>CM067319.1:0-600000 GCA_034231615.1 Meghimatium bilineatum | reverse complement strand
TGTAGATGCAATTATTGTATTTGTAAGTGTTCTTGTAGACACAATCAATGTATTTGTAAATGTCATTGTTATTGTAGCCAGAATCATTTTACTTGTAAGTGTTATTGTAGACACAGTCATTGTATTTGTAAATGTTATTGTAACCACAATCATTGTATTTGTAAGTGTTTCTGTAGACACAATCATTGCATTTGTAAGTGTTATTGTAGGCACAATCATTCTTTGTGTAAATAGCCTGCTTGTGTAAGTGGCTTGCATTAGTTTGTTATTGTAGACACAATCATTCTTTTTCTGTTAGTGTCTTTGTTATTATAGACACAATCATTGTAAGTGTTATTGTAGCCACAATCATTGTATTTGTCATTGTTATTGTAGCCACAATAATTGTATTTGTCATTGTTATTGTAGCCACAACAATTGTTTTTGTGTAATTGTTATTGTATCAACAATAATTGTGTCTGTAATTGTCATTGTAGGCACAATCATTGTATCTGTGCCATTGTCATTGTAGTCACAATCATTTTTGTGTGTTTTTATAGACATAATCATTGTATTTGTAAATGTTATTATAGACACAATCATTGTTTTTTTTTAATTGTAGACACAATAATTGTATTTGTGTTGTTTTAGACACAATCATTGTATTTTTAAGTGTTATTATAGACACAATCATTGTATTTGCAAGTGTTATCGTATACACAATCATTGTATTTGTGTTATTGTAGACACAATCATTGTATTTGTGTTATTGTAGACACAATCATTGTATTTGTGTTATTGTAGACACAATCATTGTATTTGTGTTATTGTAAACACGATCATTGTATTTTTAAGTGTTATTGTTATAGTTAAATTTTTATATGCAATTTTTGTGCTTGAAATATTACATAATGCTACTGCTTAACCTTGACATTGGTATTTCTCTCCGCAGGTCATGATTATACTGACACTAGTATGTGCCTTTGCAGTAAGTATGTCCTAGTTATGTGTATACTCATTATGTAGTATGTCCTAGCCATGTGTATACTCAATATATTTGTTGTTTTTTCTAGTCACAATTGTTGTTCATACTTGCTCTGGTTACAGATATGATGAATTCATGACTATACTTTCACTGTCTTGTCCGTACTTGTTTATATCATATACCGAGTGGTTGGGATATCATATACATGATCAAGTGATGATATCCCAGCATTGATAGTTGTCACTGTGACATGTTTTTTTCTATGTTCATCATTCTCAAACTTCTGATTGTTAGCATGATGTAGACTACCTTTCAGTCTGACACATTTGACCAGCATGGCTTTTCAATCCCTTTGACCTATGGGGTGGAAGCTGCCAGACATCCTTAATCATTTCTTACATGTACAATAGGTTGCTGGGTTGTTATTCTTTACTCCCTACCTCATGACACATGAGGATCATGACTTCTGCCCTGATAATTTGACTGCAAAGCAAACAAAAAGAAAATTGAAATATTTGACATTGTTATGTCCTAGTTATGTGTATACTCATTATGTAGTAAGTATGTCCTAGTTATGTGTATACTCATTATGTAGTAAGTATGTCCTAGTTATGTGTATACTCATTATGTAGTAAGTATGTCCTAGTTATGTGTATACTCATTATGTAGTAA
The DNA here is from genome assembly GCA_034231615.1 of Meghimatium bilineatum. NCBI lineage: Eukaryota > Metazoa > Mollusca > Gastropoda > Stylommatophora > Philomycidae > Meghimatium > Meghimatium bilineatum. Next base: position 598,364 of record CM067319.1, on the reverse strand, counting down.
GTATGTCCTAGTTATGTGTATACTCATTATGTAGTAAGTATGTCCTTGTTATGTGCATCCAGTTACTAGAAGCAGTTTATAATCAAAAATATGGTGCAACACAAATAAAGTGTAAGATGCAATGTTTACCTGACAACTTTCATTATTTCTATGTGGTTACTTTTATCCAGAACACCCTGTAGTTTGTATAATAATAATTCTTTTCAGCACATTCTTCATAGGACATTACTGGACAGTGGAGATCCTAGGGAGTGGTAGCCAACCTCATGCCTAACCTCCTTGCCATCTTAGAATTATGTTTGGAGTCCTATGCCTGAGTTTCCTAGTTTCTTCAAAAGTAATGCTAGGAAAGAAAATGATAAACTCACATGTTTCTTCATGGTTCTTCGATCAAAATCATAATCATACCCCCCCCTCCTCCTTAAAGCAGCAAAAATAAGGGTATTTGTAGTGCGACGTGATGCAAATTATTTCATGTATAATGACATACAGACAACTCATTGATCTGAACCTAAACATAATCTCAGATACATTGTACACAAGCACACCTATCACTGATTGACTGTTTGTATCAATATATCGTTAACAGGTGAAAATCAATGCTCTGACCATCATCTGCTGTATTATTCAATTTCTGGCACTCACTTGGTATTCCCTGTCATATATACCATATGCAAGGTAAGTTTGACCTGTCTGAAGCTCAATTATATAAGGTATGTTTCACCTGCCTGAAGCTCAATTATATAAGGTATGTTTGACCTGCCTGAAGCTCAATTATATAAGGTATGTTTCACCTACCTGAAGCTCAATTATATAAGGTAAGTTTGACCTGCCTGAAGCTCAATTATATAAGGTAAGTTTTACCTGTCTGAAGCTCAATTATATAAGGTAAGTTTTACCTGTCTGAAGCTCAATTATATAAGGTAAGTTTGGCCTGCCTGAAGCTCAAGTATACAAGGTAAGTTTGGCCTGCATGAAGCTCAATTATACAAGGTAAGTTTGAAGCTCAAGTATGCAAGGTAAGTTTGACCAGTCTGAAGCTCAAGTATACACGGTAATTTTGACCAGTCTGAAGCTCAAGTATACAGGGTAATTTTGGCCTGCCTGAAGCTCAATTATACAAGGTAAGTTTGACCTGCCTGAAGCTCAAGTATACAAGGTAATTTTGGCCTGCCTGAAGCTCAAGTATACAAGGTAATTTTGACCATTCTGAAGCTCAAGTATACACGGTAATTTTGACCATTCTGAAGCTCAAGTATACAAGGTAATTTTGGCCTGCCTGAAGCTCAAGTATACAAGGTAATTTTGGCCTGCCTGAAGCTCAAGTATACAAGGTAATTTTGGCCTGCCTGAAGCTCAAGTATACAAGGTAATTTTGGCCTGCCTGAAGCTCAAGTATACAAGGTAATTTTGACCTGCCTGAAGCTCAAGTATACAAGGTAATTTTGACCTGCAAGAAGCTCAAGTATACAAGGTAATTTTGACCTGCAAGAAGCTCAAGTATACAAGGTAATTTTGACCTGCAAGAAGCTCAAGTATAGAATAACAACTGATCTCATTAGATGTTCCAAATGCTGAACTTTACATTACAGTTGAAGGCGAAAATATCACAAATGCAGACAAATTTGTGTACCTCTGTAGAACATTGTCAAATACCACCACAATCAATGAGTTGCCATCTTTCACCTTGCACACACTAGTGCAGCATTTCATGGTCTTCTTGCGAATGTCTGGTTCTAGTGTGGTCTGGTCCTGTAAACCAAACAGAACATCTACCGTGCATTAATTCTGCCTTCACTGCTTTATGTAACTGAATCCTGGACTGTCTATTCTAGACAAGCATGACAGCTAAATTCTTGTCACTGTGGTGCCTGTGCGGCCTTTGCCTCTACTACCTTCTATCACCCCCTCCAAAAACACTCTTTCCATTCCATCGTGTCTCTTCACATGGTTGAAAAACCTAACTTCTTTCTTAATATGTTGTTTAAAAGCCAACCTTCTTGAACATTGACTTTTCTTAGCATGTCTTGGTTGGCCTTTCTTCTTGTCCATGGTATTCTCAGGACTGTTCTGTAGCACTTAATTTTAAAGGCATCTATTCCCTTGGCTGTAGTTTTATTTATTGTCCATGTTTTGCAACCATAGGTTGCCACTGGGAACACACATGTACATAACAAACATACCTTAGTCCCTTTGTTTGCCCGTGCCACAGTTTTTTCAGTTGTTTAAATTTGGACATCACTATTGCTGTTCTCCTGATCTTAACTGCACAGTCTCCTGCACTGTTTATGTTAGCTCCTGCACTGTTTATGTTAGCTCCTGCACTGTTTATGTTAGCTCCTGCACTGTTTATGTTAGCTCCTAGATATTCAAAATTTATCACTTCTAAAACATTGTTATCAATATTAATTTTAGGTCTTGAAATTACGCCTGGATTATTCCCGTTAATTTATAACCACAGTATCTTATTCGTATGATATATCAATTCTGAAAACAAATGCACCACGTTGCTCGAACTAATATTATTGGCTATACAATAGAAGTCAGAATTTAGAAATATATTCCTCAAAAATGGTTGTAATTTTGATACTGGATGATGAGAAGATTCTATTGGTGGCTGTATATGCAGTCACAACGTATCTATAACTCATTCTATTTAGTTAAACTCTAACAGAAACTGAAGCTAATTATGTCTACTTTCATTTCCTCTGTTTACCAGATGAATAACGTTTGTTTACAATTATGATATCCTTGTTCAAAGGCCTGTTTTGCAACAAGCAGTTGTAGTCTGGGATAGCTACGGTAAATACGTTTGATCTTTCAACTATAGTCATGGACAGAGTGGTGAAGTTAAATATACTTAACAAGTGACAATGTTGCTAATTTTTTTTTCTCCCCTTTTGTCTCCCAGCAACACTCAAGTGCCTGTCACTTTCCAGAAGGATGATTTTTGTACTGTGACCCAAAACAACCATAAACTTCTGCAGTTGTACTACAATTCTGTCCATATTCTGTAGTTGTACGCACAATTCTGTCCATATTCTGTAGTTGTACCCACAATTCTGTTCTATGTTCTGTAGTTGTACCCACAATTCAGTCCATATTTTGTACTTGTACCCACAATCCTGCCCATGTTCTGTATGAAAGTAAAGCTTTGGCAGTGTGTTCATTCTCAAACTCAGCACTGGATATCTCTTGTAGCAGGACACTCAACACTGGATATCTCTTGTAGCAGGACACACAACACTGGATATCTCTTGTAGCAGGACACTCAACACTGGATATCTCTTGTAGCAGGACACTCAACACTGGATATCTCTTGTAGCAGGACAAAGGTATTACTAGATTCCCAGCAGAAGTCCAGTGTATGTTCTGTTTAGTTTTATTTGCACCAATAGCCCCTGACGTAATCTGACCATGGTAACTAATATGTGTAGTATTTTTATCACCTCCAGTAGCCATATCACTAGTAGGTCAACCATACTATATGCTGGTCAGCCATACTACATGCTGGTCACCAACCTTCAAGCAAGCCACAATCAAAGTTGCATGACTTGTTAGTGTCTGCATCTATCTATCTATTCGCTAAACCCTTTGTTGCCTTTCAGCATCAGGGGTAGAAGAGTTTTTTTTAGATACCCTTTTGTGTGCTGAGTATATTGTGGAGTTTGCCGCCTCTTTTATTTTGGTGGTCCATCGTTATCGTGGTCGGCCTCTAGATCTGCCTTCACTGTATCTGTGTAGCGTAGCTTACTGTGGTATGCTGTCTGATGGTAGTCTGCTGATGTGTGCAAACTATTTGATCTGTTGTCTCTAAATATATTCCAAAATTGGGAGTGGTACTGGTTCTTTGTTTAATGTCTTAATTTCTCACTCTGTCTCTAAGTGATATTCCTAGGATTCTGCACAAGCATGCCATTTCAGCTGTCACAAGTTTATGTTTATCTTGTGCTGTCATTGTCCATGTTTGGCATTGGTAACACAGTATTGGTATAATAATTGTTTTGTAGTGTTATTTTGGTGTTTAAATCTACATTTTTGTTTCTGAAGTTTGGTGTCATTTGTCCTAGGGCTTGGTATTTTACTACATCTATTATGTATTTCTATGCTGTTCCTGCCATCTGTTGTTATATTGCTTCCAAGTTATGTGAATTCCGTCACTTGCTTAAGTCTGTTGTTTCCAATATATATGTTGCCATTTCTTTCTGTTGTTTCTATCTTCATTACTTCATCTTCTCTATATTTATTTTCATGTTAAAGGTTTGGTGTAATCTGTCTATTTATCTTTGTAGTTGCTCTTCTGATGATGCTACTAGTCATCTGCAAATAGCAATTCGTTTAAGCTATCCTTCAAATTGTTAAAATAGCTTGCATCACTAATGCACAAAGCCCCAGACTGCCCATATAAATTGCTATAATTCAATTACAATAATATGCAGGAGTGTGAATAGCATTGATAATTGAAGGTCTATCCGTCTGGTACACATGTGATGCCTGCTATGGTAACAATCTTACTTCTTGGGTTTCCCCAGAGACTTGGTCAAGAACTGTTTCAGCTCATGCCTGGAATAGATGAGATGTGTCCATATCAACTCAACTGCAGGCTTCTTGATGTGTATGAAGGAAGCTACTTAGTCATTACTCTAGCATTCTGTGGTTTGTTGACTTTCTATTCTTTTATTCATACAGCACAGGGTTGTTATTGTTCTATGTACCGTAATTGTTATATGTCAACGTGTACAAGTGTTGACTCCCTTTGTGCCTTATTGTTCACTTTATAATAAAATTTGTCAGCCATTTATATGTGACAAATGTCAACAGTTGTCATTTTTCATTCATGTAATTGTTTTTTTAACATATGTATATCAACTTTATGTGATAGCATTTTGTGTTAACAAATTACAATGTCATAGATTTTATAGCATTTATTATGTTAACACATTCACATGTCATAGCTTTTATAGCATTTTGTATGTTAATATGTTTGCGTCATAGTTTTAATAGCATTTTGTATGTTAACACATTACAATGTCATAGTTTTTATAACATTTTGTATGTTCACATGTCATAGTTTTTATACAGTTGAATCCCATCTGGATGATGCTTTTAACAAAATCTCTCCTCGTGCATGTCTGACCCATCAGACCAACCAGTAAATGCTTATTAGATGACATGCCTAGAAGATGATATGCCTAGTAGCTGATGTGCTTAGCAGATTATATACCTAGCAGATGATATGCCTATATAGTTAGAATTTTCTCTTGTAGAAGTCTCACAGTACATGAATATCTCTTAGCAACTGGTGTCTAGTGATGATATCATGCCAATGTCCAGTGATTATCTCATGCCAATGTCCAGTGATTATTTCATTGTCTAGTGATGATATCATGCCAATGTCCAGTGATTATTTCATTGTCTAGTGATTATCTCATGCCAATGTCCAGTGATTATCTCATGCCAATGTCCAGTGATTATTTCATTGTCTAGTGATTATCTCATGCCAATGTCCAGTGATTATTTCATTGTCTAGTGATGATATCATGCCAATGTCCAGTGATTATTTCATTGTCTAGTGATGATATCATGCCAATGTCCAGTGATTATTTCATTGTCTAGTGATGATATCATGCCAATGTCCAGTGATTATTTCATTGTCTAGTGATGATATCATGCCAATGTCCAGTGATTATTTCATTGTCTAGTGATTATCTCATGCCAATGTCCAGTGATTATCTCATGCCAATGTCCAGTGATTATTTCATTGTCTAGTGATTATCTCATGCCAATGTCCAGTGATTATTTCATTGTCTAGTGATTATCTCATGCCAATGTCCAGTGATTATGTCACATGAGTTCTCTTAGGAACTGAAGCCTAGTGATTAAACCATGTCAATTCTCTTAGCAACTGATGTTCAGTCATGATAATGTCCAGCGATTTGGCATCATCAAGTACCATCTCCACAACAAAGGTTGGCTAACAAACCTCCAACATCCCTTGTCTCTTGTCTTGGTGGTGCACTCTGCTAGACTGTAACCAATCTATCTTGTGATGCTACTCTCCTAATTGTGTCTCTACCTATCTCTTATTCACCTCCTTTCGACTTTACTCTCAAGTAAGGTCTTCAATAAGGTGTCATGTCTTTTAATGTGTCCAAAATATTTTATTTGTCTGATCTTTATTTCTCTTAATAATTATTTCTTCATATTAAGTGTTGTTAGAACCTCTTTGTTTGTTTTCTTCTCTTTCCATGATGTTCTATATATTCACATCTCAAAGGCATCAATTCTGTCTTCTAATTGTTTGTTTAGTGTCCATGTTTCAGAGCCATACATTAATATAGAATAGATTTAACATTTTCTAATTCTCATTTTTAACTTGTTTGCAATTCGTTTAGATGTTAATATTTTCCTCATGTCATTGAAAGTACTTTTAGCCATTCATATTCTCTTTTTAACATCTGTTTCATATCTGCTGTCATTTGTGATTATGTGTAATGTTTTACTTGTAGTTTCTCTCCATGTATGTTTATGTTTAGCACCTGTTCTTCTGTGATTTCTGTATGGTGAGTAGCTGTTTTCACACCTTATTGATGCAGTCTTTTCCAAATATATATTCTTCTTCTTCAGCATTCATTATCAAACTCTCGCTGGATCTCTGTCCTACTAGATTTACAGCAGGATGTAGTCCAGAGAATTGAAATGCATTGTGTCACCGTTTTATTTGCACCAATGGTCTGACACATCCATCTTCGACTGGCAAATATATATATTTCTAGTCAGTCTGATGTCTTTTCCATCTATGCCTATTTGGTGAAGACATTTGATTAATTTTTCATGTTGGGCTCTGTCAAAGGCCTTCCTGTAGTCTATGAAACAAATATAGATACTTATTTTGAAACTCATATATATTTATCTATCAATACATTTATTCAGGGATTATGTCATATCAATGTCCAGTGATTATGTCATGTCAATGTCCATTGATTATGTAATGTCATGTCCTTGGTAAAGGAAGAAACTTATTATAATTGTATATATCAGCATCAAGTGCCATCTCTGCAACTGATCTCCAGCAACTTCTGTCTCTTGCCTTAGGGGTGCACTCTGCTAGACTGATTTGTATATTTGCTTACTCTTTGCTCACTGCCCCTCAACTCTGCCCCTTCATATAAGGTCTTCTACAAGGTGTCATGTCTTTTAATATGTTCAAGAATATGTTGTTATATTATATATTGTGAAATCCAGTTAAAACATAAATGTTGGATAGGTCCAGTTAGAACACAAATATTGGCTGTCAGTTAGAACACAAATATTGGCTGTCAGTTAGAACACAAATATTGACTAGGTCCAGTTCATCTAATTTCCAGTGGGATTACATTGTAGTATTTGTATTTCACAGTTTCTTTTAATAGTGTATGTCTGTAAACAGTTCATATGGACAGATTTTATAGTATTTCTATGTGAAATGTTTATGTGGTATCATTTTTATGTGGCATAGTTCTTATAGTACAATACAGTGTAATCCCTCTATGGTGCATTTTTTTATAAAAAATTTCTCTATATAACAACACTTTATTAAAATCCCAAATTATATTTTTTTTCTATATTGTTTGTACTGTATATAGCAAATGTATGTTATTTCATACATATCTTGATGGTCCGGACCAAGTTGTTATAGTGGGATTCCACTGTATATGTATATGAAATGTGTATGCAATTTCATTTTTATGTGACCTGTTCAAGGACCATAAGTTTTATGATATTTTGTGTGAAAGATTTGTGTGACATAGTTTTTATAGTATATTTATATAAACATATCATGTGACATATTTTTTATACTATATTTATATAAACATATCATGTGATATAGTTTATGTTGGGCCATGTGACATATTTTTATAAAATATTTATTTGGTCAAAGGGCATGAGCCTGTGGCCCACTGGAACAGCAACCATAAAATATTGATATGAACTGTTGCAAATGTATGATTCGTGTGCCACTAGTTTGTAGGATATAATCTGCCCATAGATTAATTCTACCGAAGACCTTCAATTTACCATCCTGTTATTTACATTTATTGAAATAGAAATGTGTTGCAGAAAAATTAATCACTCATCAACAATTATTGTGGCAGCAAAATTTCTGCTGTCTCTGAGACATTTTTGTGTGCAACAACCATTTTATTTTCATTGGATTTCTGTGCTTTCTTTTGTATTCAGTGTGAACTCTCAAGCTGTTATTTCTGCTAGAGCAAAGAAGTCCAATGAAAATATTCAGCTGCTTACAAGCTGTTAAATCTCTTTGAGCAGAGAAGTCCCCAAAAAATCAGCTTCTTACAAACTGTTATATCTCTTAGATCAAAGGAATACAATGTAAGAAATCAGCTTCGTACAATAAAAAGTATAGTTTGGGCATGTGCAATAATTTTGTAATGTACACATTTTGAATTCCAACATCATCATTCCTACAGTGTCATCAGAAGTCACAATATTGTAGGCCAGGAAACTCTGTTTTGGACAGAATTTCTCAGTATCTGCAATACCTTTCATACTTTGGTTTTCTTGTCAGTGTCTTTTTTGGTTATCCTGTTTTTTTCCTGTGATGTTTCTCATCTGGTCTTGCCTTGTGATTCTTTGGTTCTTTCTTCTTATGATGTGTTCTAGATATGTCCACTATCTCATATTACTGATTTTTGATGTAACTGTTGCATGGACACATCTTGTATTTCTGATTGTTGATGTAACTGTTGCATTGATGTATCTCATATTACTGATTGTTGATGTAACTGTTGCATGGACATATCTCATATTACTGATTGTTGATGTAACTGTTGCATGGACACATCTTGTATTTCTGATTGTTGATGTAACTGTTGCATGGATGTATCTCATATTACTGATTGTTGATGTAACTGTTGCATGGACGTATCTCATATTACTGATTGTTGATGTAACTGTTGCATGGACGTATCTCATATTTCTGATTGTTGATGTAACTGTTGCATGGACACATCTTGTATTTCTGATTGTTGATGTAACTGTTGCATGGACACATCTTGTATTTCTGATTGTTGATGTAACTGTTGCATGGACACATCTTGTATTTCTGATTGTTGATGTAACTGTTGCATGGACGTATCTCATATTACTGATTGTTGATGTAACTGTTGCATGGACATAACTCATATTTCTGATTGCTGATGTAACTGTAGGTGATGAAGCTGCTGCTGTTTGGCCGCAACATCAAAGTTGTCCTCGTTCATATCATTTATATTTATTACAGTTTTTACCTATTTAATTTTTTTTGAACATTTTGCTAATCAAAATTGTATGTTTTTGGAGAATATTTTTTTTAAATTCAAAATTATGGCTTTGAAATGTTAATTGTGTCATAATAAATATTTGTAGTGTCTGAAGGAATTTTAAAGCCCAGAGATTTCTCTTGAGCAAAATCATATTTATGATAATGTTGTGTGTAAATTTATACTGACTTATCTGATCCCTGAGGTTATTTATGATAATGTTGTGTATAATGTAATTTTATACTGACATCTGGTCTCTGAGGTTATCCCCTTTAAACTTTTTCTTCACATGAGAATTTCACTCATCCCTATGCCCTGTGGTATAAGCTTATAACCTGTCACTTGTGAACAAATCAATCATCACTGCATGTCTTGTGTCAATTTTTTATTTTTGTCTTCTATCAAATGATCCTCATGGATGCCGAAAAGAAGTAGATCGACGAATATTGGACCTTTGTCCTTTTGTCGCAGACTTGTAGGTATCAAGTCAATGTGTAGCATCAAATCAACAAGTTCTTGCATGTTTGTGTCACAGGACCTAGGACATTATGCTGAGCTACAAGTTGAGCTATAGCTCTCTACCCCAGAGATGGATGATCGACAACAGAAAGTTACATCATGGAAACATAGAACTTTCAAAATATAATAGTGGTGGGTTATCAGGAAAATGTTATCAAGTTTTACAGTAAAAATATTGTTAATTTCAAAGATAAAAGTAATTCATGCAGTTTGTCTCAGTGAATATATTGCCTGCTCATTTGATATTGTTTTGAGAATTTTTTTTAAAAATTTTAATGATCGCAGAGAAATTACTTTTCTTTTATGTTACATTGAAATAGTTTTCTGGAATTTTCCTATCATTCTCCTCTAGCTATTGTTTATCATTGGGCAGGATTTACTATATAACTAATACCAGCTTTATACAGGGTAACTTCAAAAAGTTCCTGTCCAGGAATTAGTGAATTATATACAAATAATGGTACAATGATAGAAGACCAATTCTATTTGTGCACCAACGATTTATATATTGGGGGGGGAGCCGACCTTGTAATGTGTGTACAATTTTTAAACATTAGCAGTATTCCACACACTAAATGTGTACAATTTTGAAACAGCAGTATTCCACTCACTAAATGTGTACAATTTTGAAACATTAGCAGTATTCCACTCACTAAATGATGACATATTTGTTGGATAAAATTGTCAGCTGCATGTGTTATGTCCTGCATCAGGGGTAGGATTAGGATCTAATTCTAGGATTAGGAGTTAGGGATTAGGTTAGGTGTTAGGGTTAAGTATTATTGGTTAGGGTTAGGATTAGCTTACTAAACATTTTCTGGGGGTCACTATTTTACAATGTCATGGAGAATGACTTTAAAGGCACTTGCATGGGCCTGCAATCTAGAGCCAAAACCCTAACTATAACCACTAACTATTGTCTATCCCCAGGTGAATGATTGTTGATCGCATTCACACTTGCCGTTAAGCATAGGAGTGGTATCTTAAGCTGTCGTTTCAAGGCCAGATGTGTCGCAGAGGTTGAATTTAGTCCATGTTTGTTCAAGGTTATCTTAATGTTTTCTATCCACCGTTTTCTTGGTCTACCTTTAGCTTTACGCCCGGATATTCTTGTATTATATGCTCTTATTGGTATTTAGTTTGGCTTCATTCTCATAAGGTGACCGAACCATTTTACTTGCTGTCTCTCAATATGTTCGATACATGATACTATACCAACTCTTTTCCTAATTTCTTCATTTCTTATTTTATCTAGTTTGGTAACCATTGCAGCTTTCCTCAGACACTTAATTTCACATGTGAAGATTTTTCTTTGCTGCGAAGCTGTTAAAGACCATGTTTGACATTGGTAGCACAGTGTTGGTATAAAAATTGTAGATATTATTTGTTTTTTAATTTCCATCTTGATCTTTGGATGAAGAAGTAATAGTGAAAGTTGGTAAGTCACTGTGTTTGCTTTCTGGCACCTTGTTTCTATTTCTCTGTCTAGTCTTCCATCTTCGGAAAAAATGCTGCCTAGATAGTTAAATTCTTTGGCTTGTTTCACTTTGGTGTTATCTATTGTTATATTCATTGGTGTTGAAGACTTGCTAATTTTCATAACTTCTTTTTTTTGTACATTAATTTTCATGTTGTACTTCTGACATGCTAACAACAATGCATTGATGTGCTTTTGCAAAATTTCCTCATCTTTGTATATTAAACTTTGATCATTGGCACATAATAGTTCATTGATTTCATTATTAAGTTCCTCATCAGGTTTATTTGCAATGTTTTCCTCTTTGTTGATGTGAGCTTCTTTTATTATTCTGTCCATGTATATGTTGAAAAGTAGGGGTGAAAGTACGCATCCTTGTCTTACTCCAGATCTTGTTTCAAAAGGTTCAGTCATTCCATCTGTTGTTCTTACTGAGCTTTGGCATTTTTGATATATCACTTTTATATTATCTAACAGTTGTCCTCTGATGTTATACATTTCTAAGGTTTCCCATAGAATGTTTCTATCTACTCTGTCGAATGCCTTTTCCTGGTCTACAAATACTGTGTTTAAATCTTGATTGTATTCTATTGCTTTTTCACTCAGTTGTCTCAGTGTGAAAAGTGCGTCTATACAGCTTGCTCCCCTTCTGAAGCCAAACTGAGAGGGCCTCAACTGTGGTTCTGCAATGTATCGCATTCTTTGTTCTATTATTTTTGCGCAGATTTTACCTGTGTGACTTAACAAGGAGATGCCTCTATATGATTCACACTCTCTCTTATTACCTTTGTTTTTCCATAGTGGTACAATTACTGATTTTTGCGTCATCTGGTACTTTTCTTTCTGACCAGGCTATTGTCAATAGTCTGGCTAACCATTGGACTCCTGTATTTCTACACGGTTTTATTGCTTCACTTGGTATACCGTCCTCTCCTGGTGATTTATTACTTGGGCTATGTTTTAAGGCTTCTTCTATTTCTTGATTTAGTATAATTGTTTCTGTGGCTTCTATATCTTTTTGAGCATTGGTGGGTCTATATTCTGTTGTTATTGTTGGGTTGTATAATTCCTGGAAATATTCTTTCCATCTTGCTTTCCTATTCCTGCTTTTCACTAATGGTTTGCCATTTTTATCATTTATGATTGTTATGGGATTATAGCTCTCTTCTCTTACTCGCATAAATTTAATACTTTTGAAAAATTCTCTTGGGTTTGTTTTACATATATCAGTTAAATGTTCTCCATACTTGTTCCATGAATTAACTTTTGCTTCTTTGATTACCATCCTGACATTCTTTCTAGCAAGTCGATATTGTTGATAGTCGTCACGATGTTTGGATTTCAACCATTTCTGGAAACATTGTTTTTTCTGTTGTACAACTTTTTGTATCTCCACACTCCACCATGATGTTTTCTTGTCTTTCTTGGGATGTCTTGTGCCGCATATGTTTTGTAGTTGTTTTAACATTGTATTTTTGAAAATGTCCCATTCTTTTTGGATGTTATCAGTTTCTTTTTGTAGGCTATGAAAAATTTGAGTTATTTCCTTGCACAGTTCATAACTTTTTTCGGTGTCCTCCAGTGCTTTCAAGTTTAGAACTTTTTCCTGCCATTGTCTTGATTCTTTTCTTTGTGTTGTTCTTGTTTGTTCTTTTTTCTCGATAAGTATAATGGGTCTGTGATCTGTATTAATGTCTATATTTGGGAAAGCTCTTGCATCAGTGATGTGTCTCTTTTGTCTTTGTCTAACGAGAATGAAATCAATTTGAAATGATTGTTGTAAGTTGTCCCATTTATACCATGATTGTATGTGGCTTCGTCTGTGTTGGTAAAAAGAATTTGTTATTATAAGTCCATGTTCTAGTCATATATTGACTAGTTTGTCTCCGTTATTATTTAGTTCTGTTGTTATGTCCCCAAAATTGCCTAAACAGTGTTCAAGCCGTGCTCTTTTCTTCCCTATTCTCCCATTTAAACCACCCATGATGTATAACTCATCTTTATTGTTAATCTTGTTTAGGACATCTGATAGGCTTTAAAAAAATTTCAGCATTTTCTTCTATTTTGTCATTGTTGTTGCACATACTTGGATTAGCGTAGTTGTTCTTTCCTCTTCTATTATCCGTATTATCCTTTCTTAAATATACTTTATGTCTGTGATGTATTTTGCTTTGTTTGGGTTGACTAGGAAACCTACACCATATTTTGCCTTCAGTATATTGTCTACCCCGCTCCACATTAATATGTAGTTTTGTATCTTTTGTATATTACCTCCTTTCTTTCTCATATCTGCAATGCCTAAGATGCCTATATGTTTGTTGGTCATAAATTCTATACGCTCTGATGTTTTGCCGCCGAGACCGCATACATTTAATGTCGCTATTCTGGTTGTCTTCATTTCTTATTAGGTTAAGTACGGTAACAGTAACTAGTGTTGGTACTATGAAAAATTGTAGACTTGTCCTCGAATGATTTACACACAAAATATCCTTTGAGTAGCACTCCTCCTTGAATTTATGCATAGAATATCACAAAATTTAGCTTATTGTATGAATATTAGCACACAGATTCTCCTATCGACTTGCTAGGTCTGTTATAGAAGCTGACGCAGCAGGAGCGTGAAAGTTTACACCATCACGCCCGCCATGTTGGCCAGGTTTCTCCTAACACAAACCCTAAAATTTAACCCTAACGCAAGACTGACAATTTTATCCCACAATGATATCATCATTTAGTGTGTGGAATTCGTCTTGAACAATGTTCTCTGCCAATTTTTAATTTGTTTATATTTTGTCCTAGCATTCATGAATAGTGTGTTACAACTACTAAATAGTGCGACAATGATTTCCGCTCACATTTTTTCCTGCAAAACATTGGGGGTTGGTCTGCGATCATTGTACCAAAATAAGTAACAATAAAATTATCTATACTAAATTTCCTTCAAGTAGTTCCCCTCAGCAACTACACACTTTTGCCAACATGCATACAGCTGCTGGTAACATCTGTGGAACCCATTCTTTGATATTTCTCTCAGCTGTCTTGTCTCATTGGTGATAACATCATCTGCATCCTTGAATCTATTTATTTTCAGTGCCAATTTCTGTTGATAGAACAAGAAAATATTAGCCAGTGTGAGATCAGGTTGTTCCAATGTAATTTCATTGTGCTTTTCGATGTACTGTTTTACCAGTAGGGATCGATGTTCCTGCGCATATTCATGCGGCATAATCCAACAGTGTGATGAATGCTTGTGATGTACAAATAGTTACAATTTCTTCATTGCGGTATCACCATATGCTTTATTAAGCAATGTTAATGTCTCTGAGGGTGACTTCTCAAGCAAAACGCAGAATTTTACATTTGTATTTGTTCATTATGGGACATTTTCAACTCTGATGATGCAACTAACACAATACACAAACAAACATCTTCTCTTTGAGATTATATGTGAAGGCCATGTCCTTTTATCAAGGTCATTACCAACTTCTAAATATATAATCACCATAACATTATCTTCCATTTAAACTCTAGTCAATAGATCTTGGAACATTTTTAAGTTAACTCATAGAATGTCATCACCCGTGTGTGTTCACAGACCCTGAAAGTTACCTCGCAGAATGTCGTCAGTGTGTGTTGACAGACCCTGAAAGAGGAGATACCAGCTTATAGGATGTCGTCATTGACATGATAATAATGACATTGAATGATGATCCAATAACTAACTAACGAACAGTTGAGACAGATATTAGTACATGAGTGATACTCATGACAGCTCTCAACTTGGGAGTCATAATTGAGAAATTATGAGAAAGACGGGATTGAGTACATATCAAGAGACCCTGAGTACAATGGAGT
The DNA here is from genome assembly GCA_034231615.1 of Meghimatium bilineatum. Taxonomy (NCBI): domain Eukaryota; kingdom Metazoa; phylum Mollusca; class Gastropoda; order Stylommatophora; family Philomycidae; genus Meghimatium; species Meghimatium bilineatum. The sequence continues at coordinate 583,211 of CM067319.1, read as the reverse complement.
CACTCCTCTTCAACTTTGTTTTGAGTATATGTTGTAGAAGTAATTGAGATCTTTATTGATCTGATTTCTAGATATCTTTTATTTTGTGAAGACTGATTAGTAAAAATACACTATGATATTTTCCATGTCCATAATTTAAGAGACTTGTCGCATGACCTGTACAACAATCAGAGACAGACCAAGATTTTACATGTAATGAATTACTTTTAATTTACAACAGTTAAAAAACATAAACAAAATTTGACAGCACTTTCATATTAATATGACTTTCCATTTGATAAATAGACAGCTAATTACATAATTTAACAATTATGTGGCATTCCATTAAAAAATGTAATTGTAATGATTGTCTGACCATCTGCACAATTAGATGATTATGTTACATTCCATTTGATACACAATTGCTATTTACACAATTTGATTCTTAAGTTACATTCCATTTGATACAGCTACTTACACAATTTCATGGCATTATATGTGATAGTTATTTAGCTTTCTGCACAATATGATAACTATATGACACTATATTTGATTACTATATTTCTGCTTAGTTAGTTAGACATCAGATCTTTGTGACACTATGGACAAGTCCATAGATGCTCCGGTCTTATATTCAGCACGTATATTTCCGAATATAAGCCGATCCATATATGAACCTAGAATATAAATTTAATATTCAAAATGTGACTAAAATTGGAAACCCATGTATAGACAAAGTATCAAAAAATATACTGGAAATATTGCTGCAGAATCCCATTATTATAAAAATGAAGCGACAAGTGAAATATTGTTAAAAAGAAAATAACACAATTTAGCAACTGTAAGACACATGCTTCCATTGCTCCACCCTACTGGTCTATCTATCTATACACTGTGGCCCTTGTTTGCTTTGCGGTGTCAGGAGTGGAAGAGTTCTCTGGAGATGGCCTTCTTGTGTGCTATTTGTAAGCTTGTTCCTGTGGCTTCTTTGATTTCTGTGATCCATCTTTTACATGGTCTGCCTCTGGCCTTAAACCGTTATGTCTATGTGTCATGCTATCTGTTGGTAGTCTGGAAGCGTGTGAAAACCACTTACCCTACTGGTACTCACATAAAACCTATGAAGAGAGAAGCAGAAAGAAGAGCCAAGGGTAGACCTAGAGTACGCTGGATCGACAACATCAAAGAGACATTACACGAACACCAAATAACATTATCTGAAGCTGCCAGAAAAGTGAGATAAAGAACATTGTATCTCCCTCGACACCCGTAAAGGGTAAAAGAGGAAGGAAAGAAGAAGAAGACTCACATAAAATACAACATCAAGGATAATACAATAGGACCTTTCCCTGGAGATGTTGCCAAACTAATAAAATCTATGACTACCAGGTACCTGAGGGTTGGATTGACACACTGTTATTTTGGTTGATATTCGTTACCTATTCCATGCGAATAGACATACTAAATTTAGCCCTGATGTGATTACAGGTAATGGCAGCTTCCAGTGATGTTTTCTGAGCGTTTCTAACTGGTGTCATTTCCAAATTGCACAAGGTTTATTATGACCTTCAATTTTTGTCAAAACTTGGTAAAGATGGACCTACTTTTGATTCTGATCATTTTGATAGACAATTTTTAAATGGAATTTAGAATGTGAATGAATCAAATGCTGATGGGGTAGTAGTTCAGAATTTAGTACACCTAATTGAAATTAGTGGCGATGTGTAGTGTAGGCCTAATTGATGATGTGCCCATCCTACTCCGCGCACCATAGACCTAGTAATGAATGAAAATAGACAACACAGCTGATCTGTCAATATAATATTGACAATTTCATGAGAAATCAGGTCCTGCAAACGACATTGAATGAGATTACTCTGCTGAGACTAGGCCTAGTTTTCACTATTTTTACGTTATTCATTCTTTAGGAGTACGCGCAGAACAATCGTGTATGAACATTTTCAGAAAAATTAGATATCTAGACTTATTTTATGTGAACTAGACCTATATGTTTGAAGTAGTTAACAACTACAGACTGTTATTGTCATGCTGTGCAAGGGAGACTGCTTTGCAGCTTTCATTTGAACATTTATCAGCAATTAAACTGACACAAGTTAATGAAGCTGGTGTTCATTTTTTTTCCTCTCCCATGTTACATGACAAGTAAACTTATCTTACATGACATTCACAAAGATATGTCCACAGATCAGTACCTTTTCCATTTGTCTGTTAATCAGACTTTGCATCATAAATATTGATTGCATATTGTATTTTATATTAATTTCCTTGCACAATCACTTCTGATTTGTGCGGAATTATTCCTATGCCCTGGTAATTATTAAGCCCGGAGTTTTTCCTAAACAGCTGGGGATTGAAAGGGTTCTTCTTCAGTATTCATTAAATCAAATTCCCACTGGATTTCTCTTATAACAGGACAATGATACTATAAGATTTTCAGTTTGATGTAGTCCAGAGAATGGAAATGTGTTGTGTTGCCATTTTATTTGCGCCAATGGCCCAACACGTCCATCTTCGGCGGGATTGAAAGGGTTAAAATGCAAGACTGCCTAATGGGATTAAATTCCAAAGTGACGTGTTTGTAGTTTGTACATGCCCACATGATAGATTGGGTTAATGACAGTGGCACTCTGAAATGGCTGGATAAAGTGTGGGAGCAGAGGAAGGGGCTGCAATAATAAACACCATCCATGCTAGTCTCATCTCTGGAATATCTCACCGAAAAAATGGAAAAACAATACCATTATGCCCATTCTGTATTACCTCTCTCCTGCAGCCACTCATTGTCTCCCTTATCTTAACCATTTAAGGACATACTTCAGGAACAAAATGGAATTAATTTCTTCTTCAATGTTCGCTCTCAAATAACCACAATGAATATTTCGTGTGATTTCCGCCAGGGAGCGTGAAGTACGTTGTGCTGCAAGTTCCACAGTAAAACTGTGATTATTTGCACTCCGGTTGGCCACTTGTGGTCAGGACGTTCGAGGTCCAGCACATCCATTTTCGTCATTCCTTTATTTCGGGTTTGGTCCCTATAATTTTATCTGATTTAGCTGAAGAATCAAGGTCTGATATTCCATCTGAAATGATCATCCTTTCTTGTAAAAAAAACTGCTCCATCAGTAATGCAATGGTTGGAGGTGAGGAGGACCCTGTCTTGAGAACGATGATGACAATGTACCTGTAAACAGTGATGTAGAAACTGATGATTCATCCTGATGTTTCAAACTGATTATGTTCCCATGACAGAGAATGAAATTCCTGAACTATTTCAGAATTCAGACAGTGATTCAGACTTTGAAGGATTTGAATGAATTTCCGTACTGGTACATTTTTCCTTGTTATATTTCCTTATGTTTGACTGTATTATGTTATACTTTTTGTGTTTCTATCTGTAATTTTATATATATAAAAAAAAATTAGCTGCGTGCATATATAATCTGAAACATCTTCATCAATAGCAGGAAAGAAATAATACAATTGTCACTTATATTCAGAAACATAAGGAATGTCCTTCAGCATCCTTCGGCTGTTCCACTTGTGAGTTTGTTAACTCTTGATGCCACTCCTTCCGACACAGAGGAAGAACACAAGATGAATTTCTCTGCTGGCCTAACTACTTGATTGCATTAAAAAAAACAGCCCTGTCTATTGAACTACAATTAGTCACTGACTACTATTCCATGATTGCATTCAAAATAGCAGCCCTGTCTATTGAACTTTGACCTAGGAGCAGTACTTATCTAAGTTCATGGCAAGTCATTGCTAGAGCTTTATGTTGATAGAACTGTACTGATTTAATTACATGGCAAGCACTGCTAGAGCTTTATATTGATGGAACTGTACTACATCTAAGTATATTACAAGTCATTGTTAGAGCTTTATATTGATGGAACTGTACTCCATCTAAGTATGTTACAAGTCATTGCTAGAGCTTTATATTGATGGATCTGTACTGCATCTAAGTATGTTACAAGTCATTGCTAGAGCTTTATATTGATTGAGCTCATTGCCTTAGAATGAGACAATGCAAATCATTTTGGGGTTTACGAGAAATATGTTGGCCCTAGCTATGTGATATTTACTTGATTGCCCAACTGCAAAGCAAAGAATACATATGTGCAGGACTACCTACAAATCACTGCTGATAAATAGCACTCTCTACACCCTAAAGTTCTCAAAGTGAAAGGCCGTCAGCTTATGAGATGAAAGTCATGGATGGGCGTGCAGAAGATATTATACAGAGTGTGTGCAGATTGGAGGATGTGCTAACTGGTGTGAAATGGAGTCGGGCACCCTTAGAGTCTGACAGCCTCCAAAGTAATAATAACCTCAAAAAGAGAGTGCAGGGAATAGTTTCCGACAGTGGTGGAGTCTTTCAATTCCAGAGAAGAGGATATAAATATATATACAGATTGAGGGACACATCAGGAGTGCCTGGGCCTTCACAGCTCAGAGGTGGGGGAAGACCATCAGAGAGGAATGTGATGCATTCACTCAGATGACAAGCAGCATGATAATGGTGATTTTGGCAGTAACCAAAGCTTTGAAATGAGTGTGCTCACAGACTGCAACATGCCTGTATACTCGGTGACTCGATGAGCATGATTGTGAAATTGCAGGCGGGGTACATTCAGGAACAATGGCTGGATGCAGTGAGGAATTCCTGTGTGCGAAAAGTGACTTATATTTGTGTGTCGGGACATGCGGAAGTCCGAGGTAATGAGAGAACAGATAGGTTGACCGTACGCGTGGCTACTACGGCTGTTGGCGGAACAATGGATCGGGCAGACATTTTGAATGCCCTATGGGAAAACGCACGAACACGTGACTATATAAGTGACAATGACTTGTGTTCCATGACTAGAATAAGGGAGCTTAGTTAGAAATGGGTGTCGCTAGAAAAGAGAGGTTTCGTGGGCGAGAAAGAATGATGGTCAATCAACGGCGTACTGGGACCGTCAATCAATGTGTAATGGCATATACACTCAAAGAGAGATCTGTGCACCTACGGACTTGTCCTGAGTGCAGTGATGATGATCCAACAACTAACTATTGACTGAACTGTACTAATCTAAGTACATGACAAGTCATTGCTCGAGCTTTAAATTGATGGAGCTGTACTCATCCAAGTACTTAGTAAGTCATTGCAAGAGCTTTATATTAATGTAACTGTACTTATCTATGTTCGTGGCAAGTCATTGCTAGAGCTTTATATAGATGCATTGACAAAGTATAGTGTTATAAGATCTCTGAGGATTATAGCTTGAAGTTACAGTTCAGGATGATGGAGAGTTATCTGAAACGTTTCCTGTCTCAAATGGAGTAAAACAAGGATTTGTATTAGCATCTAACCTATACCAAAGTCAAATCATTCACAATCAGGGATCTCTTATTTGCTGATGACTGTGCCCTAAATACCAACTCTGAGGCTAATCTACAATTTATTATAGACATATTCTCCAAAGCCTGTACCAACTTTGTACTTACTATTAACACAGATAAAATAGAAGTCATGTTACAACCAGAACCTGGCAAAGGCTATCTCGAGTCATGTATAATGGTAAATGGCATAGTACAGAAAGTTGTGAACAGATTCACATATCTCCGTAGTACTTTATCACAAAATGTCAATATTGATGATGAAGTGTATGCAAGGGTAGCCAAGGCAAGCAGCACTTTTGGCAGACTATGCAAATGTGTGGCACTACAATGACATTAACCTACAAAGCTGAAAGTTTACAGAGCAGTGGTACTTTCAGTGCTATTATACACTAGTGAAACATGGACTGTGTATAAACATCATATGAGGAACCTCAATCACTATCCCACAACTTGTCTCGGAAAGGTAATGAACATCAGATGGCATGACAAGATTGCAGATACAACTGCCCTTGACAGATCTGGTATCCCTAGCATTGACACTATCCTGAGGCAGACACAGATTCGTTGGGCAGATCATTGCCTGCCAAGGATACTTCTCTTTGGTGAGCTGGAGAAAGGTGTACGATCTCATGGTGGCCAAAATAAGCGGTACAGTGACTCTTTTAAGACTTCATTGAAAGCCTTTGAAATAGACCAAGATACATAGGAAGAACTTGCACAAAATGGATCTACATGGCGCTCTACGGTCAAAAAGGGTGTATCATCTTGTGAAAAGATGAGAAATGCAGAACCTCAACAGCGGAGAGTAGCTAGAAAGTCACGGATAGACCATAAAGAAAAGATCAGATGGATGCACTAGGACCCGACGGAATACGATACAGCCTTCTGAAAGATATTGCATACAACCGGCTTAAAACAATTGTTGATGATTTTACACAAGTGTGAAAAGAGGACGCGTACCAGTAGAGTAGCTTTACATCTACCTTCTCCCTCTGGCAAATACGTCAACGACATCAAGAGTTATCATATCGTCACCTTAAAAATGTTTACGGCAAGTGCTGGGGAGGATACACTGTCGCAAACACAGGTGGATAGATTGAAGTCAGCTCAAAACGAGGCCATGAGAGCTGTCCTAGGATGCACAAAAGATACCTCTATCGCGGCCATGTGGTTTCTCCTGGACCTACCGAACATCAAAGCAAGACATAAAATAGCTGAGGCGAAAGAATACTTCAAGGTCGCCAATAATGATCATCATCTCTTACACCAATCTCTAGACAACACAAAAGGGAAGGCGTTCCAAGAGAGGGATGTCTTGGATGGCAGAAGATACCCTGTTCAGAGTATGTAAGCTGGAGGAAGAGGCTGCGAATGTGTTTCATTTGGCAACGATGGAAAGTTATTTACAACAGTTGTGATACAGATGGGAAGAGGCTGCCAACGGAACCGAAGGAATGATCCAAGAACTCATACTGCAGAACACGAAGCTACGCGATACAATAATTTACACAGATGGCTCAGTAACACAAGAAACAAACATGTGTAGTTGGGGTTTAGTGGCCTACCAAAATGGCAAGACATTAAATGAGAGGTTAGCTGCATATTCCACTACAACATCGAGTATGAGAATGGAAATAGAAGCGGTGACATAAGCTCTAACTTGGCCTGCGACGCAACCACCAACAGACTCAGTGATTCTATCGGACTCTCAAAGTTTGTTGCGAAAGATAGAAAAGTGTATGATCAGAACTGAACGGGTCACTCTTCTCAACAACGCGCAGAGCATTACACGGATCTACTTTCCAGGTCATGCTTGGGTTAGGAGAAACAAAAGAGCTGATGCGTTGGATGGTAAAGCCCTGGTGAACGGCACCGAGATAAGAAGGGGCATAATTGAATTGATTAGAGCAGTCATGGATATTGAAATTATCTTGAGATCAATTAATATGCCAGGCATTAAAATAGGAGGACAAAATATAAATAATCTACGATATGCAGATGATACTATATTGATATCAGAAAACCAAGAACATCTGCAAGATCTATTAAACTGGACTGTGATAGAACGTGAGCAAAAAGGTCTTAGTTTAAACATAAAAAAGACAGACAATGATAATATCAAGAAATAGTATCCCACCAAATATCAAAATAGTATTAAATGAGAAAAACTTAAAACAGGTGAATATTTTCAAATATTTAGTAACATTAATACCTTCAGATGGTAAATGCAAGACCGAAATTATAAGCAGAAGAGGACAAGCAAAAGCAGCATTCCATAAAATGAAAAATACATATACTAGTCCATATCAATGGATACTAGAAAACGTGTCATCAAATGCTACATTGAACCAGTGCTACTTTATGGAAGTGAAACATGGACAATAAACAAAACATAACAAAAATCATTGGAGGCAGCGGATGTGTGGTTTATTCGAAGAGTGTTACGCATTCCTTGGACAGCAACGATTACTAATAAAGAATGTCTTAGAAGGATGGATGTGAAAATATGCATTATTGATAATATAAGAAAAAGACGATCAACATTTATTGGGCACATAATGAGAAGAGGAAGCATTGAGAATATAGTGACAACAGGAAAGATAGAAGGGACAAGATCAAGGGGAAGGCCTAGAATATTAAATGAGAAACACTTAAAACAGGTGAATATTTTCAAATATTTAGGAACATTAATGCCTTCAGATGGTATAAACGCAAGACCGAAATTTTAAGCAGCAGTATAGGACAAGCAAAAGCAGCATTCCATAAAATGAAAAATATCCTTTGCAACAAAAAAGAGAAATGATGTTGGACAGTTTGACTAAATGGCTTCGATTGACGACACCAACAGAGATGATGACATAAGCCTATATGGGAGATCGAAGTACGTGGAGAGATATGATCGCCAACGCCATTTGATGTTGATGAATCATGGATACCCTACGAAAAGACGGGGAGGAAGTTGAACAAGACTATGATGTACATATTCAGAAAATGGTAGAAATAGGAGTGACTAGAGGTGATGGAAGAAAGTGCTCCATCTCCGGAAAGATCAAAAGAACGCTTAATCAGCAACTGATTGGGATACTGAGCTTATACACTTTTAGATGGCTGACGGAACGGCAAGCAGAGCATCATATATGGGAATGCCCCCAGTGCTGTGACGCTTGTTACTAATCAAGAATAGATCAAAATCCTTCTACAGTGGTCATTCCATGCCCGAACTGTCCAGGGACATTTACAGTTCGAATATGGCTTAACAGCCTTCTATGAACTTCTATGAGGCGTGGGTATAATCCTAACTGAATTTTCAAAAGTGAATGTAACTAATGGGCATCTGGACAAACACACAGAGATGATCTAGGTCAATAGTTTCTGCTGTGCTAGCCACGACCTAATTTTTATTATAAACTTCCGGTTTGATTTTTGCAAAACATAAACACGAGGAGAATGGCGGTCAAGCACGGGAGTCAATCCTCTTGGTGCCTAAGTAGTGGCTAACGTTTCTCTCATCGCCATCTCTTCAGTTATTATATCTGATTACTAGTATCTGATTACTATTTTACAATGGAATGCAGTAATGTTTAAAAAAAAACCATCGGGGAACGGAAATCTGATGTAATATTTTCGAGAGTCACGGAGTGCATCATCATTTTCATTTAAAGAAAATTTCTCAATCCAAATCCATTGGATTATTTTTATATAAAAATTAATAATTTGATAAATAAAATATTATTTTAAGATTTCTTGGTATTACTATTTCTAAATAACCACACGACACGCTCAATTCAATACACATACAGTAACTGGAGTTTGTACTTGCAGATGATTATAATTTATAATATTAGGCCGCTAGGCATTAGCACTAAATTTTCAAATTGGGTTTATATCATTATAAACACCACAGCTAGATAGCCCTTGAAATTTGCAATTCAATGACACCTCAACCATGTCTGTAGGTCAATTATATGAAAAGTTATGAATTTTTTTGTCGAAATTTAACAAAAAGATAATTACATGAGAACATATAATAAAATATAAACAGACTGATGAAGAAAGTTGTGACCAAGAATTGAAGCCGAATTAACAATTTATGAAATATTTTAGTTATTTACGATAAAATATGCATAAAACTATACATTTTTGTGTCCGGGAAGGCAAGACGCATCTTTTGAATATACTGCACACATTTTCAGACGTAATTGGGGCTAATTAATATTCAAAATGGTGGCTAATTTGCATAATTTACTTTCAATTGAATAGTCTAATTATTTAATATTTCACTTATTTATGATAAAATACCATACAAACTATACATTTTTGTGTTCGGAAATGACAGGCGCATCTTTTGAAATTACTGCACACATTTTCAGACGTAATTGGGGCTAATTAATATTCAAAATGGTGGCTAATTTGCATAATTTACTTTTCAATTGAATAGTCTAATTATTTAATATTTCACTTATTTATGATAAAATACCATACAAACTATACATTTTTGTGTTCGGAAATGCCAGGCGCATCTTTTGAAATTACTGCACACATTTTCAGACGTAATTGGGGCTAATTAATATTCAAAATGGTGGCTAATTTACTTACAATTTAAGTATAATTATTAAATATTTCAGTTATTTATGATAAAATACTCATAACTTCCTCCAAGTTATATCGTAAATAATTAGATATTGCATAAATTGTTAACTTGGCTGTAATTCTTCGTCACAACTTTCTTCACAAGTACGTTTATATTTTCTTATGCGTTCTTGTGTAATTATTTGTTATATTTTGGCAAAAACAGACTTGGTTGGTCTATATTCACAATTGTGAATATATCCTACATATTCACAATTGTGCGCTTCTTGTTTGCACAGGCATTACAATCATATCTCATCTTCTTAGGGGATGGTGATCTATTTAGTGTACCTGAGAAATAAGGTTGCATATTAGAAGTACATGAAAGAGATGTTGAATCAATTGGAGTAGAAAGATGTTGCAAATTATCACTGATCAAGACTCTAAATGATATAGGGAGATGCTCAAGTAAATGTTTCATAAGTATAGACCAATCTTTGTTTGACATATTCTTTAAATGTTTTGTCATTTTGATTTTAACACGCTTCACAGCTGAAAGAAGAGAAGATTCATTGATACACTTATCTGGTTCCGCAGCGAGCACAAGTCTGGATCTTCCTCATCACATCTACTGGGGTATTGGTGGGGTCCAGTAACAGCCGTGCAGCATAGCCTTTCTTTACTGGGTATTCAGGTGCAAATTGAGCTACGTGTGCCTTCAGATCGTGTCTAGTCTTCTTGCTTGCCATCATGCCGTCTATAAAAACAAAAATATAAAAAATAAGTTTCTGCATCTAAAAGAACAAAATGCAGTAAATTTCATTGATAAATTAAATAAATTACATTTCATTATACTTAAAATGGAAGCCTCACAAACTCCAGGCAAAGATATAAATATAGGACAGGTACTCACCCTCAGCTGATTGTTTCCAATATCCTTTATGTGCAAGATCCCTATTGCTGCCTTGCAATTTAGGACTTGTGTGAGAAAATATGAGCTCACTACACGGGAAGTTACTTAAAAGTTATGTACCAATAATGATTACATAGGCCTAATTAAAATTCAGCTAACATCATTAGGCCTTATGCCTTATATATTTATAAAATAGGTATAGGTTTAATTCAAAATTATTAAGGACTTTTCAACAAATTTATGTTCATTAATCCTACATGTTATTGATAAACAACACTTCCGTCGTCATGGCAATGGCATGGCAGAACAGACTCGCAAATGTTGATATACATTTTACATTGTTACTACATGATCTAGATATTTATACAGCAGATGCACATATGATTTTTAGAAAAGCAATATGTAACTGAGAGACATGAGAATTACGATACTAAAACAAAAATATTTATTTAAATACATGATTGTTACCTGCTATCAGCATAGCAAGAAACAACAGCCAGTAAAAAAATTAAAAATGGCGGACAAGCATGTCGATAAAAATTGGATAAACATAGGTTTGCAGAAATCGAAAAAGCAAGGTCTATACAAGAACAAGAAGCGTTCAAAATTCATACATATGTGAACAAATGGTTTATGAACATTAAAATAAATTAGTTGTTTTCAAATGGCAATGTCTAAGGCATTAATATCAGCTATTTTTAATGAAATTCACTTACTTCAGCGTGTCCAAGAGCTTGTTATAAAAACTACGAAGTTAATCCACTCGAAGAACAGATCAAACTGACCTCCGACTTGTCCCACAAATGAAAAGTATAACGTCTTTGCACTTCTAGTCACGGACGCTATCTAAATGACAATAGAAAGTGGTCATCTCTCGCGTGACCACAATTTTGGGTTTCAAAATGGCCGCTAATGGAATAAATATCAAGGGACATAACTCATCTTGTCACAAAATTACTAAAATTATCTTACATGCTAATGCCTATTAGCACTAAATTTTCAAATAGCACAGCTAGATAGCCCTTGAAATTTGCAATTCAACGACACATCAACCAAGTCTGTAGGTCAATTCTGTGAAAAGTTATGCATTTTTTGATCGCAATTTAACGAAAAGATAATTACATGAGAACATAGTAAAATATGAACGGACTGATGATGAAAGTTGTGACCAAGAATTGAAGCCGAATTAACAATTTATGAAATATTTTAGTTATTTATGATAAAATACGCATAAAACTATACATTTTTGTGTCCAGGAAGACAAGACATATCTTTTGAATATACTGCACACATTTTCAGACATAATTGGGGCTAATTAATATTCAAAATGGTGGCTAATTTGCATAATTTAATTTCAATTTAATAGTCTAATTATTTAATATTTCACTTATTTATGATAAAATACCATACAAACTATACATTTTCGTGTTCGGAAATGCCAAGACGCATCTTTTGAATATACTGCACAGATTTTCAGACGTAATTGGGGCTAATTACTATTCAAAATGGTGGCTAATTTATTTTCAATTTAAGCATAATTATTAAATATTTTAGTTATTTATGATTAAATACTCATAACTTCCTCCAAGTTATATCGTAAATAACTAAGATATTGCATAAATTGTTAACTCTGCTGTAATTCTTCGTCACAACTTTCTTCACAAGTACGTTTATATTTTCTTATGCGTTCTCATGTAATTATTTTTGTTATATTTTGGCAAAAATAATTCATAACTTTTCACAGAATTGACCTACAGACTTGGTTGAGGTATCATTGAAATACAAATTTCAAGGGCTATCTAGCTGTGGTGTTTATAATGCTGTAATAATGCTTCCCTCTGGCTCTCTCCCAACCACAAAGAGTTCAAATAAAAAGAAATACAGATGTTAAACATGAAACATATTGCAACAACAAAATAAAATTATGAGAAGCATAAATGTATAGATGACATGCCATGAAGCTTCTATAAGATAAGCTCAATATAACAGCATGTCATCTACTAAGGTTTTCTGTTGCATGGCTGGTTTGTCTAGTGGACCAATTGCTGAGGCCCACACACACAAACACATGCATAAAAATAAAATGCTAAATAAGAAAATATAAATATATTTACCTTGCTTGTGTGTTTGTGATACCAAGGAACATTGATGAAAACTATGTAATATAATTAATAATTAAGCAGCAATAACTTACAGTTCAGCTTCATGAGACATCTGAACTACCAACAGGTAAGGAGATAGAACTAAATAAAGTATGCATCACCAACAATATAATCAACTAACAACTGTGACACAGGCATATCATACACATCTTTTACTCTACTTGCACCAGCTTTACACCATTCTAGACTTACATTATCTTTCTTACGCTTACTCTTAAAGGACAATATTCTTTCATCATACTCAACATCCTCACCAGTAACCTGATCACGCCAGACATGACGAAGTCTCCTACCTTTCAGTTGTGGATCATTCTTCACCAACATGACTAACACCTCTAAATCTGGCTGACATACCCTACTAAACCTGTCTAACTTACCTAATGATTCCTTCCCTGCAATATGACTAATAACCTCTGCTTCTATCTCCTTTCTCTTATCTTCCCTATTACTAGCATCATCCTGTCTCCTGGCAAAAGCTTCATCTCTTGCTGTTTCCATCTGAGCTCTTAATGTCTGAATTTGGCGTTCTCTAGTGGCAGATTCTTTTACGAGTCGCTCCCTCAAAGGTTCAGACTCGAGATACCCAAGTGTATCATTAAGTATCCCTTTAATTTTTCCTTCGATGAAGCCCAGTTTAGCATTAGGAGCTCTGCGCCACATAGCATCCATCATCCCTAGAGTTCTTTCTGCCTGCATGTTGTGCAGTGGAGCTGCAGCAGTATCAGCTAACATCTTAGCATTTGGCGCAGAAAGATCTCCAGACAGATATCGTGCTAGTTGGAACTCAAGCTTCTTGGTGAAAGCTTTTGCCAGACACGAAACAATTCTTTAAATTTATCTAAATCTAAAGTAATCTAATAAATGCAGCATCAATGTCCATGGTATCACCAAACACAGTCGTCTCACAGGACATCAGAAGCATCGGATCAGTCTGCACTGTTTTCTGCACGCTTCACAGCTGAAAGAAGAAAAGATTCAATGATACACTTATCTGGTTCCGCAGCGAGCACAAGTCTGGATCTTCCTCATCACATCTACTGGGGTATTGGTGGGGTCCAGTAACAGCTGTGCAGCATAGCCTTTCTTTACTGGGTATTCAGGTGCAAATTGAGCTACGTGTGCCTTCAGATCGTGTCTAGTCTTTTGCTTGCCATCATGCCATCTATAACAACAAAAATATAAATAAGTTTCTGCATCTAAAAGATCAAAATGCAGAAAATTTCATTGATAAATTAAATAAATTACATTTCATTATACATAAAATGGAAGCCTCACAAACTCCAGTCAATGATATAAATATAGGACAGGTTATTCCGACACAGCCAGAGTTAATAAATAATTAACAATGGTGTCTAATTAGCATAAATGCAATTGTACGTTTAATATTCATTTCTCACATCTAATAATTATTTGAGATAAAAAACCTAACAAATTATACAAATCATACTCCTCCCGTTCATGTAGTTTAAAAAAAATATGGTTAATTATATTGTGATTAAAAGCACGGCTAGCTTATCTGCATGTTTCAGCCTGACACATCCAACCAATGTTAATATTTCATTGTTGCATCACATTGACAAGATAGGGTTGGGCCCTGCATAGATTTACTTGTACTATCATCTTAACCATGCACCATGCCAATGCAAATTACACAATTGTTCCACCGTACACCAAATTCTTTTATTACAATGGTGTAATTTTATATAAAATACTGATCCACATGTTCATGTTAGATTTCCTTGTCTTATTAAATTTATAATGTTTTTTTATAACCAAACTAACATACTCATAATATTGTCTGTTAATATTATATAAAACACTTAGATGTAACTTACCTTGTTGATCCAATTTTGACTAGATCTGCCCATTTTTTAATCCACACACAATTTGAAGTATTTCCAATGCACAGTGTCTAATGCAATCTATGTCTATTATTTTTTCCATAATTCCTAACAATTCCTCATTATTACAAACACAATCCTTAATAATTTCACTAAAAATAGCTTCCATTATATTTGCAATGAATCGAACAGCATAATGCTTTGCAAGAAAGCTAATTTGCCTGTCTATTCCAACCTTGACTGGAAACTTCTCCTGCGATCAGTTTCCTATACTCATAAGTCTATACAGGAAGGTGGGCCACCTCCATGAATTCAGTCGTCAGCAGGAAGTCCTCACGGTTGCCCCACAGTTTTACATTCAGATCTGTCTCTTGGGACGATATTTTAGTTCTCATGTCATCGAAGAGTGGGCATGTCTGCAGAATGCGTTCTGGAGTCTGGGGACCCTTTTGATATGGGCATTGGTCAGTTTGGACAGCCTTAATTTTGTGGAGATTTGCTTGTAGTCTGCAGTGTCCTGTGCGAAGTCTAAAAATTGTGGTTTGTTATGACGTGCTTAGCTGTAGAAGGGGGTCCTGTGGAAAGTTACTGCCTGTTCTCGGACTCCATGTATGTTTGTATTTTCTTTTTATGAGAGTTTTTGCTTCAGTCAGTGATATTCTGTGCTGGAATTGTTCCTTTTTTGCACCTGATTTTGCCAGTCTGTCAGCTGCTTCATTTCCTGCTATTCCACAGTGTGCAGGGATCCACTGCAGCACAACTTTATTGTTGACAGTTCATTTAGAAGTTCTACAGTTGTTTTTGTTAGGAGATCTTTAGGTTCATTTTGGATGGTATTGAGTACTGACATGCAGTCACACAAGAAGTCTATATTAGCTCCTTTGAGTCTCTGTTCCTCTAGAGCCTTTGATGCTTCTAAGATTGCTTGTAGCTCTGCCCTGTAATTT
Source organism: Meghimatium bilineatum (assembly GCA_034231615.1). NCBI lineage: Eukaryota > Metazoa > Mollusca > Gastropoda > Stylommatophora > Philomycidae > Meghimatium > Meghimatium bilineatum. The sequence goes on along the minus strand of CM067319.1, from coordinate 567,394 downwards.
GTTGATAATTTCTCCGTAGCGATTGAGAGTTCTAGCTTTGGGGTGTTTGGTATGGGTATTAGTATCCCAGCTCCTCCTTTCTTTACTGCATCCTCTGATGATTCATCTGTGAAGACGTGAATCCACTGTGAGCTAGAGTATTGGGTGTCTAGGTGATCAAGTGTTTTTGCCTTAAGGACAATAGGTGTTTCCATAGTTTTGCTCTCAATGCCTGGGATTGTAAGTTTTGCAGTATATATGGGTGAGGTGTTTGCAATGTTGTAATATGTTTCTAGCTGTTCTCATTCATCTGGATTGTTACTTCTTCATTGGCTTTCATAAGTTTTTTTTGGATAGGTGATTGAAGCTTGGTCTTTTCAGTCAGTTTTTTGTTGTTAGTTCATTTGTTTTCTCATGCATAAGGTGATGTTTCAGATGTCTAAATTTTTCGGTCATCATTGTGATTTTCTCATCCCTGTGGTCTGTTAGATTTTTAAATCCTGCTGTTGCTTCCATTGATGTTATAGGTGTGCTCTTTAGACCTGTTACAATTCGGAGGCCTGCATTTTGAATTTTGTCCAGCTTCTGAAGATTGGAATTTGCTGCTGTTGCATATGTGCTCAATCCATATTCCAGAGTTGGATGAATATCACCTACATAGACCTCTGTTGCCTCATAATGTGTCAAAAAATGATGATTGTAATTTTCTTATATTATTGACTAAACTCTATTTCGCATTTGACTCTTTTAACACCTCCATATTATATTTAACTAATATTCAAGAACTGCACAGAATAGCTTTGAACAGAATTGGAGAGATCTGACCTCTGCCCTATGCGCTAACTTCAGCGCAAAAGGAAAATGAAATGAAATGAAATATTATATTTCCTGGCAGTCCATGGTATTCTCAGCATTCTTCTGTAGAACATCTCTATTGCCTCTAATTTCCCACTTTCCAGTTTGTTTATTGTCCAAGACTCGCACCCATATGTTAGTATAGGGGTTATATAGCACTGCAGAACTCTCTTCCTCACCTCTAATGACAAGGTCATATTACATAATATAATTTTAATTTTTCTAAATATTGTTTTTGCCTGCCCCTATTCGTCTTCTAATTTCTGTTGAACTTCTTCTATCTGCTGTAATCGTTGTACCTAAATATTTAAATTAGTGGACCTGTTTTAATACTATATCATTCACTTTGCTATTGCAATTTGTGTTATTTTGTTTCTTTTTGAAATAACCATTACTTATTTGCAAACATACTTATACTATAAAATATTGGGATATACGAACATATCTATGTTATCAAATGCACAAATAGAAATTGTGTTACTAATCTCCATTTTTGCCTACATATTTCTTCTTGAATAGCCACCATCTGGGATTGACTCTGTGAAATTGTTACTTTTTTGAAGGAGATAGAACATTTACATTAATAATCTGCCAGGGTCACCTGGTGAGATGACTCGTTACAAATGAAATGGTCGTTAAGCTGAAAAAATAAGAATGTCTCAATTTTTATGGCATACATTGTTGTAGCCTTTAAAGTTCAGTAAGGATTACCAGCACAGGGGATTATGATGATTCAAACATCTTGGGTTGCCCTTCTGTTGGGTTTTTGGTCATCACTGTATTTGATTGATGCCTTCCTCAAGGTAAGTCAATTCACATTTACTAAATGATATTGTGGTAGAAGTTCATAAATGTCGTATCCATTCACTTACAATCAGAAAAAACTAATTCTGATTTATCTGTCCATTTTATCGCTATTTCTTGCTAAGAAGGTCTGAATCAGTTATTTTTGACATGAGTATCATCAGGTGTAGATGCAAATCATGGACAATCAATAAACATGGAAATTTATAGGCAATAAAGATGGCTGCTACAGAAAAATGCTGAGAGTATCACATGAGCAGCTAGAACAACTGACCAGGAGTTACTGAAAGAGTCAAATGCTGAGAGTATCACATGAGCAGCTAGAACAACAAACCAGGAGTTACTGAAAGAGTCAGATGCTGAGAGTATCACATGAGCAGCTAGAACAACTGACCAGAAGTTACTGAAAGAGTCAAATGCGCAGGGTATCACATGAGCAGCTAGAACAACTGACCAGTAGTTACTGAAAGAGTCAGATGCTGAGAGTATCCTATGAGCAGCTAGAACAACTGACCAGGAGTTACTGAAAGAGTCAAATGCTGAGAGTATCTCATGAGCAGCTAGAACAACTGACCAGGAGTTACTGAAAGAGTCAAATGCTGAGAGTATCACATGAGCAGCTAGAACAACTGACCAGGAGTTACTGAAGGAGTCAAATGCTGAGAGTATCACATGAGCAGTTAGAACAACTCACCAAGAGTTACTAAAAAAGTCAAATGCCAGACGGGGATTACTTAATTATATGAGAAAGATACAATACTTTTTGGGCTCAATAGGGAAATGTGTACCCAGTATTTGATTATTTCCTTTGACAATGTTCATTAGAACTTGGAAATTTATAAATTTAAATGTAAATTTATTTAGGATTAGGATTAGTTATGTAATTCATAACTCTCCTTACCCTAAAATAAATTAATATTTAAATTTATAAATGTTTCTGGTGTCTAGTGAACATAGGTAAGGGAAATGATCAAATATGGGGGTACACATATTTCCGTATTGTATCCTCTTTTGGATAGTTTTGAGACAGATGGCTCTGGAGAACATATTTACAAAATGCAAGATAGAAGGCAAGAGAAATTGATGATGATAGTGTGAGAAAATATTAGTCTGACACTGTGACATGGCAAAGAGCCAATTCTTCTACATACCTGGACTATATTGTACTTATGTTATTTCATAACCAAACTAACATTCTCATGATATCATCTGTGAAAACACATAAAACATGTAATTGTCACTAGCCAATCAATCCATTCTTCAGTAGGTTTAGAAATTAGCCAGACACAATGCCGAAAACATTGCGGCTAATATGAGTTGTTTTGCCACTTGCTTCACATATGAGTGGTCCTGGGTTCATTCCCCAGTTGAGACGGAAATGTTTCTCAGATCACAACGGCTCCCAGGTTGACCCAGCCTTAAATGGGTGCTGGATTAATCTGGGAAGTAAAGACTGCGAGGGAGAGGAAATGGCCACCGCCCTCATTTGCAGAGCCTCTGAAATGTAAGATCGCTAACATCTCATGCCCCTACGGCATTAATAAATGCTATGGGTTCCTTTTTTTTTTTACATTGCGGCGAAATGCCTTTTTCTCTTGATGTTATTTCATAATGAAACTAGCATATTACTAATATCTTCTTTGAAAACAAATATAATGCCTAAGAATTCCTCACCATCAGAATCACAATCAACAATAATTGCACCGAATATGACTTCCCTGTCAACTCGATTTGCGCTGATCGGGACAGACGTCAAAAAATTAAAACTACATCTCTGATTTACCACCTTCAAAAATAAATGTAGGAAAAGGTAGTGAAATATAGCTAGTCTAAGGTGGTACTAATTCCTGGTCATGTGAATCTTAACCATCATGTAGTTCCTCATCATTAAATCAGTATATAAATGGATTTTCTGACAGCTGTATGCAGATAGAAAAATGAAAGGGGTTTCTACACACCAGCAGTGTACTAAAGGTTAATTGATATGACAAACAGACTAGTCACACATCAGGAAATAATTTTAGTGTAATTGTTTATCTGGTAACTGTTTTCAAAATGCAACTAGAATATAACTGAATCTCTTTTATGTAGTTACTATACCTCGAACACATAAGTAGAAATTCAATGAAATCAAGCTTGTTTTCTTATGTTTTCAATAGTTTTTCGACACAATTTAAAAGTTTTGAATATTTTCTTTATGCCTAAACTTTGGCTAAAATCAGTTTCAACCATATGTCAACCCTGATAACATGTTGTTTTGATGGCAGTTATTACAAGCGATTAACTCTTGCTTGCTTTGTGTAATGGGGGAAATGATGATCTACATATAATATTTATCGCATCTCCATCAATCTATGATTTCTTGTTTAAAACAGAAGTCATAGATTGATTGAAACAGTTTGAATGTTATTATTGAATGCTATTATTGAATGTTATTTAGTTTCTATAAACTTGAATTTGAGATATTCTTCCATATTTTCTCTGTTCAGAGCAAAAAGACAAGTGCAAGAACCTACCTGAGTTTTTTAGACAAATCTGGCCTGTGTGTATCTGTATGCCAGTTCAGATGGTACACCTGTATATTCAATCGCATTTTCCTGAGGGTTGGACAATGGAGACCTCGTTTTATGAGAGTTTGGTTTACCTTAGGTGTCTTCTTCTCTCTACTTTCGATGCTTGTATCAGTCTTTCTTTTGTCCCTGTTGGTTATCAACACAATTAGACAGAGCCCTGTGGAGCATCAAGTTCTGACACCTGTGGTGAGTTTGATATTTACTTGTTTCAATGTCATTACTCTGCCACAAAATTCTTTTATAGTAGCTATATACAACTCCAAAACATAAACATTTTCATTGATCTCTGAAACATAAACATTTTCATTGGTCTCTGAAACATAAACTTTTTCATTGGTCTCTGAAACATTTTCATTGATCTCTGAAACATAAACATTTTCATTGATCTCTGAAGCATAAACATTTTCATTGGTCTCTGAAACATTTTCATTGGTCTCTGAAACATAAACATTTTCTTTGATCTCTGAAACATAAACATTTTCATTGATGTCTGAAACATTTCATTGATTTCTGAAACATTTTCATTGGTCTCTGAAACATAAACATTTTCTTCGATCTCTGAAACATAAACATTTTCATTGATGTCTGAAACATAAACATTTTCATTGATCTCTGAAACATAAACATTTTCATTGATGTCTGAAACATAAAGATTTTATTTGGTCTCTGAAACATAAACTTTTTCATTGGTCTCTGAAACATAAACATTTTCATTGATCTCTGAAACATAAACATTTTCATTGATGTCTGAAACATAAACATTTTCATTGATCTCTGAAACATAAACATTTTCATTGGTCTCTGAAACATAAACATTTTCATTGTCTCTGAAACATAAACATTTTCATTGGTCTCTGAAACATTTTCATTGATCTCTGAAACATAAACATTTTCATTGATCTCTGAAACATAAACATTTTCATTGATGTCTGAAACATTTTCATTGGTCTCTGAAACATAAACATTTTCATTGATCTCTGAACATTAAACATTTTCATTGTCTCTGAAACATAAACATTTTCATTGGTCTCTGAAACATTTTCATTGATCTCTGAAACATAAACATTTTCATTGATCTCTGAAACATAAACATTTTCATTGATGTCTGAAACATTTTCATTGGTCTCTGAAACATAAACATTTTCATTGATCTCTGAAACATAAACATTTTCATTGTCTCTGAAACATAAACATTTTCATTGGTCTCTGAAACATAAACATTTTCATTGTCTCTGAAACATAAACATTTTCATTGATGTCTGAAACATTTTCATTGGTCTCTGAAACATAAACATTTTCATTGTCTCTGAAACATAAACATTTTCATTGGTCTCTGAAACATAAACATGTTCATTGATCTCTGAAACATAAACATTTTCATTGATCTCTGAAACATAAACATTTTCTTTGATCTCTGAAACATAAACATTTTCATTGATCTCTGAAACATAAACATTTTCACTTATCTCTGAAACATAAACATTTTCATTGGTCTCTGAAACATAAACTTTTTCATTGGTCTCTGAAACATTTTCATTGATCTCTGAAACATAAACATCTTCATTGATCTCTGAAACATAAACATGTTCATTGATCTCTGAAACATAAACATTTTCATTGATCTCTGAAACATTTTCATTGGTATCTGAAACATAAAGATTTTCATTGATCTCTGAAACATAAACATTTTCTTTGATCTCTGAAACATAAACATTTTCATTGATCTCTGAAACATAAACATTTTATATTGGTCTCTGAAACATAAACATTTTCATTGGTCTTTGAAACATAAAGATTTTCATTGGTCTCTGAAACATAAACATTTTCATTGATCTCTGAAACATAAACATTTTCATTGGTCTCTGAAACATAAACATTTTCATTGGTCTTTGAAACATAAAGATTTTCATTGGTCTCTGAAACATAAACATTTTCATTGATCTCTGAAACATAAACATTTTCATTGGTCTCTGAAACATAAACATTTTCATTGGTCTTTGAAACATAAAGATTTTAATTGGTCTCTGAAACATAAACATTTTCATTGATCTCTGAAACATATTTTCATTGATCTCTGAAACATAAACATTTTCATTGATCTCTGAAACATAAACATTTTCATTGATCTCTGAAACATAAACATTTTCATTGATCTCTGAAACATAAACATTTTCTTTGATCTCTGAAACATAAACATTTTCACTGATGTCTGAAACAAACATTTTCATTGATCTTTGAAACATAAACATTTTCATTGGTCTCTGAAACATAAACATTTTAATTGATCTCTGAAACATAAACATTTTCATTGGTCTCTGAAACATAAACATTTTCATTGGTCTCTGAAACATAAACATTTTCATTGATCTCTGAAACATAAACATTTTCATTGATCTTTGAAACATAAACATTTTCATTGGTCTCTGAAACATAAACATTTTAATTGATCTCTGAAACATAAACATTTTCATTGATCTCTGAAACATAAACATTTTCATTGGTCTCTGAAACATAAACATTTTTATTGGTCTCTGAAACATAAACATTTTCTTTGATCTCTGAACATTTTCATTTGTCTCTGAAACATAAACATTTTCATTGGTCTTTGAAACATAAACATTTTCATTGATCTCTGAAACATAAACATTTTCATTGATCCCTTGGTAGAAAGTTTGGCAACAGTTTTTTCTTGTTTATTTACTTTTGAAGCATAAACTACAGACATTTGTGAGTAAGTGCTTTAACCAGAATACTAAGCAGCATTGTGAGCAGCACAGGATATGAAATAAATTAGATCTGAAGATGAATAGATCTAGATCTTGGGGGGGGGGGATAGAGGCACTCAGGTAGAATATTAAACATAGAATATTAAACATTAGGTGTCAGCACAAGATAAGAAATAAAGATCTCTGCAGATGAATAGATCAAGATCTTGTGGGGGGGGGGGGGGGGTTGTTAATTAAGGTAGAATACTAAACATTAGGTGGCAGTAAAAGATAAGCAATAGTTCTGCAGATGAATAGATCAAGATCTGGGGGGGGGGCACTCAGGTAGAATATTAAGTGGCAGGACAAGATAAGAAATAATACTTTTGAAAATTCAATTAGAGTTATGTCCTTGATTATGAGTTCGTAGATGGCAGTCCTATTTGAGCTGTAAATATCCTTGGACAGTTTGGACATGGAATGACGACTGTCGACGGATTTTGTTCTATCCATGACTTTCTAACTACTCTTCGCTGTTGAGCTGCTGCATTTCTCCTCTTTTCACAAGATGATGCGCTCTTTTTTATTTTAGAACGCCATGTAGATCTATTTTGTGCAAGTTCTTCCCATATATCTTAGTCTATTTCAAAGGCTTTCAGTGAGGTCTTTAACGAGTCCTTGTAGCGCTTCTTTTGTGTGCCTTGAGATTGTGTACCTCCTCCAGTTCACCATAGAGAAGTATATTTGGCAGACGATGGTCTGGCATATGCACCAAATGTCCTGCCAAATGAATCTGTGTCTGCATCAGGATCATGTCAATACTAGGGATACCAGCTCTGTCAAGGACAGTGGTATCTGGAATCTTGTCTTGCCATCTGATGTTCATAATTTTTCTGAGACAAGTTGTGTGAAAGTAATAGAATTTCCTCACATGACGTCTATACACAGTCCATGTTTTGCTAGCATATAACAGCACTGGAAGTACCACTGCTCTGTAAACTTTCAGCTTAGTCTGTAGGTTAATGTCATTTCTATGCCACACATTTGCGTACAATCTGCCAAAAGTGCTGCTTGCCGTGGCGATCCTTGTATACACTTCATCAACGGTAGAATACTAAACATTAGGTGGCAGCACAAGATAAGCAATAGATCTGCAGATGAATAGATCAAGATCTGGGGGAGGGCACTCAGGTAGAACATTAGGTGGCAGCACAAGATAAGCAATAGATCTGGGGGGGGGGGTACTCAGAATACTAAACATTAGGTGGCAGCACAAGATAAGCAATAGATCTGTGGGGGGGGGTACTCAGGTAGAATACTAAACAGGTGGCAGCACAAGATAAGCAATAGATCTGGAGGGGGGGGGTACTCAGGTAGAATACTAAACATTAGGTGGCAGCACAAGATAAGCAATAGATCTGGGGGGGGGTACTCAGGTAGAACATTAGGCGGCAGCACAAGATAAGCAATAGATCTAGGGGGGGGGATACTCAGGTAGAACATTAGGTGGCAGCACAAGATAAGCAATACATCTGGGGCGGGGGTACTCAGGTAGAACATTAGGTGGCAGCACAAGATAAGCAATAGATCTGGGGGGGGGGGGTACTCAGGTAGAACATTAGGTGGCAGCACAAGATAATAGATCGGGGGGGGGTACTCAGGTAGAACATTAGGTGGCAGCACAAGATAAGCAATAGATCTGGGGGGGGGGGTACTCAGGTAGAATACTAAACATTAGGTGGCAGCACAAGATAAATAAAGAGATATGGGGGGGGGGGTACTCAGGTAGAACATTAGGTGGCAGCACAAGATAAGCAATAGATCTAGGGGGGGGGGTACTCAGGTAGAACATTAGGTGGCAGCACAAGATAAGCAATAGATCTGGGGGGGTACTCAGGTAGAACATTAGGTGGCAGCACAAGATAAGCAATAGATCTGGGGGGGGGGGGTACTCAGGTAGAACATTAGGTGGCAGCACAAGATAAATAAAGAAATATGGATGTAACTTTTAGAGAAAGATTTGGAAAAGTTTTTTTTGGGTTTTGAATGGTTTCCTAGGGATCTCCATATATTATGTCATGTTTTGTTATGTTTTGTTACGGTTTCCTAGGGTTTCTAATGATTTCCATATATTATGTTATGTTATGGTTTCCTAGGGTTTCTAATGATCTCCATATATTATGTTATGGTTTCCTAGGGTTTCTAATGATCTCCATATATTATGTTATGGTTTTCTAGGGTTTCTAATGATCTCCATATATTATGTTATGTTTTGTTATGGTTTCCTAGGGTTTCTAATGATCTCCATATATTATGTTATGTTTTGTTATGGTTTCCTAGGATTTCTAATGATTTCCATATATTATGTTATGTTTTGTTATGGTTTCCTAGGGTTTTTAATGATTTCCATATATTATGTTATGTTTTGTTATGGTTTCCTAGGGTTTCTAATGATCTCCATATATTATGTTATGTTTTGTTATGGTTTCCTAGGATTTCTAATGATTTCCATATATTATGTTATGGTTTCCTAGGGTTTCTAATGATCTCCATATATTATGTCATGTTTTGTTATGGTTTCCTAGGGTTTCTAATGATCCATATATTATGTTATGGTTTCCTAGGGTTTCTAATGATTTCCATATATTATGTCATGTTTTGTTATGGTTTGTGCCATTCTTCCCCATCTTGATTATCTTGTGTACTTTGTATATTCTATTCCTTCGCTTGTTATGCCCTAGGAAATTTTAGGATAGAATCTGTCCTAAATAATAGGAATTCAATAGCAAAACAGTTATTGATTATTTATTCTTTCTTTCCAACATACCACAACTAAACATGATTAATTTAGTCAAAAGAACATCATCAGACAAAGGAACAACCACAGACAATGATTACTTATATATGATGAATCATTAATTCTAGAATTCCTCATTGGTTCACTCAAATAAAAAAAAGAGGGATTACAATTCCATACCTCAAGCCTACCATCCTATCAAAAATAGTTAATAAACTAGTGTTTCAGCCTATGAGTCATTCACAGTACAGTTTTGTCTTTATTGACAGTCAATCCTCATTGCACTTCGAATTGGAAGTAGGAATCGATGATTGGTTATGAATGTTATTAAACTCCTGGATGAATTCATTGTTCAAGTGAATTGATTGGTTATGAATGTTATTAAACTCCTGAAAGAATTCATTGTTCAAGTGAATTGATTGGTTATGAATGTTATTAAACTCCTGAAAGAATTCATTGTTCAAGTGAATTGATGATTGGTTATGAATGTTATTAAACTCCTGAAAGAATTCATTGTTCAAGTGAATTGATGATTGGTTATGAATGTTATTAAACTCCTGAAAGAATTCATTGTTCAAGTGAATTGATGATTGGTTATGAATGTTATTAAACTCCTGAAAGAATTCATTGTTCAAGTGAATTGATGATTGGTTATGAATGTTATTAAACTCCTGAAAGAATTCATTGTTCAAGTGAATTGATGATTGGTTATGAATGTTATTAAACTCCTGAAAGAATTCATTGTTCAAGTGAATTGATGATTGGTTATGAATGTTATTAAACTCCTGAAAGAATTCATTGTTCAAGTGAATTGATGATTGGTTATGAATGTTATTAAACTCCTGGATGAATTCATTGTTCAAGTGAATTGATGATTGGTTATGAATGTTATTAAACTCCTGAAAGAATTCATTGTTCAAGTGAATTGATTGGTTATGAATGTTATTAAACTCCTGAAAGAATTCATTGTTCAAGTGAATTGATGATTGGTTATGAATGTTATTAAACTCCTGAAAGAATTCATTGTTCAAGTGAATTGATGATTGGTTATGAATGTTATTAAACTCCTGAAAGAATTCATTGTTCAAGTGAATTGATTGGTTATGAATGTTATTAAACTCCTGAAAGAATTCATTGTTCAAGTGAATTGATGATTGGTTATGAATGTTATTAAACTCCTGGATGAATTCATTGTTCAAGTGAATTGATGATTGGTTATGAATGTTATTAAACTCCTGAAAGAATTCATTGTTCAAGTGAATTGATGATTGGTTATGAATGTTATTAAACTCCTGAAAGAATTCATTGTTCAAGTGAATTGATGATTGGTTATGAATGTTATTAAACTCCTGAAAGAATTCATTGTTCAAGTGAATTGATTGGTTATGAATGTTATTAAACTCCTGAAAGAATTCATTGTTCAAGTGAATTGATGATTGGTTATGAATGTTATTAAACTCCTGAAAGAATTCATTGTTCAAGTGAATTGATTGGTTATGAATGTTATTAAACTCCTGGATGAATTCATTGTTCAAGTGAATTGATTGGTTATGAATGTTATTAAACTCCTGGATGAATTCATTGTTCAAGTGAATTGATTGGTTATGAATGTTATTAAACTCCTGAAAGAATTCATTGTTCAAGTGAATTGATGATTGGTTATGAATGTTATTAAACTCCTGAAAGAATTCATTGTTCAAGTGAATTGATGATTGGTTATGAATGTTATTAAACTCCTGAAAGAATTCATTGTTCAAGTGAATTGATGATTGGTTATGAATGTTATTAAACTCCTGGATGAATTCATTGTTCAAGTGAATTGATGATTGGTTATGAATGTTATTAAACTCCTGAAAGAATTCATTGTTCAAGTGAATTGATGATTGGTTATGAATGTTATTAAACTCCTGGATGAATTCATTGTTCAAGTGAATTGATGATTGGTTATGAATGTTATTAAACTCCTGAAAGAATTCATTGTTCAAGTGAATTGATGATTGGTTATGAATGTTATTAAACTCCTGAAAGAATTCATTGTTCAAGTGAATTGATGATTGGTTATGAATGTTATTAAACTCCTGGATGAATTCATTGTTCAAGTGAATTGATGATTGGTTATGAATGTTATTAAACTCCTGGATGAATTCATTGTTCAAGTGAATTGATGATTGGTTATGAATGTTATTAAACTCCTGAAAGAATTCATTGTTCAAGTGAATTGATGATTGGTTATGAATGTTATTAAACTCCTGGATGAATTCATTGTTCAAGTGAATTGATGATTGGTTATGAATGTTATTAAACTCCTGAAAGAATTCATTGTTCAAGTGAATTGATGATTGGTTATGAATGTTATTAAACTCCTGAAAGAATTCATTGTTCAAGTGAATTGATGATTGGTTATGAATGTTATTAAACTCCTGAAAGAATTCATTGTTCAAGTGAATTGATGATTGGTTATGAATGTTATTAAACTCCTGAAAGAATTCATTGTTCAAGTGAATTGATGATTGGTTATGAATGTTATTAAACTCCTGAAAGAATTCATTGTTCAAGTGAATTGATCATGTCAATCTCCATGTCAATCTCCATGTCAATCTCCATGTCAATCTCCATGTCAATCTCCATGTCAATAGTGGTGGATCTCTTCTAGACAGAGACAAGTCTGCTCCAGAGAGGTCCCACAGTGTTGGCACATCAGATCACACCTAACTAATTATGATTGGCGTAGGTAATTGTCAATTAACTTCAGACCTCTTAAATACAGTCCCAGCAGTTTAAACATTACGCAGATGTCAGTTGGGCCTGATTGCACATCCACTGACTGATTGATTTGAGCAAATATCAATCAACTTTAAACATCACAAATTAAATCCCAATTCGAGGAAACATACAGGAATTTGGTTGGGCCTATATTGCCTCGAACACTGAATAATGATTGATCTAGACAATGTCAATTCTTCTTTCGTTCACTTGAAACATGTCTATATCTGTTACAACATCAATCATTTCAGTACCTCCTTAAATGCAATCTCTCAATTCATGGAAATGCTGTAACAAAATCTCAATTCATGGCTAATGCATAGAACACTGAATAATCATTGAATAAGATAATGTCAATCATTTCAATATCTTCTTAAACAATTTATCTAAAAATACACAGTTCTGAAGCAATGTTCTTCTACTTTAGTGTTCATTCTCAACCTCTCACCGGATCTCTCTTGTAGCAGGACAATGGTCCTACTTTATTTCCAGCAGGATGTAGTCCAGAAAATGGAAATGCGTTGTGTCGCCGTTTTATTTGCGCCAATGGCCAGACACATCCATCTTCAACAGTGAAGCAATGGGATTTGTCAGTCAATCTCAAATTTAAATACCTCCTTCCACAATTTTCCGTATTATGTTAGACTGTTTGGTAACTCGTTGATTCAAATCTTCATAAATAGTGGATCTTGATATGCTCTGCCTACCTCACCAGTAAATCATATAACTTTGACGACGACATAAGTTCATATCTTTATACTGAGCAATTGAGAACATTGCATAGGGTTACACAATTCAGGCATTCCGCTTGCTCTATTAGGCTCAAACATCCACCTTCCGTCTGCATAGTCTCATGAATTATTTCACATGTAGGACCAACGGCATTTTCTGAAAACATCTGTGATACAATTTTGATGTGTCTCTTCTCTGATTTTATCATTCAATTTGAATTCACTCCGATGGGTGTTAGTTATCCTACGAAGACATTTGTTCTCGAAACTCAGTTAGTTACCTCACATAAAATATCCACGTGCAGTTTACCTAGGGGGCAGCCAAATTTGGTGATTACTTTTCATAGCCCATCTATGTTCGCAGTGTGAAATGCCTTTGTGAGGTCTACAAATGTTGTATAAAGTTCCTTGTAGTGTTCATGGTTTTTTTTCTTGGAGTTGGTGGGAAGCAAAGATCATGTCCATTGTCCCATGACCAGTATGAAATCAGCACTGACTTTCGGGTAGAGTGTCTGTGTATGTCAGTTCAGCATTACACAAACTAACATTTTACCAGCTATGGGTAGCAGTGATAACCCTCGGATATATGTGCAATAACTTGTTAACTAGAAGGCTTGTGTAGCAATAACTTGTCAACTAGAAGACTTTTGTAGCAATAACTTGTCAAATCGAAGACTTGTGTAGCAATAATTTGTCAACTAGAAAACTTGTAAACTAGAATTGTGTAGCAATAACTTGTCAACTAGAAGAATTGTGTAGCAATAATTTGTCAACTAGAAGACTTTTGTAGCAATAACTTGTCAACTAGAAGACTTGTAAACTAGAATTGTGTAGCAATAACTTGTAAACTAGAAGAATTGTGTAGCAATAATTTGTGAACTAGAAGACTTGTGTAGCAATAATGTATGTACCTGATCACTCTTTGACCAGATGCCTGGAATAAACCTGCCTGCCAGTCAGATCTCCTACTACATGCTGACACTTTTGATTTGTGGCATTCTTCATGAAGTGGGCCATGCTCTTGCTGCTGTCAGGTGAGATAGTTCTTTCTCAATATTTGGACACTGTAATCAATAACTTAAGGAGCTAGGGTTTCAGTCTCATTGGCTGTCTGCAATCAATAACTTAAGAAGCTATGGTAACAGTCTCTTGGCTGTCTACATCAATAACTTAAGGAACTAGGGTAATAATTTCCTTGGCTGTCAGCAATCAATAACTTAAGAAACTAGTGTAATAGTTTAAGACAAATAATTTCAGACTAGGGTAATAATTTCCTTGGCTGTCTGCAATCATTAACGTCAGGCTAAGGTAATAGTTTCCAAGACCAATAATTTCAGACTAGGGTAATAATTTCCTTGTCTGTCTGCAATCATTAACATCAGGCTAAGGTAATAGTTTCCTTGGCTGCAATCAATGGCTTCAGACTAGGATAATAGTTTCCTAGATCTTAGGCTGTATGCAATCAATAACTTCAGGCTAGGGTAATAATTTCCTTGGCTGTCTGCAATCAATAACTTAAGGAGCTAGGGTAGAGTGTGTAGTTTCAGATCCCATTGTTAGCAGTATCATAATACTTGGTAAGCTTTGAGTATCTCTAGTCTGAGAATGACGATGACATGACAGAATGATGATGCTAAAGATCAAAGCAAAATTTTTTGATCTAGCCATTGTACAAACATAAGCACCAACTACAGACTACACTGAAGAAGAAATTGAAAATTACTGTGAAGACCTACAACTACTACTCAAGCCAGTAAAATCAACAGACATTCTAATAGTCATGGCAGACATGGGTGCAAAGGGAACGCACTGCTCTCGACAGACCCAGGGTTAGCAGATAACCAATATCCAAAATGTACCTCCTTGCGGTGCACCCTGGAAACAGAAACACAATGACTTGTGCTCATTCTGGATAAATCATTTGGGGATCGTGTCCGTGAAATGTGGAGGTAGCAGATGGAAATAGATTTGACTGCATAAGAGACATACATTATCTCCGACACCACTAGCGCCAACACATACAGTGGCACTAGCGCCAACACATACAGTGGCACTGTCGACATACAGTGACGCTAGTCAGTCCAGTCCAAACATTGGAGGGACCATCACATAAATAGGCACAAAAAGGCAGAAACATGGCGAGAGACAAAAAGAAAACATACCGAGTACAATGAAAGGGCAGCAAAGCGCCAGAGGGCAGCGCAATTGCAAATATAAAGTGGGAATGTTCCAAGGAAATCAGAAATACAAGCTCTGCCAGCTTGAGACAAGCTTTAGTTACCGTTGCTCCTTATGGGCAGTGACCCAGAGCCAATCATGGGCGTCCGGCGAAGCAAGATGACCTGTCCTAACTCTAATGTCGAGCTTTCCTATACCGGAAACATGCTCACAAAGAGAAAGGGTCCTGCACCCGACAGGCTCAGGCACAAATGGGACAACGAAGGCAACCATGGCCCATCTCTACTGTCAAGCTTTCCTATACCAGAAATATACTTGCAGAGAGAAAAGGTTCAGTACCCAATGGGCTAGGCACAAATGGGACAAGGTCGTTCAGCTCAAGAACACGCCTTGCTCCCAAATACGTGGTGAGACTCTTACTTGGGCGAGGAGTTCACGATGTCAGTGAACGATACCTCGGCTAAGAAAGCGAAAGAGCCCAGGTTCAACTCCTGCGGAGTTCTTCCTTCACTGGAACCAGGCTCGGGGAAGAGAAAAGGTACAGTACCAGATGGGCACAGGCACAGAACGTCATATTACACAAGGCAAGTTCAGTGACGGTTGAACACCTCGTGTGAGATAGACGTGAACGACAATTGTCTCGGTGAAGAGTCAATATACACCCGCGTGCCCGTCAACAGATAGGTAGGCTGTCACTGGCTAGGGAAACCTACTATCCGAATTAAAGGCATGACGAAAACTGATGTGATGGGCCTCGGATGTCCCGGTCACAAAGTGAACCAACTGAGGCACAAATAACACAGTTCAATTGTGGAACTTGCAGTACAACATACTTCACGCTCCCAGGTGGAAATCACACAAGTTATTCGATGTGGTTACAAGAGAGCAAATGCAGAAGAAGATGAATGCAAAAATAGTGGAAGAAAGACACAAGAACATTGTAGGACAATTTGGACTATGGAAATGAAGCTTTATTAATCTCTCAAGACATACATAATATCACACATAAATTAACGTTTCGACCAAGAGCACACCTGTTATTCTTTACCAAAATGTTCACTCTTAGTTCGGCCACACACGAGGCATTTCAGTTATTGTAGTCCTGAAGGGTCGTTACAGACCTGACATATTTATTACCCAGTGGTGAATGAAATAACCCGCATGGAGGCTTGGAATTCCCATTTGGTTCAAAGATACCGTTTCACAATTTTGCGCATTTTATACAGCAGCCAGAGTTTGTGCATTTGCAAGCATCACTCAACATTTTTCATAGTCATATTTTTGTACAAGTCCTATTAGATTGTCATTGTTGTTGACCAGTGCACATTCAATATTTATACAGGTACGGCAATTTCGTTATTCTTCATGTTAATTTAGTAGGCCTAACATCATTACTTTACATACAGTGTCAAATTTGTTAGATCATCGTTTACCATAAGAATGTGTAAAATAAACCTATTATGCCACGATCAAATGCTAGTTTAGCATGTATATCTAGTTAGATCTCATTTTACTTGTGCAAATATGATTGAAATTTGTCACATTACGCAATTAGATCATGTAAAAGTTTCATTCGTTGTGTAACATTAACGCTACGAACTTGTCTTCACGATGATTTATCAATTCGTGGTCAGCAAATATTAAGTCCAAAATAAACCTATTATGCCACCATCAAATACTAGTTTAGCATGTATATCTAGTTAGATCTCATTTTACTTGTGCAAATATGATCAAAATTTGTTACATTGCACAATTAGATCATGTAAAAAATTTACTCTTTGTGAAGCATTCGCGCTACGAACTTGTTCTGTGGGATAGTTATCAATTCGTGGTAGGCAAATATTAAGTCCAAAATAAACCTATTATGCCACCATCAAACACTAGTTTAGCATGTATATCTAGTTAGATCTAATGTTTAGTTAGATGATGTGTGAATCACAGGGATGGATCATGTTTGGAACACATGGTCGGATCACAGGGTAGGATAATTTTTGGATTACAGGTACAGATCATGATTGAATCTCCGAGTCAGATCATGTTTGACAGGCTTGGTATACCTTATAATAAATGTGTGATATATACTTTCAGAGAACAAGTAAGAATCAATGGATTTGGACTCTTTCTTCTGCTGCTCTACCCTGGTGCATTTGTGGACTTGTCAACCGAACATCTTCAGGCTGTTTCACCGTTACGACAGCTGCGAATTTATTGTGCAGGAGTGTGGCACAACTTGGTTGTGGCTGTTGTTGCTGCTGTGGTTCTGATGACCTTGCCTAGTCTTTTGTTGCCTTTTTATACTCTCGGAACATCTGTTGTAGTAACCGGAGTAGTACAGGTAGGCATGAGACATATGTTGTAACTGCAGTGGTACACGTGTCAAGGGACATCAAATGTAGTAACTGCTGTAATACAGGTATGCAAGGGGCATCTGATGTAGTAACTAGTAGTACAAGTAGATATGGGACATCATATTTAGTAACTGCATTAGTACAGGTAGACATGGGACATCTGTTGTAGTAACTGCAGTAGTACAGGTAGACATGGGACATCTGTTGTAGTAACTGCAGTAGTACAGGTAGGAATGGGGCATCAGATGTAGTAACTGCAGTAGTACAGGTAGGAATGGGACATCTTTTGTAGTAACTGCAGTAGTACAGGTAGGAATGGGGCATCAGATGTAGTAACTGCAGTAGTACAGGTAGGAATGGGACATCTGTTGTAGTAACTGCAGTAGTACAGGTAGACATGGAACATCTGTTATAGTAACTGCAGTAGTACAGGTAGACATGGGACATCTGTTGTAGTAACTGCAGTAGTACAGGTAGACATGGGACATCTGTTGTAACTGCAGTAGTACAGGTAGACATGGGGCATCTGTTGTAGTAACTGCAGTAGTACAGGTATGTTTGTTTTTGTCTTTCCTCAGACATAAACATGTTGATGCAGTCATACCTGCATGTGTTTTGAGTTCATATTTCAATTAGATATAACTGTTGTTCAGGCTTGGCACTAGTAACACAGTGATGGGATAATACTAGCCTTGTATAATGTAACTGTAGTGTCTAGACATGGTTAATATCTGAGTTTTCATTGTTTTCCTATAAGATTTGCTTACATCTTTGCTTGATGTAATGATGGAAACATTCTTCCATTTCAGAATTCTGCTGTGTCAGGACCCAGAGGATTGAGAGTTGGGGAGACTGTTACCAGACTTGGCGACTGTCATGTGAAGAGCATTGCAGACTGGTCAAGTTGTTTATCCACCAGCATGCAGAACAAATGGACTGGACACTGTTTACCTCTAGAGCTTATTCGAGAGCTTGACACATCACCAACAAGTATGCATGCTGTATATCCTAGACTTGTCAAGTTTGTCTTAGAGTTGTCTAGTTTATATGTCCTAGACTTTAGTTTATATGTCATAGACTTGTTTAGTTTATATATTCCAGACATGTCTAGTTTGTATGTCCCAGACTTTTCTAGTTTGTATTACCTAGACTTGTCTAGTTTATATGTCCTAATTTTGTCTAGTTTGTATGTCCCAGACTTGTCTAGTTTATATATTCCATACATGTCTAGTTTGTATGTTTTTGATTTGTCTGGTTTTTAATGTCCTAAGCTAGTCTAGTTTTTATGTCCTAGACTTTAGTTTATATGTCCTAGACTTGTCTACTTTGTATATTCCAAACATGTCTAGTTTGTATGTCTTAGAGTTATCTAGTTTGTATGTCTTAGACTTGTCTAATTTGTACACTCCAGACTTGTCTAGTGTGTATGTTCTAGGACTGTCTAGTGTGTGTCTGTCTTAGATTTGTTAAGTTTGTATGTCCTAGAATTGTCAATGGTAGTTTGTATATCTCAAAATTGTCTAGTTTGTATGTCCCAGAACTCTTTAGTTTGTATGTCTTAAATTTATCTAGTTTGTATGTCCTGAAACTGTCAGGTTTGTACGTCTTAGAATTATCTAGTTTGTATGTCCTAGAATTGTCTAGTTTGTATATCTTAGATTTATCTAGTTTGTATGTCTTAGACTGGTCTAGTTTATTTGCCCAGAAATCTAGTTTATATACTGTTAAAAAAATGAAGAGGAAAATCGTTACATGTGAAATTAAGTGTATGAGAAAAGCTGCAATAGTTACTAAACTAGATAAATTAAGTGTATGAGAAAAGCTGCAATAGTTACTAAACTAGATAAATTAAGTGTATGAGAAAAGCTGCAATAGTTACTAAACTAGATAAATTAAGTGTATGAGAAAAGCTGCAATAGTTACTAAACTAGATAAATGAAGTGTATGAGAAAAGCTGCAATAGTTACTAAACTAGATAAATGAAGTGTATGAGAAAAGCTGCAATAGTTACTAAACTAGATAAATGAAGTGTATGAGAAAAGCTGCAATAGTTACTAAACTAGATAAATGAAGTGTATGAGAAAAGCTGCAATAGTTACTAAACTAGATAAATTAAGTGTATGAGAAAAGCTGCAATAGTTACTAAACTAGATAAATTAAGTGTATGAGAAAAGCTGCAATAGTTACTAAACTAGATAAATTAAGTGTATGAGAAAAGCTGCAATAGTTACTAAACTAGATAAATGAAGTGTATGAGAAAAGCTGCAATAGTTACTAAACTAGATAAATGAAGTGTATGAGAAAAGCTGCAATAGTTACTAAACTAGATAAATGAAGAAATGAGAGAAAAGAGTTTGGTATACTATCATGTATTGAACGTTTCAAAGACAAGTAAAATGGTTTGCTCACTGTATGAAAATGAACTCAATCCAAATACCAATTAGAGCATATAACAAAAGAATATCCAGACATATGGCCAATGGTAGACCAAGAAAACAATGAATAGAAAACATCAAGATAGCTTTGACCAAAAATGGTCTTAATACAACCAACGATCAACCATCGTTTACCTGGGGACAGACAATAGAGCAAAGTTTTATTTTACGGAATGTATGTTTCAACCTTGTCATGAAGAAACTTTCAGACTTTAACAATGAAATGATGTTCATTAAATTTGGTTTAGACTTTTATTTTTTGTGACTATTTTGAGGCCTCCATTTCAGTAAGGGTTATGACCTCTATCAGAGAACGACATCTCTGTGACATGGATCCAATTAGCCATTGGATCTGTTGTTATGTGATGTCTGCCCACTCTTCCCTCGAGACAACTGTTGGAGATTGGATGGAACCACATATTGCTGTCGAGTTCATCCCATGTGTGTTCTATGGGGTTCATGTCTGACGACATGTCTGATGACATGTCTGACTATGGAATGGTCTGGATGTTGTTATCAGCGAGGAAGTAAGTGGGTGAGGAATTGTACCACATGAGGTCAAGCGTTATCCTCCTGAAAAAATGGACCATCATGCAGCCAAAATTGGGAGGATGTGAGGACAAACAATCTGAGCAACGTATTGTTCGGCATTCAGGTGTCCTTCAATTTGAACCAGGTCACTTCTTCGCATAAAGTTGATCATCTCCCCCCCCCCACATCAGCACACCTCCACTAACATGTGGAGAAGCCTCATTAATGCTGTTCTGGGTGTAGTGCTCACAGACTCTGCGGTAAACTCTTCTCCATCTATCATGTCACTGGAGCACCAAAAATAATTCATGACTAAACCAAATCCGTCTCCAGTTATTCCTAACGGTCCATTAATGATGCTGGTTCATCTACTGCAGTTGGTTCTGGCGGTGCCGGTCCGTAAGAACAGGACCTCTGTAGGGTATTCTAGCCCAAAGACCAGCGCCTTGCAGCCGGTTCCTCACAATTTGATCTGAAATTCAATGAGCTGCTGGTATTGACTTGACTGGAGGACACATGCAATTCGATTCCTGAGTTGACGCAGCCTTTGGTATGAATCAGTCTTTGGCAGGATTTGTGACTCTGGGTCTTCCACTGCTCGATTGGTCTGCCACTGAGCCAGTTTGTTGAAATCACCTCAGGCGACTAATGGTGCATCGAACCACATTAAATTATCTAGCCACTACACTTTGTGATTGTCCAGCCTGTAAGTGTCCAATGGTGATGTATCGTTATGTAATGAGATGAACCATTACTTGCGCGTTGAATTTTAGACCATAATTTATTCGAGGACCGTCAATCTTTTATAGGCATTCAGTAATATTGAGATTTTTGTGTTAATTAAGTTTCACATGATTCTTATGTCACTAGTTATTGTCAAAAATGTTGTTTTGACCGTGACCTCTTTCATTACCTCACGAATCATGAAGTGAGTACAATTCAGGTAACCATGAGAAGATAATGACCAGGTGGACACAGTTGATAGGTGGAATGATGTTAAATCAGCGAATATCTTTTATAAAAGTAACTTTAAAAAAAAGTTCCTTTTTTATTTTGAACAATATATTTCTTATACTTGTCTCGTTTATGTCTTAGACTTGTCTAGTTCATGCCTTACACTGCCAAATTTATATATACCAGATTTATCTATGTTGTATGTCCTAGACTCATATAGTTTGTATGCTCTAGTTTGTTTATCCCAGACCTGTCTATGTTGTGTCCCAGACTTGACTATGTTGTATCCACATTTAACTATGTTGCATGTCCCAGATCTGTCAATGTTGTATGTCCCGTACTTGACTATATTTTGTGTTCCAGACTGGTCTATATTGTATGTCCCGTACTTGACTATGTTGTATGTCCCACATTTGTCTATGCTGTATGTCTCACTCATCTATGTTGTATGTCCCATACTTGTCTATGTTTTATGTCCCAGACTTGTCTATATTGTATGTCCCAGACTTTTCTATGTTGTGTCCACACTTAACTATGTTGCATCTCACAGACCTGTCAATGTTGCATGTCCCGTACTTGACTATGTTTTATGTTCCAGATGTCTATATTTTATGGTCCAGACTTGTATATATCGTATGTCCCGTACCTGACTAT
The DNA here is from genome assembly GCA_034231615.1 of Meghimatium bilineatum. Taxonomy (NCBI): domain Eukaryota; kingdom Metazoa; phylum Mollusca; class Gastropoda; order Stylommatophora; family Philomycidae; genus Meghimatium; species Meghimatium bilineatum. The sequence continues at coordinate 545,087 of CM067319.1, read as the reverse complement.
GTTGTATGTCCCATAATTTATTATATTGTATGTCCTACATTTGTCTATGCTGTATGTCCCATATTTGTTTATGTTGTATGTCCCAGACTTGATTATGTTGTATGTCCCACATTTGTCTATGTTGTATGTTCCATATTTGTTTATGTTGTATGTCCCAGACTTGATTATGTTGTATGTCCCACATTTGTCTATGTTGTATGTTCCATATTTGTTTATGTTGTATGTCCCAGACTTGATTATGTTGTATGTCCCACATTTGTCTATGTTGTATGTTCCATATTTGTTTATGTTGTATGTCTCAAACTTGATTATGTCTCAGACTTGTCTATGGTGTATTGCACATATTTTTCATTTGTGAAGTGTTAGTATTTTTATGAACAACAACAACAACAACAACAACAACAACAACAACAACAACAACAACAACAACAACAACAACAACAACAACAACAACAACAACAACAACAACAACAACAACATTATGAGAATGCAGTTACAGCGGGTGTTTCCACAATTGTTTCTCTGAAACAGTGACAATCAGGCTCAAGGACAACTCCAGTATGTGTATGAGAATGGAGATCAAAGCATTTACAGCAACCCTAAGATGGGTGAGGTATTGTCCACTCTTTGATAGTAACTCTAGGATGGGTGAGGTATTGTCCACTCTTTGATAGTACCCTAAGATGGGTCCCTGAGGCATTGCCTCTTGGTAGTAACCTTAAGATGGGTCCCTGAGGCATTGCCTCTTTGATAGTACCCTAAGATGGGTCCCTGAGGCATTGCCTCTTGGTAGTAACCTTAAGATGGGTCCCTGAGGCATTGCCTCTTTGATAGTAACCTTAAGATGGGTCCCAGAGGCATTGCCTCTTTGATAGTAACCTTAAGATGGGTCCCAGAGGCATTGCCTCTTTGATAGTAACCCTAAGATGGGTCCCTGAGGCATTGCCTCTTTGATAGTAACCCTAAGATGGGTCCCTGAGGCATTGCCTCTTTGATAGTAACCCTAAGATGGGTCCCTGAGGCATTGTCTCTTTGATAGTAACCCTAAGATGGGTCCCTGAGGCATTGCCTCTTTGATAGTAACCCTAAGATGGGTCTTTGAGTCATCGTCTACTTTCTGAGAGTAATCCTAAGATGGGTCTCTGAGTCATCGTCTACTCTGTGACAGTAACATTGCAATGTGTCTTCAGTTTTACAACAATTTTCACTGATCTCTGCAGATGTCTTGAGGAACACAAGTCAGCATCAGTGGGATGTGATTGACTGTTGTAACAACACCAGTGCCACCCACCTATGTTTCATGTATCATACCAAGAAGACAGCTCAAACTGTAAGTTATTAACACAATCAGCCAACATTTGTTGTCTGCTCAAGCTGTAATTCATTAACACAATCAGTAGTACTATAAATGCATTTGTTGCCTGCTGAAATGTGTTGTCTTTCAAGGCTTTTTTGTTTTGATTTATTGTCTACTAAATGTGCTTGTTAATTTTATTTGTTTACTCACATGCATTTATTTTAAAAGACTTGTTAGCTAAAACATCTCTTTGGTCTTAGTTACTGTAGTCATTGTCCGTCTGATTGAGCTTTGTTCTATGTTGTCTGTCTGAGCTTTGTTCTATGTTGTTGTCTGATTGAGCTTTGTTCTATGTTGTCTGTCTGAGCTTTGTTCTATGTTGTCTGTCTGATTCAGCTTTGTTCTATGTTGTCTGTCTGATTCAGCTTTGTTCTATGTTGTCTGTCTGATTGAACTTTGTTCTATGTTGTACATCATTTTAAGCTTTGTTCTATGCTGTCTGTCTGATTGAACTTTGTTCTATCTTGTCTGTCTGATTGAGCTTTGTTCTATGTTGTCTGATTGCGCTTTGTTCTATGTTGTCTGTCTGATTGAACTTTGTTCTATGTTGTCTGTCTGATTGAGCTATGTTGTCTGATTGAGCTTTGTTCTATGTTGTCTTATTGAGCTTTGTTTTATGTTGTCTGATTGAGCTTTGTTCTATGTTGTCTGATTGAGCTTTGTTCTATGTTGTCTGTCTGATTTTTATTCTGGGTTGTTTATTTGATTCATATTTGTTTTTAATTGTCTCTTTGATCCGTTCTATGGTGGACCCAGTTCTTGTTCTATGGTGGACCCAGTTCTTGTTCTATAGTGGACCCAGTTCTTGTTCTATGGTGAACCCAGTTCTTGTTCTATGGTTGTTCCAGTTCTTGTTCTATGGTGGACCCAGTTCTTGTTCTATGGTGGATCCAGTTCTTGTTCTATGTTGTCTGTCTGAATGAGCTTTGTTCTATGTTGTCTGTCTTATTGAGCTTTGTTCTATAGTGGACCCAGTTCTTGTTCTATGGTGAACCCAGTTCTTGTTCTATGGTTGTCCCAGTTCTTGTTCTATGTTGTCTGTCTGATTGAGCTTTGTTCTATGTTGTCTGTCTGATTGAGCTTTGTTCTATAGTGGACCCAGTTCTTGTTCTATGGTGAACCCAGTTCTTGTTCTATGGTTGTCCCAGTTCTTGTTCTATGTTGTCTGTCTGATTGAGCTTTGTTCTATGTTGTCTGTCTGATTGAGCTTTGTTCTATGTTGTCTGTCTGATTGAGCTTTGTTCTATGTTGTCTGTCTGATTGAGCTTTGTTCTATGTTGTCTGTCTGATTGAGCTTTGTTCTATGTTGTCTGTCTGATTGAGCTTTGTTCTATGTTGTCTGTCTGATTGAGCTTTGTTCTATGTTGTCTGTCTGATTGAGCTTTGTTCTATGTTGTCTGTCTGATTGAGCTTTGTTCTATGTTGTCTGTCTGATTGAGCTTTGTTCTATGTTGTCTGTCTGATTTTTATTATGGATTGTTTATTTGATTCATATTTGTTTTAAATTGTCTCTTTGATGCAGTTCTTGTTCTATGGTGGATTCAGTTCTTGTTCTATGGTGGACCCAGTTCTTGTTCTATGGTGGATCCAGTTCTTGTTCTATGGTGGACCCAGTTCTTGTTCTATGGTGAACCCAGTTCTTGTTCTATGGTGGACCCAGTTCTTGTTCTATGGTGGATCCAGTTCTTGTTCTATGGTGAACCCAGTTCTTGTTCTTTAGTGGACCCAGTTCTTGTTCTATGGTGGACCCAGTTCTTGTTCTATGGTGGAACCAGTTCTTGTTCTATGGTGGACCCAGTTCTTGTTCTGTTTTGCCTGTTTGACAGCATAGTTGTCTGTGTGCTCAACAGCACACGATGGTACAAGTTGGCATATGACTCCTTGTACATACTGTGGAAAACTGTAGCTCAGATTTGTCTTGTGACCAATCATGGCCATGGAGAGTAGATTATGTTTCTTATAATAATACTCACGTGGAAGACAGGTAATGAAGTCCTACTCAATGACGACTAAAACACTACACACTATCACTAACGGATGTAAATATGGTACATATAACAAAACAAAACACAGAATATAATCTACACATGGCAATACACAGGACAAAGTCGATGTTTCGGACCAATAGGCCTTTTTCAAGATACGGACATAACATACAAACATTAAAAAACCACAAGTAAAAATGAATGCGTATCCGAGTGAAATGTGGTAGTAAGATAGATACCGGAAGCATACGAACAGGAAGTACACAAAGACGATAATACAAGTGGAACGAGAGGAACAAAACGATGACGTAACAAAGACCAATACGACAGAGAACTAAGCGAAAGAGTGGTCGGAATTGAGTCCAAATGGCTTGATGGTACCCAACTCGAAAGTGAGACGATTTTCGTGGGTGTACCTAGATCTATCATCGGTGGTGCAGGATCTGATGGCAGTGACCTGAATGTCAAGGACACCACGGTGGCCATCGCCGTTGAAGTGATTGGCCACAGGAGTGGGTGTTCTGTGTTTGATAGCATGCAAGTGGTTACAGAAGCTGTCGCTCAGTCTAAGGCCAGTCTCACCGATATATTGCTTACCACAGTGTTTACATATGATCACGTAAATAACATTACGGGATTCACATTTAAAGGCCTCATCGATGGAGAAACTGGCCTTGGGGAATGAGATGGAGCGCATCTGAACCACATAAGGACATGTGAAACAACGACCGCGTGAGCACCGCACGGTACCAAAATGGTCAGGTGCAGAGGACCTAAGGTGGCTGTGGACCAAGATGTCCTTCAGATTTTTGTCGCGCCTAAAGGCCACCAGAGGTAATTTGTGGAAAGCGTCACTGGTGTCAGAATCAGACTGGAGAAGGGAATAATGTTTAAGTAGAATACGATGGACAGTCGAGTTATGGGGATGGAAGGTAAGAACCAGTTTAACCATATCAGATTAGGAGGAGGAACCCTGGGAATTATTCAAGGTATCAAGGCGAGATAGCTGGCGTACACGGAGCCAAGCCAATGAAAGAATGCTGTCAGGGAAGGAGCGTCTACGAAAGAACTCAATCATCTCAGAGGATTTGTCGAGAAAATCGTCGTCATCGCTACATAAGCGACGAAGGCGAAGAAGCTGTGAGTAAGGTAGAGAGTTACGACAGGCAGGAGGATGAGAAGTGTAGAGCAGAAAGCCATGTGCATCAGTGGGTTTGTAGTAGACTGATGTGCTGAGGTATAGGGGATGAATAGTGACAATGATGTCCAGGAAATGGACAGAGGTGGTGGAAATGGTAAATGTGAATTTAATAGCGGGGTTGAAATTGTTGATGAAGCGAGACAGTGCTGCTTCGAGGCTCTTGATCTTTATATCAAGAACACCCTCCATGACATCCAATCAAGGTGGTTTGGGAAGGAGGGTGTTCACAGTGTTGTTGACCACCTTCTGGTTAGATACCGTCGAGTCTGATGTGCGAGCAGTGTAGAAAGAGGGGTTAGAGAGTTGTTGGTGGCCCTCCTGGAGGTAAAGGTCCTTGCGCCACACAACAACGGCCCCACCCATATCAGCTGGTCTGATGACAATATCATCCCGGCGGCGAAGATTCCCCAAGGCGCGAGATTCGTCAGGAGTGATGTTAGAGCGTTTGATGCGGCTGTGATGAAGTGATTGGATGTCATGGAGGGTGTTCTTGATATAAAGATCAAGAGCCTCGAAGAAGCACTGTCTCGCTTCATCAACTTCAACAATTTCAACCCCGCTATTAAATTCACATTTACCATTTCCACCACCTCTGTCCATTTCCTGGACATCATTGTCACTATTCATCCCCTATACCTCAGCACATCAGTCTACTACAAACCCACTGATGCACATGGCTTTCTGCTCTACACTTCTTCTCATCCTCCCGCCTGTCGTAACTCTCTACCTTACTCACAGCTTCTTCGCCTTCGTCGCTTATGTAGCGATGATGACGATTTTCTCGACAAATCCTCTTAGATGATTGAGTTCTTTCGTAGACGCTCCTTCCCTGACAGCATTCTTTCATTGGCTTGGCTCCGTGTATGCCAGCTATCTCGCCTTGATACCTTGAATAATTCCCAGGGTTCCTCCTCCTAATCTGATATGGTTAAACTGGTTCTTACCTTCCATCCCCATAACTCGACTGTCCGTCGTATTCTACTTAAACATTATTCCCTTCTCCAGTCTGATTCTGACACCCGTGACGCTTTCCACAAATTACCTCTGGTGGCCTTTAGGCGCGACAAAAATCTGAAGGACACTTGGTCCACAGCCACCTTAGGTCCTCTGCACCTGACCATTTTGGTACCGTGCGGTGCTCACGCGGTCGTTGTTTCACATGTCCTAATGTGGTTCAGATGCGCTCCATCTCATTCCCCAAGGCCAGTTTCTCCATCGATGAGGCCTTTACATGTGAATCCCGTAATGTTATTTACGTGATCATATGTAAACACTGTAGTAAGAAATATATCGGTGAGACTGGCATTAGACTGAGCGACAGCTTCTGTAACCACTTGCATGCTATCAAACACAGAACACCCACTCCTGTGGCCAATCACTTCAACGGCGATGGCCACTGTGGTGTCCTTGACATTCAGGTCACTGCCATCAGATCCTGCACCACCGATGATAGATCTAGGTACGCCCTCGAAAATCGTCTCATTTTCGAGTTGGGTACCATCAAGCCATTTGGACTCAATTCCGACCACTCTTTCGCTTAGTTCTCGGTCGTATTGGTCTTTGTTACATCATCGTTTTGTTCCTCTCGTTCCACCTGTATTATCGTCTTTGTGTACTTCCTGTTCGTATGCTTCCGGTATCTATCTTACTACCACATTTCACTCGGATACGCATTCATTTTTACTTGTGGTTTTTTAATGTTTGTATGTTATGTCCGTATCTTGAAAAAGGCCTATTGGTCCGAAACGTCGACTTTGTCCTGTGTATTGTCATCTGTAGATTATATTCTGTGTTTTGTTTTGTTATATGTACCATATTTACATCCGTTAGTGATAGTGTGTAGTGTTTTAGTCGTCATTCAGTAGGACTTCATTACCTGTCTTAAACGTGAGTATTATTTTCCATTATGTTCTACTAGCAGTACCACCGTCTATGTTTCTTATAGCAGAACAATAATACTATCTCATCTGGAATGATAGAAATGTGCCTATTACTGTCTGTTTATCCCAGTTCTTGCACTGTCTTGTCTGTTTATCCCAGTTCTTTCACTGTCTTGTCTGTTTATCCCAGTTCTTTCAATGTCTTGTCTGTTTATCCCAGTTCTTTCAATGTCTTGTCTGTTTATCCCAGTTCTTTCAATGTCTTGTCTGTTTGACCCAGTTCTTGCTTTTTATCTATATGACCAAGTTCTTGTTATTTTTTTGTCTGTTTGACCCAGTTCTGAAAAAAAACTGATGAATTACATAAATAAAAGAGTCAACAAAAAGAAATATATATATGAACATACACAAAAAGCCATCTCCATCTCTTCTACCCTGACGCTTACAAAGCATAAAGGGGTTTTAAGGGAAAAAAGACCCAGTTTTTGCTTTTTTTGTCTGTTTGATCCATTTTTTTTCTTGGCTCAGTTCTTGTTTTATGTAGTATGTTGACTCAGTTTGTGCTGTCTTGTCCATTGTGACCCATTCATTGTTTATGTGTTGTCTGGTTTGATGTTTCCTGTTTTGTCTGTTCAAGTACTATCTTCCCTCTGCATTAAGCTGTGAATGACCATGCACTGTGCACATGCAGCACCACAAATTCATCAGTGTAGACAAACTCATCAGTGTAGACAAACTCATCAGTGTAGACAAACTCATCAGTGTAGACAAACTCATCAGTGTAGACAAACTCATCAGTGTAGACAAACTCATCAGTGTAGACAAACTCATCAGTGTAGACAAACTCATCAGTGTAGACAAACTCATCAGTGTAGACAAACTCATCAGTGTAGACAAACTCATCAGTGTAGACAAACTCATCAGTGTAGACAAACTCATCAGTGTAGACAAACTCATCAGTGTAGACAAACTCATCAGTGTAGACAATAACATCTCCATCTAAGGAATTCTCACTGATCAGAGTCAAGGCTTCTGAACCTATATGTACTGAAATGTCATGATCACTTGAGTGGAAGTTGTCAATTTGATACATTTACATTCCCACACTCTTCTCCGTGCTCCATGCCTCCAAATGTCTACCTTTGTTTTCTCTCCCCTGTCAAGACATGATTCCTACCTAAACCCCCCTCTCCCCCCCCAGCTTTGCCATGTGTTATGTGTTACAAATATGTAATGGTTGGTTCTTGTCTACACTAATGAGCAGGGCAAATGTCCTGTCTTTGCATCATGTCACAAGTGTATAATCCAACCAGAAATGTAACAAACACCCAGTTACTGGATCTGGGCCATCCAAAAATCATATGCATAGCTTTATTTTGGGTCTTATCTAGTCTGTTAGCCTGTTGTTGGGCCAAGTTGTACCATCTGACTAGTTTCTTGTCTTATCCGAGTGCCTTTTTTCTGCTTGCTGTGCCATCTGAGTGCCTTTTTTCTGCTTGCTGTGCCATCTGAGTGCCTTTTTTCTGCTTGCTGTGCCATCTGAGTGCCTTTTTTCTGCTTGCTGTGCCATCTGAGTGCCTTTTTTCTGCTTGCTGTGCCATCTGAGTGCCTTTTTTCTGCTTGCTGTGCCATCTGAGTGCCTTTTTTCTGCTTGCTGTGCCATCTGACTAGTGTTTTTTCTATTATCAAGTGTGTAGTTATTAAATGTTGTTTCTATGTTTATATTAAGCAGTACTGCTTTGATGTGATTTATTTTTGGGTACACTTGATTAGAAATAACTAGTTTTAAATGTGGCTTTAATTGCATTTATGTGTACAGAAGTATGCCTGCCTTCCTGCAAGACATGCCACAGATCGTCCCATGTGCCGTTTACAAAGTGATTGCTATGTCCCCAAAGTGGAAGCTGCCTGTGTGTACCCTGCCGTAGATAATGAAACACGTCTGCTCAGAGTTTTTCATGGACAGAGGCCGCCATTACTGTTTCTGGGTCATCCACTTGATCTGTATTACTCTGGTAAGCTCAACCTTCATAATGTGTGTGTGTGTGAGTTAGTTAGTGTGTGTCACTGTTAGTTAATGTATGTGTGTGTCACTGTTAGTTAATGTGTGTGTGTGTGTGTCACTGTTAGTTAATGTGTGTATGTCAGTTAGTTAATGTGTGTGTGTCACTGTTAGTTAATGTGTGTGTGTGTCAGTTAGTTAATGTGTGTGTGTCAGTTAGTTAATGTGTGTGTGTCACTGTTAGTTAATGTGTGTATGTCAGTTAGTTAATGTGTGTGTGTCACTGTTAGTTAATGTGTGTGTCAGTTAATGTGTGTGTGTCACAGTTAGTTAATGTGTGTTAGTCACTGTTAGTTAATGTGTGTGTGTGTCACAGTTAGTTAATGTGTGTGTGTCACAGTTAGTTAATGTGTGTGTGTCACAGTTAGTTAATGTGTGTGTGTGTCAGTTAATGTGTGTGTGTCACTGTTAGTTAATGTGTGTTTGTGTGTCACTGTTAGTTAATGTGTGTGTGTGTCACTGTTAGTTAATGTGTGTGTGTGTGTCACTGTTAGTTAATGTGTGTGTGTCACTGTTAATTAATGTGTGTGTATGTCACTGTTAGTTAATGTGTGTGTGTGTGTCACTGTTAGTTAATGTGTGTGTGTATCACTGTTAGTTAATGTGTGTGTGTGTGTCACTGTTAGTTAATGTGTGTGTGTGTGTCACTGTTAGTTAATGTGTGTGTGTGTCACTGTTAGTTAATGTTTGTGTCACTGTTAGTTAATGTGTGTGTGTCAGTTAGTTAATGTGTGTGTGTCACTGTTAGTTAATGTGTGTGTGTGTCACTGTTAGTTAATGTGTGTGTGTGTGTGTGTGTGTGTTGCTGTTAGTTAATGTGTGTGTGTGTGTGTGTGTGTGTGTTGCTGTTAGTTAATAGTTAATTAGTTAGTCATCTGATCATTATCACTGCAAACTGGACATATCCATAGTTGCTCCGATCTCTACCTGAGTGTATCTGCTATTACACTTCAGCTGACAGTACCTGTCCTCTGCTGGTTGACCATTCTACTGCGCCCTCCAAAATGTTCACTTTTAGTAACACCGCATTTCAAACCCTGATCTTTACCTTAGGCACGCTGTGTGTACAAACCGGGCGGTGCGTTCGCCAGAATTGTGTCATGCCGTGATTTCTGAAGGCGTCTTTAATTGACCAATTCGGTAAACCCGATACCGAACGAAAAAAATCTTGAAAAATCTAGATCGGTAGCTTTTTGACAGAATCTAATGCCAAAATTGGCAAGCCATTTTGTTTGTAATGACAGATTGGCGGGTAAAGAGGTTATGAAGCGACATGAAGTGATTTTGACATGGTTTTGACAGTCTTCTGCGTCATAGCGGAGTGACAAGACAGTGAATCGTGTTTATTATACTATTTGTCAATAGTCTATTCAGTGAAATTATCGTTTCAACAGAGTAAACAGTGGAACAATCGACAGGTATGTTCTTCATATGTGATTATTCACTTATTCTACGATGTTTCCATTATGTAAAATATATAATAGTCAACAGATTTCACAGCGGAACAATCAATCAAAAATACGGTAGGTCTAGATTAAGATAGATCTACATTTGACTTATCACTTTCTCACACGTCTTGTATCACACACACACACACACAAACAATACTTACACAAATATATGTAGAATTTAATTCTTTATTTATTTGTGCAAATATTATTTGAATATCTGTAACAATGAAAAAGTTATCACGATTTTAAAACAGCCACCGACGATTGCGTAACATTTCCAAAAACCAATTCCGCGGCAGTCAGCGGCAGAAGAGAAATTGCGCAATTGTAAACAAACCATGCTAAAGGTTAATCCTAGCCATTGAAAAGGAATCATCATCCACACTAGCCTCACTCTCGTGTGCTATATCTCTTATGGAGTTCAAAATGTCAGCTCGATCCATTGCCCCATCAACCTGTGCCACAATTGTGCATGGCGCCAGTGTGTCACTGTGTGCATGCATAAGTGTATGCTACAGTCATGGTGATGACAGCTTGTTGCTATTTGTCAAACATTATTCCATGTTGATGTGGAAGGATAGATACAAACTTTTTGATAGAATGTCTTACTTTAATAATCTACGTTATCAACATGAACTGACTTGACAGAAACAGAGCTTGATTTGATCTAGGGACATTTGTTGAACTGACTTGACAGAAACAGAACTTGATTTGATCTAGGGACATTTGTTGAACTGACTTGACAGAAACAGAGCCTGATTTGATCTAGGGACATTTGTTGAACTGAATGATCATATTTGCTGTAAGTTCATGAATGTACTTTTCTTATATTTCCAGTGTCACTCAGCAATTTTGTGCCAAAGGCTGCATTTATTCCTGTTAATCTTCCATTTGTCATTGAAACATTTTGCAAGTATCCTTTTTTAATGATTATTGGTCAGTCTGAAGTAGAGACAGTGCACCTGGTTAGGAAGGATGATTGCTGGTCAGTCTAGAGATGGCGTCCAAGCTAGGAATGATGATTGTTGATCATTCTTGAAGTTGGACCTAAGAAGGGTGATTGTTGGTTAGTCTGATGCCATGCAATCAGCAAAGACACAGAAGAGCAAGAGCTAAACATAATCATGCATGGAGAGAAACTACAAGTAAAACATTATCAATATCTTGGACAAATTATGGCAGATGTGAAACAGAAGTTAAAAGGAGAATCATCATCATCATCAGGTGCCATGCCGGGTGGCGTAGGTTGTCATGGCTCTCCACAGCTCTCTGTCCACAGTATTATGTATCAAAGTCGTTGTTGTTTCTTTGCCGTGCCAGGTTGTCAAACTGTCTAATATTTTCTCACGTTGTCGCCCTCTGTCTCTGGTGCCTTCAATCTTGCCTGTTGTGATTATGTTCTCTAAACCTGCCTGTCTCATGAAGTGGCCAAAAAAAGAAGATTGCCTTTTTCTTATATTGTTGATTAAGGTTTGTTTCGCATTTAACTCTTTTAACACCTCTAAATTAGTTTTTCTGGCAGTCCATGGTATTCTCAGCATTCTTCTGTAGAACCACATCTCTGTTGCCTCCAATCTCCCACTTTCCAGTTTGTTTATTGTCCAAGACTCGCACCCATATGTTAGTATATGGGTTATATAGCACTGCAGAACTCTCTTTCTCACCTCTAATGACAAGGTCATATTACACAGTATATTTTTAATTTTTCTGAATGTTGTTTTTGCCTGTCCTATTCTGCATCTTATTTCTGTTGAACTTCTTGCATCTGCTGTAATAATTGTACCTAGATATTTGAATTGGTGGACCTGTTTTAATACTATATCATTCACTATGATCTTGCAAGGTGTGTTATTTTCTTTCTTTGAAATAACCATTACTTCTGTTTTCTTGATATTTAGGAAGAGGCCTTTCTCTTTGCTTTCTGTGACTACTACTTTAATTAAGTTTTGAAGGTCTTCCTCACTTTTTGCAATCAGAACAGTGTCATCTGCATATCTCAAATTATTTATGTTATGTCCTCCCACTGATATTCCTGGGATATCTACTATTGCACGCAATATGTTTTCACTGTATAGAGATAACAGGTCTGGTGAAAGCACGCATCCCTGTCTGACTCCTTGTTTTATTTGTTGAAAAGGGCCAAATTGATTTCCTACTCTTATTGCTGCTGTTTGTTGCCAGTACATGTTCTTGATTATTAAAGGAGAATAGGAATGACTAAAAGTACCTTCAATGACATGAAGAAAATATTAACATCTAAACAAATTACAAACAAGTTAAAAATGAGAATTATAAAATGCTACATCCATTCTATGTTAATGTATTGCTCAGAAACATGGACACTAAATAAACAATTAGAAGACAGAATTGATGCCTTTGAGATGTGTGTATATAGAAGAATAAGGAGAACATCATGGAAAGAGAAGAAAACAAAGAGGTGCTAAAACACTAACACAGTTTAAATGGACAACAACTTGAAAAAGTACACACATTTTCCTATCTAGGAAGCAAATTAATACTTGACGGTGACGTCATGACAGACATTACAACTCGCATTGCATTAGCTTCAAATGCCTTTAACATACTGTCTAATATCTGGAGATCAAAGTCAATCAGCACATGCACGAAAATGCACCTATTTAATTCCTGCCGTATTCCGGTGATATCATATGGATGTGAGAGCTGGAAAAGTTATTTATCTTCAAAAAAGGAATTACGAGTTTCGAGAACAAATGTTTTCGTAGGATAACTAACACCCATTGGAATGAATTCAAATCGAATGATAAAATCAGAGAAGAGATGAATCAAAACTTCATCACAGATGTTATCAGAAAACGCTGTTGGTCCTACATCGGGCATGTCCTACGCGTAGACATCAACAGAATACACCACCAATATCTTGAATGGATACCTACAGGCAAAAGAGCCAGGGGTAGACCAAAAGAAACACTCATAAGAACAATACTTAGAGAAAGTAAAACAATCAATATACACAGTATTCAAGAACTGCACAGAATAGCTTTGAACAGACAGAATTGGAGAGCTCTGACCTATGTGCTAACTTTAGCGCTAAAGGAAAATGAATGGATGAATGAAAAACACTTAATATGAAGAAAGAACTACTAAGAGAAATAAAGTTCAGGCAAATAAAATATTTTGGACACATTAAAAGACATGATACCTTATTGAAAACCTTACTTGAGGGTAAATTCAAAGGGAAACGAGCAAGAGGTAGAGATACAAGTGGGACAGTAACATCACACGATGGGCAGGTTACAGTCTAGCAGAGTGCACCACCAAAACAAGAGACAGGGGATGTTGGATGTCTGTTGCAGTCAACCTTCGTTGCCGAGACGGCACTTGATGATGATGAAGAAGGATGATTATTGTTTAGTTTGAAGTAAAGATGGAGCACATAGCTAAGAAGGATGATTGTTGGTTAGTCTGAAAGAGAGATTGCACCTAGCTAAGAAGGATGATTGTTGGTTAGTCTGAAAGAGAGATTGTACCTAGCTAAGAAGGATGATTGTTGTTTAGTCAGAAGGAGAGAATGCACCTAGCTAAGAAGGATGATTGTTGTTTAGTCAGAAGGAGAGATTGCTCCTAGCTAAGAAGGAAGATTGTTTGTCTGAAGAAGGGCTGGCACCAAGTAAATTTTCTTAACAAATGCCCACCAGATACATAATCTCATTGTCTGGTGCTCTCGTCATCTTGAACGTAGTGCCATGTTACGCTCTGGATGGTCAGTACATATGTCATGCATTCATCGAGCTCATCCTGAGACCATCTATACCAGACCCTGAGATTCGCAACATCATCTATAGAATCATTATATTTTTTGGGACTGCTCTCTTGATAGTGAATGTAATTTTTGCCATGTGGACTTTATTCTTGTGATAGACATGATTTTTGTGACAGTGCTTTACAAGTCATTAGATGGGTATGTGAGAGCTACCATCTTAAGTCATTGGATGGGTATGTGAGAGCTACCATCTTAAGTCATTGGATGGGTGTGTGAGAGCTACAATCTTGTTAAGTCATTAAATGGGTATGTGAGAGCTACCATCTTAAGTCATTGGATAGGTATGTGAGAGCTACCATCTTAAGTCATTGGATGGGTATGTGAGAGCTACCATCTTAAGTCATTGGATGGGTGTGTGAGTGCTACCATCTTGTTAAGTCATTAGATGGGTGTGTGAGAGCTACCATCTTGTTAAGTCATTAGATGGGTGTGTGAGAGCTACCATCTTAAGTCATTGGATGGGTATGTGAGAGCTACAATCTTGTGTAAGTCATTAGATGGGTGTGTGAGAGCTACAATCTTGTGTAAGTCTTTAGATGGGTGTGTGAGAGCTACAATCTTGTGTAAGTCATTAGATGGGTGTGTGAGAGCTACAATCTTGTGTAAGTCATTAGATGGGTGTGTGAGAGCTACCATCTTGTTAAGTCATTAAATGGGTGTGTGAGAGCTACCATCTCGTGTAAGTCATTAGATGGGTATGTGAGAGCTACCATCTTGTTAAGTCATTAAATGGGCGTGTGAGAGCTACCATCTTGTTAACCTTTAGCAAGCCAGATTAAAAAATACGAAACGTCTCCCTGCCACCGGATTCTTTTTTGAAAATTTGCGTTATTGATGGTGACTGTTTTGAAACTGTGATAATTTTTTGGTTGTTAGAGATATTTAAATAATATTTGCACATATAAATAAAGAATTGAATTATGCATATATTGGTGTAATTTATGTACGTGTGTGTGTGATACCAGACGTATGAGAAAGTGGTAAAGACGTTTTTCACAAAAAAACATATTTTTTATAACAAATAAAGAGGGAAAAAATAAATAAAAAAATAATTTACCATATTTATCGAATTCCTTGGCAACACTGTAAACTAAATCACGCAAATCTGTTTATGTTCTTTCACTGTGAAATTATCAAAATATAGCCGGAGGAACTGTATAAAACATGTAGATTTGCAGTAAAATCCTTCTTTGGGCTTAGGTCTAGTCATTTTTGGTGCCACTTCAACATATTCGATATCAAACGTCTACGTCTCCAAACCAACGCGGCTTTCTGTATATTCACTGCTGTGAAACTAAATAACTCAATAAGCCACGATTCAATGTTATTTTATTCAAAATACGATGAAAGATAGGTCTATAAAACCGGTCACATCATGGCATCGTACCGGTGGCCAGATGTGGTCAGATTAATTGCTATAAAATTTGTATCTTCTGGCTAGCCATTGTTACAACAATCATTTCGGACGTAGGAATGAACCGGCTTCAATAGCGCATGTTCCCGAGTAACCAATCAGGCTGTGGGGCGTCTATTATAACGATATCTCATTGGATGGGGTATGTCGCCAACGGCGCTAGACGCCATTTTGTTTTTCGGCGGCCGGAGTTGACATAGGCGTGGTGAAGGTTAAGTCAATAGATGGGTGTGTGAGAGCTACCATCTTAAGTCATTAAAGGAATGGGTTCGTGAGAGCTACCATCTTGTGTAAGCCATTAAATGGGTGTGTGAGAGCTACCATCTTGTGTATGTCATTAGATGGGTGTGT
This sequence comes from Meghimatium bilineatum, assembly GCA_034231615.1. Lineage (NCBI taxonomy): Eukaryota > Metazoa > Mollusca > Gastropoda > Stylommatophora > Philomycidae > Meghimatium > Meghimatium bilineatum. The sequence goes on along the minus strand of CM067319.1, from coordinate 529,584 downwards.
GAAAGCTACCATCTTGTGTATGTCATTAGATGGGTGTGTGAGAGCTACCATCTTGTGTATGTCATTAGATGGGTGTGTGAGAGCTACCATCTTGTGTATGTCATTAGATGGGTGTGTGAGAGCTACCATCTTGTGTATGTCATTAGATGGGTGTGTGAGAGCTACATCACAAGTGATATGACCCTTTGTTACATCCATTTTTGAAAATTCATTTAGCATTATGACCTTGCCCATGAGTTCATAACTCTATTCCTATTTGAGCTGTAAATGCCCTTGAACAGTTCAGGCATAGAATGAGCACTGTAGACAGTTTTTCTGTCTATCCGTGACTTTCTAGCTCCTCTCCGCTGTTGAGTTGCTGCACCTCTCCTCTTTTCACAAAATGTTGCGCCATTTTTGACTGTAGATCGCCATGTAGATCTATTTTGTTCAAGTTATTTTTGTCATATATTATATATATATATATTGGTTGGATATGAAAATAACTTACACTGGAGATTTGAATTTAAGTCAGTAGGAGTTCTGCACAGCGTCGACCTCACTCTCTTGTCAGACCTCATTCGAAACTAGTGGCAAGATGAATTGAGATGACTGGAAATGAGGTTTAATGTAGTGGATGACCATCGGTTTTTTTTTGTCTCACTATGCTCGATGCAGTCCACACCAGGTTGCTGAAGTTCGATCCGTGGGTCGATAAATTATTGTGTCTCATATGCATACACTCAGTCTCCTCTTACGACATGCATGATAGGTAAACAGTGTTATTCTTTGGGCACCGCAACATGGCTGGTTTTATGAACAAATCTAAGCCTCTTTTGGTAGGGCGCCTCTCCATTGAAGATTCCAGTGTTGGTTACTAAACACAATAGCAAAATAAAAACTACACCTGTTTGGTCATATAAAGAGACACAACTATTTAGAAAGATTAATAATGGAGGGCAGAGCACTGGGAGGAGGAGGAAAGGCAGAACAAGAAGACGATGGACTGATGACATTAAAGATAACATGAATACACCGTTGGAAAATGCAAAAACATGGCCCAAGACAGAGAAGGGTTCAGGGAGTTCATTGGGAAACCAGCACTCTGGAGAGAATACATCACCTGACACACACCTCTCCATTATCTGACGATGACGATATGAAATTTTCATGTGTCATCAAGTCATATATGAACATTTTATGTCATTAGGTCATTGATATATATATGAAGATTGTGCGTATGTCATGTCATATATGAAGATTGTGCGTATGTCATGTCATATATGAAGATTGTGTGTATGTCATGTCATATATGAAGATTGTGTGTATGTCATGTCATATATGAAGATTGTGTGTATGTCATGTCATATATGAAGATTGTGTGTATGTCATGTCATATATGAAGATTGTGTGTATGTCATGTCATATATGAAGATTGTGCATATTTCATGTCATATATGAAGATTGTGTGTATGTCATCAGTCATATATAAACATTGTATTTTATCAGTCATATATGAACATTGTATTTCATCAGTCATTTATGAACATTGTATGTCATCAGGTATTTATGAACATTGTATTTCATGTCATTTATGAAGATTGTGTGTATGTCAGCAGTCATAAATGAACTTTGCATATGTCATCAGTCATATATGAAGTCAAACATCAGTCATATAACAACTTTAGTATGCATGGCAGCATTGATTTATAAACTTATATGTGTAGCAGTATTGGTTTATGAATGTGTGTGTGTGAGCATTGATTTATGAATGTGTGTGTGAGCATTGATTTATGAATGTGTGTGTGTGTGAGCATTGATTTATGAATGTGTGTATGTGTGAGCATTGATTTATTAACTTGTATATGTGGCAGCATTGATTTATGAATGTATGTGTGTGAGCATTGATTTATGAATGTGTGTATGTGTGAGCATTGATTTAAAATGTGTGTGTGTGTGAGCATTGATTTATGAATGTGTGTGTGTGTGTGAGCATTGATTTATGAATGTGTGTGTGTGTGTGTGAGCATTGATTTATGAACGTGTGTGTGTGTGAGCATTGATTTATGAATGTGTGAACATTGATTTGTGAATGTGTGTGTGTGTGTGAGCATTGATTTATGAATGTGTGAACATTGATTTGTGAATGTGTGTGTGTGTGAGCATTGATTTATGAATGTGTGTATGTGTGAGCATTGATTTATGAACGTGTGTGTGTGTGAGCATTGATTTATGAATGTGTGAACATTGATTTATGAATGTGTGTATGTGTGAGCATTGATTTATGAACGTGTGTGTGTGTGAGCATTGATTTATGAATGTGTGAACATTGATTTGTGAATGTGTGTGAGCATTGATTTATGAATGTGTGTGTGTGTGAGCATTGATTTATGAATGTGTGTGTGTGTGAGCATTGATTTATGAACATGTGTATGTGTGAGCATTGATTTATGAATGTGTGTATGTGTGAGCATTGATTTATGAACTTGTATATGTGGCAGCATTGATTTATAAATGTGTGTGTGTGTGTGAGCATTGATTTATGAATGTGTGTGTGGCAGCATTGATTTATGAATGTGTGTGTGTGTGTGAGCATTGATTTATGAATGTGTGTGTGGCAGCATTGATTTATGAATGTGTGTGTGTGTGTGTGAGCATTGATTTATGAATGTGTGTGTGTGTGTGAGCATTGATTTATGAACTTGTATATGTGGCAGCATTGATTTATAAATGTGTGTGTGTGTGTGAGCATTGATTTATGAATGTGTGTGTGGCAGCATTGATTTATGAATGTGTGTGTGGCAGCATTGATTTATGAATGTGTGTGTGGCAGCATTGATTTATAAATTATATGTTCATATGGTTTCCCCATGTCTACTATTGAAATATGATTATTAAAATATTTTCAATGTTGATTGATATTATTAAATGCATCATTTTTACAATTGCTTGGCATGCGATCCGATTGTAGTTTGTGCTTTTGGAACACGTCAATCGTGATATTACAAAAGCCAGCAAAAGTCTCAGCTGTGAAAGTGATGGCAGTGGCTGATACTAAACAGTCACAGCTCGTAATCTTATGAGACTCGTCCTTCATGTTAGTGAATATGCAGGCATCATCATCACTGCATGTCAAACGCAGGTTGAAAGACTAAAGATAATTCAAAATGATGTGATGCACACTATCCTGGTTTGTACAAGGGACACACTCTGTATAGCTCTGAGGTTTGCTCTCTCTTTCCAAGCATATGTCACAAAATTGGCATGTGTCGTGCACACCCTCAGAGTGAGTTCTCATACAGACTATCCACTACAATTACAACTTCCTCGTGTTAAGGGCAGCAGGTTTAAGAGAGGCAAATTGTTTTGGTGTGCGCTGAGAATACTGTCAGTCAAATTCTGCAAAAGAAGACAAACCAGTTGAGGAATCGATACCTGTCCAAAGGGTTTTTCAAAAGTATTTCAAGACCATCATTACACTCAACAGTGTGCAGGGAGAGTGCATTATACTGCTGATAAAATATGGTACTGACGTTTTGCTGATAACTAGAAACGCACATAATCAACATTTTGACCAAAAGCCTTTTATCAAGATTACATATATGTATACATCTAAAATGACGAGAAGGGACAACACAACTGGCACACATATGTCAAGAGAGATGTGGAGGTGGCCAGAAGGATAGAAAGTAGGTCAGAGGTGACACAAACAGGAAATGTACAAAAATAGGAAATATACAAAAACAAACCCAAATTAATGTGAAAATAAGACAGAAATGATGGAACAACCCGATATCATTCATATGTCTGCAGATTATTGATCCCTAAAGGTTTAAGAATGCAAAATTTATATATATATATTGCAGTTCTTAAGAGCGGGATGGGTCAGGTAGTCAGAGAAACATGCCTTGACCTGGATATCCTGGGCACCCCGATGCCTGTGCCATTGAAGTGAAGTGAATGATAACCTGAATGATGTTTTTTGCTGTGTAGGTGTTTGCAGAATCGGTCAGCAAGCCTCCTACCAGTCTCACCTACTACGTCATGCGCAGCACTTGCAGATGATGGTATAGATGACATTACGGGACACACACGAGAAACTCTCCTCAGTGGTGAAGATAGCCTTGTGGAATGTGACGGACCAGGTCTGGGTTACATATGGACAGGTGTAGCATATAGGACGTTTTCTGCTGATGGTGCCAGAATGATTAAGGACATCAGATGGCTCCAGACCAGTAAATCCCTGAGGCTTGTCACACATGTACACAACCAGATGGGGGCCGCAGAACACTTCACGTTTTAGGATCTGACTGGATGGATATGGAGCGTAACACTCAACAGAGTGCAGGGAGAGCAGTCCTGCAGAATAAGGAAAAGAATACAAGTCCACCTTCTGTTTGTACCTGTCGATATAAATATATATAAATCACTGGACATCAAATAGGATAGACAAATCATTGGACATTTAATGTGATAACATCAAATAAGATGGATAAATCACTGGACAACATCAAATAGGATGAACAAATCATTGGACAACCATCAAATAAGATGGATAAATCACTGAACAACATCAAATAAGATGGATAAATCACTGAACAACATCAAATAAGATGGATAAATTACTGAACAACATCAAATAAGATGGATAAATCACTGAACAACATCAAATAAGATGGATAAATTACTGAACATCAAATAAGATGGATAAATCACTGAACAACATCAAATAAGATGGATAAATCACGACATAGAATAGGATGAACAAATCATTCAACATCATCAAATGGGATGAACAAATCATTGGACATCAAATAAGATGGATCACTGGACAACATCAAATAAGATGGATAAATCACTGGACAACATCAAATAAGATGGATAAATCACTGGACAATATCAAATAATATCAACAAATCACAAGACATCAAATAGGATGGACAAATCATTGGTAAACATCAAATAGTATGGACATCATCGGACAACATGAAATAGGAAGGACAAATTACTGGACATCATCAAATATGAAATGATTAGAAATCTTTATTGTTCAATTTATTCTTTTTCTAATTAATACATACTTTGATCTTTGGTAAGTTCTACAATTTGTACAAACAGAAAGTTTCAACATTGTCTTCCAATCATACTCTCAGTTCCTGGGTTCTAGCAGTTTCAACTACTCTCAGTTCCTGAGTTCTAGCAGTTTCAACTACTCTCAGTTCCTGAGTTCTAGCAGTTTCAACTACTGTCAGTTCCTGGGATTCTAGCAGTTTCAACTACTGTCAGTTCCTGAGTTCTAGCAGTTTCAACTACTGTCAGTTCCTGAGTTCTAGCAGTTTCAACTACTGTCAGTTCCTGAGTTCTAGCAGTTTCAACTACTGTCAGTTCCTGAGTTCTAGCAGTTTCAACTACTCTCAGTTCCTGAGTTCTAGCAGTTTCAACTACTGTCAGTTCCTGAGTTCTAGCAGTTTCAACTACTGTCAGTTCCTGAGTTCTAGCAGTTTCAACTACTGTCAGTTCCTGGGTTCTAGCAGTTTCAACTACTCTAAGTTCCTGAGTTCTAGCAGTTTCAACTACTGTCAGTTCCTGAGTTCTAGCAGTTTCAACTACTGTCAGTTCCTGAGTTCTAGCAGTTTCAACTACTGTCAGTTCCTGGGTTCTAGCAGTTTCAACTACTGTCAGTTCCTGGGTTCTAGCAGTTTCAACTACTCTAAGTTCCTGAGTTCTAGCAGTTTCAACTACTGTCAGTTCCTGGGTTCTAGCAGTTTCAACTACTGTCAGTTCCTGGGTTCTAGCAGTTTCAACTACTGTCAGTTCCTGAGTTCTAGCAGTTTCAAATACTGTCAGTTCCTGAGTTCTAGCAGTTTCAACTACTGTCAGTTCCTGGGTTATAGCAGTTTCAACTACTGTCAGTTCCTGAGTTCTAGCAGTTTCAAATACTGTCAGTTCCTGAGTTCTAGCAGTTTCAACTACTGTCAGTTCCTGGGTTATAGCAGTTTCAACTACTGTCAGTTCCTGAGTTCTAGCAGTTTCAACTACTGTCAGTTCCTGAGTTCTAGCAGTTTCAACTACTGTCAGTTCCTGGGTTCTAGCAGTTTCAACTACTCTAAGTTCCTGAGTTCTAGCAGTTTCAACTACTGTCAGTTCCTGAGTTCTAGCAGTTTCAACTACTGTCAGTTCCTGGGTTCTAGCAGTTTCAACTACTGTCAGTTCCTGGGTTCTAGCAGTTTCAACTACTGTCAGTTCCTGGGTTCTAGCAGTTTCAACTACTGTCAGTTCCTGAGTTCTAGCAGTTTCAAATACTGTCAGTTCCTGAGTTCTAGCATTTTCAACTACTGTCAGTTCCTGAGTTCTAGCAGTTTCAACTACTGTCAGTACCTGGGTTCTAGCAGTTTCAACTACTGTCAGTTCCTGAGTTCTAGCAGTTTCAACTACTGTCAGTTCCTGAGTTCTAGCAGTTCAACTACTCTCAGTTCCTGAGTTCTAGCAGTTTCAACTACTGTCAGTTCCTGAGTTCTAGCAGTTTCAAATACTGTCAGTTCCTGAGTTCTAGCATTTTCAACTACTGTCAGTTCCTGGGTTCTAGCAGTTTCAACTACTGTCAGTTCCTGAGTTCTAGCAGTTTCAAATACTATCAGTTCCTGAGTTCTAGCATTTTCAACTACTGTCAGTTCCTGAGTTCTAGCAGTTTCAACTACTGGCAGTTCCTGGGTTCTAGCAGTTTCAACTACTGTCAGTTCCTGAGTTCTAGCAGTTTCAACTACTGTCAGTTCCTGAGTTCTAGCAGTTTCAACTACTCTCAGTTCCTGAGTTCTAGCAGTTTCAACTACTGTCAGTTCCTGGGTTCTAGCAGTTTCAACTACTGTCAGTTCATGAGTTCTAGCAGTTTCAACTACTGTCAGTTCCTGAGTTCTAGCAGTTTCAACTACTGTCAGTTCCTGGGTTCTAGCAGTTTCAACTACTGTCAGTTCCTGAGTTCTAGCAGTTTCAACTACTGTCAGTTCCTGAGTTCTAGCAGTTTCAACTACTGTCAGTTCCTGAGTTCTAGCAGTTTCAACTACTGTCAGTTCCTGAGTTCTAGCAGTTTCAACTACTGTCAGTTCCTGAGTTCTAGCAGTTTCAACTACTGTCAGTTCCTGGGTTCTAGCAGTTTCAACTACTGTCAGTTCCTGGGTTCTAGCAGTTTCAACTACTGTCAGTTCCTGGGTTCTAGCAGTTTCAACTACTGTCAGTTCCTGAGTTCTAGCAGTTTCAACTACTGTCAGTTCCTGAGTTCTAGCAGTTTCAACTACTGTCAGATCCTGAGTTCTAGCAGTTTCAACTACTGTCAGTTCCTGAGTTCTAGCAGTTTCAACTACTGTCAGTTCCTGAGTTCTAGCAGTTTCAACTACTGTCAGTTCCTGGGTTCTAGCAGTTTCAACTACTGTCAGTTCCTGAGATCTAGCAGTTTCAACTACTGTCAGTTCCTGAGTTCTAGCAGTTTCAACTACTGTCAGTTCCCGAGTTCTAACAGTTTCAACTACTGGCAGTTCCTGAGTTTTAGCAGTCTCACAGACAAATGCTGGTATGAAGGAACATAGGCTGACTAACTACTGTAACTTAACAGAAATGTTAGAAAAACAAACCGTTTCAACATTGATCATGTGAATGTCAGAGTTCCTGGATAAGTGAATGAGCAGCAGATCAGTGGGTCTCAACCTTTTTTTAAATTTATCTATTTCCACTTGTTTGTAAACAATTTTTCTCCAACAGAAGGACTTGTTAATATTCTTCAATATTTGTAACTATTTATTTCATTAATTACCAGTCACCATTATGTGCCTGATGAGTCTGGTCCCTCCCCTCCACCATTTCAAAATTTGTCTGTCCTTTCACCTGCAAATCTTCGTAAACCCCAGGTGTAGGGGAATATATATATATATATATATATATATATATATATATATATATATATATATATATATATATATATATATATATATAGCATAATAGTAATCACAGAAGCAAATCCTGTGTAAGACATTGATATTCAAATATAGTAGATGTTTCAGTCTCACTGTTACATACAACTGTATGGTGACCCATACAATGTGGTAGACTGATTCTCTGGGGTGATTGCAGTCCAGAACTGATTCTTTGGATTGATGGCAGTTTTGGACTGATTTTCTAGAGTGATGTACAAGACAAGCTAAACGAAAGAAAGCAACAGAAAGAAGGGAAAATGAACAAACCTCGAGAGTCAGGAGTGTAATGGAAAGTGGAATTATTCTTTCTTTCGAATCTCAGGAATTGTGAGTGATTAGCTCTTGCTTACTATGTGCAGTGGGGAGGTGTCTCCGAGCTTTCTTTCATATCCAGTAGTCTTCACCTTTCAGCTTGGTGCATTGTGCCTATTGGAGGAGTCTTCTACTCAGAGGGTAGAAGTACATGTTGCGAGACAAGCTGATAGTTTGCCTGGGTCACCTATTGTTTTTTTTCCTCTGACAAGGCATTTCGCAGACAGCGAGCTGGTCCCGCCCATTGTGTCCCCAGGTTCTAGACCTAATATCTTCTGTATGAGTCGTGTTGGGTAACAGCAACAGTAGAATTAGATTCAGGGTTGATACAACTTCCTAGACGAGGTGCTGCTTTACAAAACACGCCAAGGTCTGGGATTTGACCTGCATTTCTCACGCATCCAATCCATCGTCAGGCACGACGTGTATTTTCACTCTTCGTCATTGTGTATATTGCCCAAAGAAGTAGGTAGAGTATGCCCATCTCGGACGAGGAGCTTCACAGTTGGCCCTTGGGTACTGAACCCAATTCTCTCTGTATGAGCCATGTTGGACAACAGCAACAGTCAAGTTGGGCTAGGTTGCAATGTCTCAGACAAAGTCTGAGTCTCAAAACTGCTTTCAACAGAACTGAACAAATTGCTCCCCGATATTTGTTCAATGATTTTCCTGTGTAATGGGGAGCTGTATTCAAAACTTTCTTTCATACCCAGGAGTATATGTTCCAGTTGTCTTATCCAATATCTGAGTTATGTCTCCTACTTAGGGTAGGGTCTATTGCTGCGGGACGTGTGACTTCTGTGTGTTCTCGAGCATGAACAGCACTTCTGCCAGTCAGTCTTGTGCTGGACAATTGTAGCTTTGTTGCCTCTATATCAATTCACATACATTACGGTGCCCTCTAGCACGTGTTGCCTTTTCCAGACTCAACGTGTACTCATAGGATCACCACGTCGTAGTGAGATCTACCCATATTGGACATTGGCCGTCCTTCCAATATTTCTGCTGTACGAGACGCAATGCATAGATGGCTTTCATCACTGTGGGCCAACAGTGCTGTTGGGTGCATTTTCGTAGAGATCTTGCTTGTGTCTTTGAAAGCAATTCTCATTCCATCTACAGCCTCCATTTCCATGGACACGAGCCTAAACGTGTTGGTCAGAACAACAGCAAGAGCAGCTGTCTTTCTGTTTCAGGGTGCATTACAGGGAGGTACTTTTAGGATCTTCATTATCTGCTAACCCTGGGTCTGCCAAGAGCAATGCGGAACCCTTTGCACCCCAGTGGATGCATGAGATTCAGGATTGACCAAGGTTTTGTCAAATTACTTAACAATATTTTTCTTTTCAATTGTTCTTTATGACAAATCGTATACAGTTTTAATGCAGTCTTCCTAACAATAACATTGCCCATCTGTTGCAGTGGCATCTGTTGTAGTAATATCATTTATAGTAGCATCTGTTGTAGTCACATCTGTCAAAGATGAGTTTATTTGTGAAAGTATTTGAAATTGGTTCTCTGAATACAGACAATGACATGACACAGTCTGTACCATGTCCAAGAATCAGCAACAATGAGATTAAATGTCATTTCTAAACAGTCACACATGTAGTGTCAGGGACCAATCATGGTCTATTTCTAAACAGTCACACATGTAGTGTCAGGGACCAAACATGGTCTATTTCTAAACAGTCACACATGTAGCGTCAGGGACCAAACATGGTCTATTTCTAAACAGTCACACATGTAGTGTCAGGGACCAAACATGGTCAATTGTCAAACAGATTTTCATTGACTTTCATATTAACCAGACATTATTTACAGTACATAAAATGATTCAAATTTCATAGTTTTGTAAATATTGTTCTATTTATCTGTTATCTTTGCTCAGCTTTTGCTGTAAGGCATCACAGGTTTGAATGGCGATGAGTTTTTGGACTATGGCACGTTTGGTCGCTTAAGATGCAGTAATAATTTGACATTAAAATTTCATGGTTTGGCTAATATTGTGAGAAGACAAAATAATCATTTCTTGAATGTGTCTGCTATTAAATGCAAATAATCTTAATGAATGTAAAAATTATAAATAGCTTGTTATAAATATGTCTTGCATGCCTGTACACTGAACACTTGTTGGATGCTTGCCTGTACACTGAACAATTGTTAGACTCATGTCTGTACACTGAACAATTGTTAGACTCATGCCTGTACACTGAACAATTGTTAGACTCATGCCTGTACATTGAACAATTGTTAGATGCTTGCCTGTACACTGAACAACTGTTAGACTCATGCCTGTACACTGAACAACTGTTAGACTCATGCCTGTACACTGAACAATTGTTAGACTCATGCCTGTACACTGAACAATTGTTAGACTCATGTCTGTACACTGAACAATTGTTAGACTCATGTCTGTACACTGAACAATTGTTAGACTCATGTCTGTACACTGAACAATTGTTAGACTCATGCCTGTACGCTGAACAATTGTTAGACTCATGTCTGTACACTGAACAATTGTTAGACTCATGCCTGTACACTGAACAATTGTTAGACTCATGCCTGTACACTGAACAATTGTTAGACTCATGCCTGTACACTGAACAATTGTTAGACTCATGTCTGTACACTGAACAATTGTTAGACTCATGTCTGTACACTGAACAATTGTTAGACTCATGTCTGTACACTGAACAATTGTTAGACTCATGTCTGTACACTGAACAATTGTTAGACTCATGCCTGTACACTGAACAATTGTTAGACTCATGTCTGTACACTGAACAATTGTTAGACTCATGCCTGTACACTGAACAATTGTTAGACTCATGTCTGTACACTGAACAATTGTTAGACTCATGCCTGTACACTGAACAATTGTTAGACTCATGCCTGTACACTGAACAATTGTTAGACTCATGCCTGTACACTGAACAATTGTTAGACTCATGCCTGTACACTGAACAATTGTTAGACTCATGCCTGTACACTGAACAATTGTTAGACTCATGTCTGTACACTGAACAATTGTTAGACTCATGCCTGTACACTGAACAATTGTTAGACTCATGTCTGTACACTGAACAATTGTTAGACTCATGCCTGTACACTGAACAATTGTTAGACTCATGCCTGTACATTGAACAATTGTTAGATGCTTGCCTGTACACTGAACAACTGTTAGACTCATGCCTGTACACTGAACAATTGTTAGACTCATGCCTGTACACTGAACAACTGTTAGACTCATGCCTGTACACTGAACAACTGTTAGACTCATGCCTGTACACTGAACAATTGTTAGACTCATGCCTGTACATTGAACAAATTATTAGACATGTCGTGCCTGTACACTGAACATTTGTTAGACTCATGCCTGTACACTGAACATTTGTTAGACTCATGCCTGTACACTGAACAATTGTTAGACTCATGTCTGTACATTGAACAATTGTTAGACTCATGCCTGTACACTGAACAATTGTTAGACTCATGCCTGTACACTGAACAATTGTTAGACTCATGCCTGTACACTGAACAATTGTTAGACTCATGCCTGTACATTGAACAATTGTTAGATGCTTGCCTGTACACTGAACAATTGTTAGACTCATGCCTGTACACTGAACAATTGTTAGACTCATGCCTGTACACTGAACAATTGTTAGACTCATGCCTGTACACTGAACAATTGTTAGACTCATGTCTGTACACTGAACAATTGTTAGACTCATGTCTGTACACTGAACAATTGTTAGACTCATGTCTGTACACTGAACAATTGTTAGACTCATGCCTGTACACTGAACAATTGTTAGACTCATGTCTGTACACTGAACAATTGTTAGACTCATGCCTGTACACTGAACAATTGTTAGACTCATGCCTGTACACTGAACAATTGTTAGGCTCATGCCTGTACACTGAACAATTGTTAGGCTCATGTCTGTACACTGAACAATTGTTAGACTCATGTCTGTACACTGAACAATTGTTAGACTCATGTCTGTACACTGAACAATTGTTAGACTCATGCCTGTACACTGAACAATTGTTAGACTCATGCCTGTACACTGAACAATTGTTAGACTCATGCCTGTACACTGAACAATTGTTAGACTCATGCCTGTACACTGAACAATTGTTAGATGCTTGTCTGTACACTGAACAATTGTTAGACTCATGCCTGTACACTGAACAACTGTTAGACTCATGCCTGTACACTGAACAACTGTTAGACTCATGCCTGTACACTGAACAATTGTTAGACTCATGCCTGTACATTGAACAAATTATTAGACATGTCGTGCCTGTACACTGAACATTTGTTAGACTCATGCCTGTACACTGAACAATTGTTAGACTCATGTCTGTACATTGAACAAATTATTAGACATGTCGTGCCTGTACACTGAACAATTGTTAGACTCATGCCTGTACACTGAACAATTGTTAGACTCATGCCTGTACACTGAACAATTGTTAGACTCATGTCTGTACATTGAACAAATTATTAGACATGTCATGCCTGTACACTGAACAATTGTTAGACTCATGCCTGTACACTGAACAATTGTTAGACTCATGCCTGTACATTGAACAAATTATTAGACATGTCATGCCTGTACACTGAACAATTGTTAGAAACTAATGGACTGCACAAAGGAAATACAATAAGTTTTTACAAAAACAATTTAAATGGAAAGTTTTTAATTGTGAATTCAATTGATGCACATAAATCACTGATTCTCAATAAGAAAGTTTTTAATTGTGAATTCAATTGATCACATAAATCACTGATTCTCAATAAGAAAGTTTTTAATTGTGAATTCAATTGATGCACATAAATCACTGATTCTCAATAAGAAAGTTTTTAATTGTGAATTCAATTGATGCACATAAATCACTGATTCTCAATAAGAAAGTTTTTAATTGTGAATTCAATTGATGAACATAAATCACTGATTCTCAATAAGAAAGTCATCTTCTCATGGAGGATGAATCTTCAACTCCCAAATACAGGGTCTCTATTGTAAGAAAAATGTGTATGTACCACACAATATTGATATATCATAACTTTGACCAGGGTTTGTCATGTGTATCAGTAATGAATAACTAGTCATAACTGAATTAATTCCTTAAGATCCTATCCCAATGAAAAACTCTGGTGCCTTATAATCCTATACTTCTGTAAATTTTTAACTCTGTTAGTTCTGAGATATTATTAAATGTAGTTATATCCCCTTTTGAATTTCCACGGCACGACAGTTATCATTGCATGATGTTTGCAAATTTGAAGTTCAAACAAGAAAATTTTTCCCTGCCAAAATTTCAAGATATTTCTAAGAGTGATCAACTGGGACAGGTAAGACATAATTTGTTTGATAAGTCACATGCTGGTTATAATAAATATCACTCAGATAATGAAATATGGGGAGTGAAATTGATGATTATAATCTGTCACATGAATTATTGTATAGACAGAAGGTCACGTGAATTATTGTATAGACAGAAGCTCACGTGAATAATTGTATAGAAAGTAGGTCATCGACAGTGAAACATGAGCATAACAACACTCTAGAGTATAAGCAGCTTGGCCAATGTCCATGCAGAGTACTCTACTAACTCTGAATGAAGCTTTGATGGTATTAGCATGCAGAGTACTCTGCTTACGTTGAATGAAGCTTCGATGGTAGCAGCTTGGATACATACATCATATTTGTGAAAGTGGGCTATTCCAAATTACTTTTCTTATTAGCAGAAAAAACTGACAAACAAAATATACGGCTCGGCAAGAACAAGGTATGATCTAATTTTAAAAAAACAAACAAATCATGAATGTCACTGCTCAATGTAAGAAGGCAGGCAGAAGAACAAAGGATAACAAACCCTTCCAGACCAGCAAACATGACTGTTTGTATTGGTGGACTAATTTCATAACTTCTATTTTCATAACTTCTAATTTGAGACAATCAAAGCAACCGTAAAGATACGTGGGCTGACCATGGCCAAAGTGACCCAAATGGCCAAAGACAGACAACTCCAACTTCCCTCCACAACGCTTAACGTCCGGCACAAGTGGAATTGGTAACAGACAGATAGAAAAAAATTATTAAGTTAGGATCTTAAGGGTTAATGTCAGAAATGAAATTATTTTTTTTTAAATCTGGCATTTCTTCACGAAGAAGTTCAAATATATTATTAAAATCACATCTGTTGTCGAGATTGTACTAGATATATTGTGGACTCAACTAAAATAATTGTGTCCACAGGTAAAAAAGACTAAATAGTCAATAAATTTATAAACACATATGATTAAAAAATAATCTTCACAATAATGGTGTAAATATTGACAGAGCCCACCAAAAAGTTGTTCAATCATGTAAAAGTGCACATCAAATACTGAATATATTTTTGATTGGGTTTACAATGGTAATAATCAAATATTGAATATATTTTTGATTGTATTCACAATCGATAATAATCAAATACTGATAACATTTTTGATTGTATTTACAATTGACAATCATCAAAAACTGAATACATTTTTGATTGGGTTCACAATTGATAATAATCAAATACTGAATATATTTTTGATTGGGTTTACAATGGTAATAATCAAATATTGAATACATTTTTGATTGTATTCACAATTGATAATTACCACATACTAAATGCATTTTTGATTGGATTCACAATTGGTAGTAATAAAATAGGAATATATCTTAGAAACACAATTAGTCTTGGAAAATAAAATGGAAAATTAGTGACAATATTCATCACTAACAGATCAATATACGTTCTCATAAACTATCAGGTTAAAGATCACAATTGTTGACTGGCAAATGGAAATGATTGCTTAAACATGGTCATACTTGAATAATACAAATACACAATAGATACTGCATCCATACACACAAGATAGATGCCAGAGAGAATATACAATAGGATCATATATCACAGGCCTACCTACTATTTCTGAAATGTGGACACATTTTGATATGCGCAGCTTTATTTCTATTTTATTATAGTGCGCAGTTTTCATGTCACCACAGAAATTACGTCACTAGCAAACTGTGTTGCCAAAAAACAAAATGAATAATTTTAACAAAGATAAATTATATTATATACCATGATATATTGCCACGAATGCGCAACAGAGGAGAAAGGATACTCGTGGATATTAGGGACTGCTGCTTGTTCTATGCAGTGAGTGGCCCCAGCAGGGTCATCCAAGGGAGGGGGGAAAAGCTCTATGTGCCTAATGGGCAGGTAGATGCACCTGGCAACAAGAAATAGGAGGGGGAATTTAATTAGGAGCGTAGTAAGGTGGGAACATGCCTGGGTTAGGTTTGTATTGTGGGGTTAGGCAGATGGCCAGTAGTTTCCTATTTTTGACAGTGTTGCATCCCTTATCAGTCAAAGGCAAGTTTAGCATCGATATCGCAGCCATTTCGCTAATAGAAATGAACCGGCAGAGTGACGTCTCAAACTACTTGAACAATTGCATTTGGCGATGACATCACAAACTACTAAAAAATTATGATCTGAGCAGATTGCTTACAAAAATGTGGGCACTGTAGGCCTATGATATGTGATTGTACTGAATATACTTGTCTAATCTGTGTGTGTCTGAACATGGCAAAACACATGTTCTCCAACCATACACACAAGATAGATTTCAAAGAGAATATACCTATAAATCTTTGATCTGAACAAGTGTACAATATTATAATTTTGGTATGCACTAGGGCAGGGGCATAGAACCTACAAAAAAGTTCATATGCTGACTCAGCCAAGGGCTGAACAACTGGATATGTAACAAATTAAATCCGCTACATGCACTAGGGTTCAGGACATCATGACAACATATTGAATATAAATATTATCTAAATAATCACTAGATCCAAAAACTGCTGGATGGATAGTTACATTCTGAACAGTAGATGCAACTAAATTTTACTCAGCTGAATCAGAAATTGTTGTATGGACTACACTGGGTGACTCCATCTTTTATGGGTAATACGAATTTGAAAAATATCACTGAAAAAATAGCACTTGTACGTTTGCATGTAAATATTAGAAAAGTATTTGATTAGAACAGCCAATCTTCTATAGCTATTAAAATATTAGAACAGCCAATCTTCTGTAGATATTCAATGTTGCTGTTGACACTTGAAAAGAAAAATCATTCTATTTAAAAACACGGTGACAGAGTGACGATGCAAGGGTGACACAAACCTTAGTGATGCAACTAGTCTTGCTGACTGTGAAGTGCAAACAACAAGAAGAAGATGTGCACAGAAGCACACACATATAATGTATGTAAGGTCAAATGTGAGCTGATTCTACAGGGTTGACATTACTGGATGTCATCCACAGCATAAGATCACATTTAGCAGGGAATAAATGGCATTGTACTATTGGCTAGTCTTAAAACTACCTGCACAGTCAGAGAGCTGGCATTAAAAACTACCTGCGAGGTGATGCTAGTGAGAGCTGAGGATTGAATTCTATGAGAGTTAGACTAGACCAGCAATAGAAAATGATTTCCACACAGTTGATTGTAATCACATGCAGAAATTGTTCATTCACAACAAATATATTTGTCTCAAGTTCTAACATACCTGGCAACTGATATTCATAAATATATTTGTCTCAAGTTCTAACATACCTGGCAACTGATATTCATAAATATATTTTTCTGATGTTCTTCATCCTGGCAAATGAGCTGAACAAATATATTTATCTTATTTTTTAACATACACAGACCAGTTTCAGATCAGGCAGAGGAACAAGATATTACATTATTAACATGAGACATCATTAGAAAAGTGTAGGGAATTCTCAACTGACCTGCACGCTTCATAGATTACTCAAAAGTGTTCAAATGCGTCAAACACCAGAAACTATGGGAGATCATGGGTTTTGCAAAACATCTGATCGATCTAATAGAACTTTACCAAGATAAAAAGACTGCAGTGTTAGAGGGCGATCTCTCAGAGTAGTTTGAGGTACAGAATGGAGTATGGCAGGGATACGCATTCTCCCCATACCTGTTCAACATCTACGCAGAAAATATAATAAGGAATGTGAGAGAAGACATACACAATGCTGACTACCACACTTTAAACATTAGTGGTTTTGAAATCCCTGAACTATGCTATGCAGATAACACTGTACTTCTTTCAAATGACACTAAGGGATTGGAACAACTAATCAAGAACACAAAGAAATACAGTGAATCACAAAACTTATATCTAAACGTGCAAAAAACAAAAATCATGTGAACAGATATAACAACACAACGACCAAACATCAGAATAGACAATACCGAGATAGAATGTGTGAATAAATTTGAATACTTAGGAGCAAACATCAACGGTGCAGGAGACTGCATGGCAGAGATAAGGAAGAGATTGGCTATGACATATTGTAAAATAACATGGTTGAAAAACATATGGAAAAACAACAAAATAGAAATTAAACTGCTAATGCTATGGGCTTTTTTATTTTTCCGGTTGCAATATATGGCTGTGAAACATGAACCCTAAGTAAAACAGCAGCAAAGAAGATCAACATATTTTAGAAGAAACTCTACAGAAAGATACTTAGAATATCATGGAAGGAAAAAAAGAGAAACTCAGATATTATAGACACATTGAAGATTCCAGCGTGTTGTTACTAAACACAGTAAAAAGAAAACTTCACTTGTTTGGTCATATAAAGAGACACAACTGTTTAGAAATAAAAATAATGGAAGGTAGAGCACCTGGGAGGAGGAGGAAAGGCAGACCAAGAATAAGATGGACTGACGATATTAAAGATAACATGAATATGTCGCTGGAAAATGCAAGCAGCATGGTCCAAGACAGAGAAGGTTCCAGGGAGTTCATTGGAAAGAC
This sequence comes from Meghimatium bilineatum, assembly GCA_034231615.1. Lineage (NCBI taxonomy): Eukaryota > Metazoa > Mollusca > Gastropoda > Stylommatophora > Philomycidae > Meghimatium > Meghimatium bilineatum. The sequence continues at coordinate 511,421 of CM067319.1, read as the reverse complement.
AACGTTCTGAAGAGAATACATCACATGACACACACCTGGTAAGTGATATTCATAAATATATTTGTCTTATGTTCTAACATACCTGGTAACTTAGATGAACAAATATATATTGTCTTATGTTCTAACATACCTGATATGTTCTAACATGCCTGGTAACTGAGCTGAACAAATATATATTGTCTTATGTTCTAACATACCTGGTAACTTAGATGAACAAATATATATTGTCTTATGTTCTAACATACCTGATATGTTCTAACATGCCTGGTAACTGAGCTGAACAAATATATTTGTCACATATGAAACAATAGGTTCCAAAAATATACATATTTTTTTGGAAACAAAATTAATCTAATAAAGTCACAAGAAACTGAAGACCATGTCAGTGGTCATTTCAAATTAATGAACAAGATGACCATCCACAGATGTCACCAAGGTAAAGTGTTCTGCAGACTTGCAAACTGTATAGTTTATAGAACATATTTCCTGGTGAATGTATGCCTAATTCGAAATGAACAACAGCAAATAGTCCAGTCAAATGATGCAGTTCTCTGTGCCTCTTGGCAGACAGATCCATCATTTGCCTGCATAAATTCAAAGTTAACAAAAAAAACAACTATCACTGGATGATGCTCGTCATAAAGTTGTGCAATTGAAAATTAGTTACTGCAGGTTTCATCTGAAATGAATAAAATCCTGACAGAAGCTAGTCATTTCTATAAGCAAACTATGGTCGATAGGGCCTGTATGTATGGACTCCTGCAGTACCAGTAAGTTCTATACCTATATTCTGACATCATTTATGCTCCTATTATTTTTATGATGCTTCGTAAAGGTAAGTTCTATACCTGTCTCATGTCAGCATCCAGTTATCTTTATGATGTCTAGTACAGGTAAGTTCTATACCTGTCTCATGTCATCATTTATTATTCTTCATGGGCAATTGGGGTTTGTGCTGTAACTATAGTTTTCCTATGTCATAACACTTGTTAGCAAACATAGACAGGCTATATAAGTGGGAAGGTAGGGAATTAAACAAGCAATCACAGACTGACAGGTGACATGAGTGGAAAGGTAGGGAATGTACAAGCAATCACAGACTGACAGGTGACATGAGTGGGAAGGTAGGGAATGTACAAGCAATCACAGACTGACAGGTGACATGAGTGGGAAGGTAGGGAATGTACAAGCAATCACAGACTGACAGGTGACATGAGTGGGAAGGTAGGGAATGTACAAGCAATCACAGACTGACAGCTGACATGAGTGGAAAGGTAGGGGAAATTGAACTAATTTGAAAATAAATGTCTTAGAAGACTCTTAAATATTGATTGGGAAGAATTCAAGTCAAACAAGCAAGAAAGAGAAGACACCAAACAGCAATATGTTTCTGCAACAATAAGAAGAAAACGATGGATTTATATCGGCCATGTACTTAAAATGAATGAAAACAGATTGTCACTACAAGCATTAAAATGGGTACCAGATGGAAAAAGAAAAAGAGGAAGACCAAGAGAGACTCTTCTAGAACAGCCATCAAAGAGGGTATGACTATGGGTCTCAACAACATACAAGAATTACACACAGTAGCATCACATCGCTCAAAGTGGAGAGTTTTGGTTTTTGCCCTATGCACCATGTTGAAGGAACATAGACTGAGAGACTACTAATAAGTTTTAAAGAGACCACTACTAATAGGTTTTATAGAGACCACTACTAATAGGTTTTATAGAGACCACTACTAATAGGTTTTATAGAGACCACTACTAATAGGTTTTATAGAGACCACTACTAATAGGTTTTATAGAGACCACTACTAATAGGTTTTATAGAGACCACTACTAATAGGTTTTATAGAGACCACTACTAACAGATTTTAATATTTTATAGCGACTACTACTGAAAGATTTTAGTATTTTTAAATATCTTGTAAAAGAAACACAATTATTAAAATATGTAATTATATTTCCCAGAACTAATGAGAGACTAATAATTTGTCAGTTGTAACAGGCCTGTTGTTAACACAATTGTTAACCTGTTACGAGGGGTTTTCTAAAAGTTTTGCACTTTAGTGTGAAGGAATCAAGACATTTACCTGAAAATTAGTGTGAACTTTTGTCCTCTATGTATTCACCCTTCAAGGCAATGCACTTTTCCAATCTTTTCTTCACCTTCTTAATGCCTTGTTTGCAGAACACCTCCTCCTGGGCCTAGAACGTCTCCACTTCAGTAATCAAGTTCTAGATGTCAGAAAAATGATGCCCATGAAGCAGATTCTCCATGTTTGGCAACAGGAAGAAGTCACTCGGTGCTAAGTAAGGTGGATGGGGCATGATTTCATACCCGCACCGCAGGGCAAAGACAATGGACTCATGAGCTGCACCAGCCAGTGGGGCATGATTTCATACCCGCACTGCAGGGCACAGACAATGGACTCATGAGCTGCACCAGTCGGTGCATTGTTCTGAAGCAGACGAACACCTTTCTCATTTACATCTCCAGAATACCAGATGCTCCACCTAAAAACAGACAGTGCAGAATTCCATCTTCTGAACTACTACTGCACAAATGATAAACCATTGACACTAGACACAATTCCAGATAAAGAGAGACTTATGGTATGTGGTGACTTCAACAGCCACTCTCAGAGCTGGGGCTACGATCATATCGACAAGAGAGGTGAGGAACTTGAGAGCTGGCAGGATGAAAATAATCTCATCCTTATTAACCAGCCAGCAGACTCACCAACCTTCTACTCGAGAGCATGGCACACCACCTCTACACAAGATCTGGCATTCCACTCACCAGGCCTGGAATGGAACATCACACATGTCGTTGGAAAGCAGCTTGGGGGTAGTGACCACAGACCAGTATTTCTGGAAATCCACAATGAATTTACCAAGGACAGCAGCGCGCTCACTAGGTGAAACTATAAGAGGGCAGACTGGAAAATGTACCAGCATTTAACCAGTGTTCTGGCTAAGGACATGAACTTGGACAAAGACATCAATAGAGCAGTGAGTGAATTTAATAGATGTATACTACATGCTGCTAGTAAAACCATACCCAGGGGGGCACGCAAAAACTACAAACCCTACTGGAATAATGAACTGGAAAAGCTGCAAAATGAGATGGAAACATCTAGACAGCAGGCCGAGAACAGACCTAGCCAAGAACATCACAACAAATATCAGCAAACAAAGGCTAAATTTCAAAGAGCCAAGTTACAAGCCAAACGGAGCAGCTGGAAAGAAAAAAACAGAGTCGCTGAACCTAGAAAGAGATACTAGGAAATTATGGAAACTTGTAAAACAACTAAATAATGAATGTACAGGGAGAAATACCAGGATCACACTTTATAAAGATAGAAACATTTTAACAGGTAAACATGCAGCTGATTCCTTTGCAGAAGACAATAACATCAAAAGTCAGCCCAGACAAACAACAGGAGGTTCGAGAGAACCAGCAAAACATTGGACAAGGCGAACCTATACCTGAAGTCATGGAGGCACCAATCACAATGAGAGAACTGGAGCATGCAATATCCAAATTGAAAATGAAAAAGTTCCCTGGAGCTGATGGAGCGTCCAATGAAATGATTAGAAACCTGGGAATTGCAGCAAGAGAAAAGCTACTGCAGATCTTTAACACAAGCTGGTCCACAGGTAATGTACCACAGGCGTGGAGAGAAGTAATAATGATACCACTCCTCAAATCAGGAAAAGATGGCAACACAGTCTCCAACTACAGGCCCATCAGCCTCACAAGCTGTCTATGCAAAACAATGGAACGCATTATCAATCTTAGGATGCAGCGGTACCTTGAAAGTAAAAACCTTCTGGTATCACAGCAAGCATGTTTCAGACAGTGCTACTCTACTGAAGATCAGGCAACTTACCTCTCCAAAGAGATTGAGGATGCCTTCCAAGATAAGAAACTGGTACTAGCAGCATGGATAGACCTCAGAAAAATATTTGATAAGGTCTTGAAAGAAGGGCTCCTAAAGAAATTGCGAAATTGCAGGGTTAGCTCAAAAATGTACAAATGGGTAAAAGCATACCTGCATAATACAAGAGCCAGGGTACAATTAGATGGTCGCAAGAGCAAGAAAGTTCTACTGCGTCATGGAGTCCCCCAAGGAGGAGTCCTGTCACCCACACTTTTCTTGGTTTACATCAATGACCTAGTTGCTGAACTACCACATGGGATCAAAGTGGCAATGTATGCTGACGACCTGGTGATATGGTGCACGGAAGAACATGCGACAGTGGCCACTAAACAAATACAAAGAGCTATCGATGCTCTAACCGTATGAGCTAATAGATGGTGTGTCAGCATTAACACAGATAAGTGCAGCACTACACTCTTTACCCTCTCACCAAAACAAAAAGCCGGTCATATCAAAATAGATGGAGAACTCTTGAAAGAAGACAAACAACCCACATACCTCGGAGTTACTTTTGATGATAAACTGACATGGAAGCAGCACATAAACAAAGCAACAACAAAAGCCAGGAGGAAGTTAGCTATCCTGAGAAAACTAAGTGGAACCACATGGGGAGCCAGTGGGAATATACTCAGTATAGTTTACCAGCAAGGCATAAGACCACACCTGGAATATGGTTCAGCTGCATGGTGTTCTGCATCAAACACCACATTACAAGATCTAGATAAAGTGCAAAACCAGGCATTTAGAATAATGTTGGGAGCAATGAAATCAACACCCATAGCAGAGATGCAGAAAATGGGAAGAATGCAAACACTTGACGAATGCAGAGACACAAAAGTACTAATCAGGCAGAAAAGTTTCAGTGTATGCCAAGTCATCCAATGAAGGAAAGATTCCAAAATCTAGCAAATCAGGCTACTGAAAAGAAGCAGCTTTATCCATCAAGCTAAACGACTTCGCAGACAACTTACAGACCTACCTGAAGTTGACAGCCCCTTAAGGCCTGTACCAGAACAAACCCCGTGGAGTGAAAGGCATGGAATGCCAATATACATTCAGACCCATGTGAAAGGTATTCTAAGCAAGGACGAACAGAACAGTGTGCAGTGAAGGACAGTCACCCTCAGTTTCCTGGATGAGGAATATCCACAAGATATATGGGTCAGAGTATACATAGATGGGTCAGCACAGAATGCCGTGAGGAATGGAGGTGCAGGTGTATATATAGAATATCCACACAAGCCTAGAGATACCATCAGAACACCAACAGGAAAATTCTGCAATAATTATGATGCTGAAATCCAGGCAATTAGTGTGGCAGCTAAAAAACTTCTGAACTCCAACTCTGACCTACAGCCTGTGGTATTCCTGAAAGATGCAAGGTCAGTGCTTCAAGCTCTCCAGTCTGGAAAACTAACAGACTTGAAAAAAACCGCTTAGCGAATTGTCTTACCAGTATAGGGTAACCATGCAGTGGATACCCTCTCACTGTGGAATACCAGGAAATGAAAAAGCAGACCAACTGGCTAAGGAAGGTGCTGCCGAAGACCAACCAGATATACCAATCACCTACCATCAGAAAAAACAGATGATCAAGTCAATAAAAAAAGCCACAAACACCAACACAAGATGACTATCACATTATGAACAGACCAGAACAAGTTATAATTCTACGTCTCAGAACAGGACACAACCGACTCCGCAGTCACATGTATACAAAGTTCAAGATTGGCAACACAGCCATGTGTACATGTGGACAGGCAGGACAGAGTGCCAAACATATACTTCAAGAGTGTTCTGAGCATGAAATGCTGAGGCAGACATATTGGCCAGAGGAAACAACACTGGAATAAAAACTCTATGGGACACTGTATGAACAACAAAAGACAGTGAGTTTTATTAAGGAGACAGAATTACAGATATAGACATGTTTCAAGTGAACGAAAGAAGAAGAAGAAGAATTTGCATCTCACGTTTTTGCATTAAATTTTTTCTTGCAATTTCTTGAGAAAGCTTTGGTAGTACGTTGAGTTGATAGTATGGCCACGAGGAAGGTAATTTGTAAGTATTACCCCATGATGGTCCCAAAAGGTGGTGAACATGACTTTTCCTGAAGAAAGAACCGTCTTTGCCTTCTTTGGTGGAGGGGAACAGAAATATTTCCATTGCTCTGGTTTTTTGTCTCCGAATCATAGAGATAAACCCAACATTTGTCCACAGTAACCAATCTATGCAAAACATCATCTTCGTTAGCATTGCAAATGTACAACATCTTGTGGATGCTTCAGCTCTAAGCTCCATTTGGATTGTTTTGAGAAGACGGTGAATGCATCTGGTGGACACCTTTGATATGTGAAGCTGCTCATGCAAAATCTTCATCATGGTCCCTTGACTTAGTCCAAACTCTGCCAGGACTTAGTCCAAACTTAGCCATGAAATCCTTGACGATAATGCGTCTGTCTGAGAGGACTTGGGCATCCCCTCTTGCAATGTTGCTTGCATAATCTGCAGTGGACGGCCTGCCACTCCTTGGCTCATTTTGAATGCTGGCGTGTATAGTTTGAAAGTGATTTTTGCCAATGCTTCACAGTATCATACGAAGGGCAGACATCCTTTAAAAACAGCAAACATCTCATGAATTTGTTTTGCAGATTTATCCTGCAAGTGCAGGAATTTGATTACGCAACAAGACTCCTTTTTATCCATGACAGGGCTCCATACACAACTTAACTATTTTATCAAGCGAGCAATGAACGTGCAGGAATTGTCAACCAATAGTGCACCTTTAAAATGTTATACAGCAATCCTGCCTGTCTTTACAATTTCTTAGTAATGTGCAAAACTTTTGTACCACCCCTCGTATAGATAGACTAAGGTGTCACAGACACAATTGTTAACCTGTTACAGATAGACAAAAGTGTCACAGGTATATCTTTAAAAATAATTGTAAATTGTTAGAAATTGACTGATTTGTCACGTGTGGCTCTACTGTTTTCAACAAGATTAGTTTTTGTTAAAACAGAAATTGTTTGTGAAGTTTAGATCATACAAACATCATTAGTCAGTTGCTCAATACCCTAGCTGTCCACATCTCCAGTACATACACAAATTATTGCTTTTATCATTTTCCCCATACGCTCAACCTATATTTGGAAATTCTTGTTTCGAAATCTAATGATCACATTTCTGTGGTCACATTTGGAAATTCTTGTTTCGAAATCTAATGATCACATTTATGTGGTCACATTTGTGTGGTCATTAGACAGACATGCTGGTTTACATAGACTCAAATTCATCTACTCTTTGTTTTGTGTTACCCTGTCGGATCTGCTTCAGGGTTTTGTATTTGTCTCTGCCACTCTCCAAATTTTCTTTATGCAAGAGGTCATTTTTATCATGTGCAGTTCTCTCGACTTCTAAGGCTTCCTTCAGAGACTGTTAACAGAGATACAACAATTTTAGTAATTATTATCAACTATTAACAAAAAGATAACAATAGTAACCCGTAAGATCCTATATCACTGAAAAGTGTTTGTTTTCACTGTTCGTTTTGAGATATTATTAAATTTAGTTTGTTCCCATTTTGAATTTTGTCGCAAGGAGAAAGTATCGATGCACAATGTCTACAATCTTGCAGTTCAAACAAGGGTATTTTTCGTGAATTTCCTAGATATTTTTATACAAGTGAGCAACCAGGAGACATAAGACAGAATCTATTTGTGATATGTTTGATTGTGATCAATATCATTCATGTATTGTGATATAGTTCTATGTCATGGAAATTATTGTATAGAGAGTAGGCCATAGATGGCGGCAAACATGATCATACCAACACTAGTATAAGTGATTAAGCCAGTGTGTGTGTGTGTATGTAGTATAAGTGATTAAGCCAGTGTGTGTGTGTATGTAGAAGACAGCACTCACGTTAAATTATACCTTAAGAGGGTGCACGTATACATCTTTTTTTCTGAAATTGTGCTATTTCTTTCAATAGATTTCAAATTGCTTCACTTTTAGCAGAAGAAACTGACAAACTAACAAAATATATTGCTTACCAAGAACAAGTCACCCAATATAAAATATAATAGGTAAATGTGATGGTGCTCACTGTAAGAAGGCAAGCAGAAGTGAGTCAAGGTGAATTTATTTAGCAGTGAAACAAGGTGAATTTATTTAATAGTGAGTCAAAGTGAATTTATTTAATAGTGAGTCAAGGTGAATTTATTTAGTAGTGAATCAAAGTGAATTTATTTAATAGTGAGTCAAAGTGAATTTCTTTAGTAGTGAATCAAAGTGAATTTATTTAGCCGTGAATCAAGGTGAATTTATTTAATAGTGAGTCAAAGTGAATTTCTTTAGTAGTGAATCAAAGTGAATTTATTTAGCCGAGAATCAAGGTGAATTTATTTAGCAGATAATCAAGGTGAATGTATTTAATAGTGAGTCAGAGTGAATTTATTTAGTAGTAAGTCAAAGTAAATTCATTTAGCAGTTAATCAAAGTGAATTTATGTAATAGTGAGTCAAGGTGAATTTATTTAGTAGTGAATCAAGGTGAATTTAAGGTTTGTTTTTGGTACAGTTGGTAAAAGGTACTCACTAACTAGATCATGGTGACCTAACTTTTGCAATTTTTAAGACACCAATTCATTCATACCATACATACTCAAATTGTATTAAAATATATATATCATTGCAGGTAACAAAGTTACAGCTAAAATAAAATAATCAGCCAATTTTCTTTCTTTCTTTCATCAAAATCAATTCAGGACTTGAGAGACTACAGAAATATTAAGTGTTAGGATCTTAAGGGTTAATTGATGTTATATAAACTAAACAGTAATATAACAATATTAATAGCCGTTATAAAGTAACCAATAATATAACAATATTAATAGCTGTTATAAATTCAACAATAATATAACAATATTAATTAAACAATAATATAACAATATTAATAGTTGTTATAAAATAAACTCAATATTTCAAGTGTTTATTCAAGAATGAGGCTTCAAAAGATCCAGCAAGCTAGTACAGGATTTGAGTGTTCACAGAAACTTGCTCTAGATATGCTATATCTGGTGAGAAACTCTATCAAAGATCGGAATAGCAAGAGCTCAGAAGAAATGAGATGTCTAAGAAAAGCAGCAAGAAGAAGAGGAAGAATTATGTAAGGAATGAAGAGATTACACAGACTGCTGTTGGAACAATGTTGGTGGTGAAATATATTTTTAAAACACAGACTGAAATGGTTCTGCCACCTAATGAGAATGTACCTATATTTGGCTGTAGTCAGAGCATACAACATGAACATGGAAAGAGCAAGAAACAGAAAGGACCAAGAAGAAGATAGATTGAAGAAGTTACTAACATTGTGAGACATCACAATATTACTGCATATCAAGCGACCGAACATGCCACAGCTCGATCACCAATCGTCATTCAATCCTGCGATGTCTTACAGCAAAAGCAGAGAAAAGACGATACATAAACTAAACAATAATATAACAATATTATTAGCTGTTATAAATTAAGCAGAAGTACAACAATATTTGCTGTTTATAAACTAAGAAGAAATACAATATTAGCTGCTGTAATAAGCTAAACAAAAATACAATACATAGGTGTCAACTGCCTGTAAATCGCCGTATTTTTTACATTTTTTTCTAAGCTGTACAGGCGTACACCAGCATTTACTTATTTTTATGTGAATTTCTGCAGTTCTCTACGTTTTGGGTTTTTAACTGAATTTAGTGGCGACATTGATTTTTTCATATATTTTAGTGGCAACAGTGATTTGTGCGGGTTTTTATTAATTTAAAAAAAAAATTGTAGCTTTTGTGGGGTAGTGTTGGGGCAGCACTGCTTTCAACGCATTTCCAGTACTTTAATTATTCTCTGTGCTGAGGAATTGTCTTTATACCGAACTTGGGAAATTTTTGTCCACGTGCATTGACAGTGTATCTACAGTACACATGTGATGTATTTTGTATCTAGGCCTATACATCGTTTAATTTATATTATAAGTTTTTGTTTGCCTCCTGGGTAGTGTAGGTAGGCATAAAATTAAATAACAGAATATGGTCAATATGTAGGCCTAAATCTGATCTTTAGATTTATCTTTGCATAATAATTTACTTTTATGACAATTTGTACGGCATAAAGTTGTAAATCTGCTGCTGGACAATACAGAACAAATAAAATGTTCTGTCACATATGATGCTGGTAATAAATAAAGTTTATAAAGCATTATGCTTTATTTACGGCATATAGAAATATATTTTTTATATATTAGATCTGTAATAAACTATATATTATCCTTTATTAAATAATAATATTAGGCCTGGCTATGTGACAGCATGGTACAGATCATGTCTGTGACGGCTGAGATACAGAGTTCGATCCCAGCAACAGGCAGCTGCAGCAAACTATTGAACATATTTAGAATTGCCTAGAAAATAATAATAATCATCATCAAGTGCCGCCTCCGTAACGAAGGTTGGCTGCAATATCCCCTGCCTCTTGTTTTGGTGGTGCACTCTGATAGACTAACATATCAATCTTGTGATGTTACTCTCCCACTTGTATCTCTGCCTACCTCTTGCCAATCTTGTTCACTTCCACAACTTACCCCGCACAAACAACTAAACTTCCACAACTTACCCTGCACAAACAACTAAACTTCCACAACTTACCCTGCAAAAACAACTAAACTTCCACAACTTACCCTGCACAAACAACTAAACTTCCACAACTTACCCTGCACAAACAACTAAACTTCCACAACTTACCCTGCACAAACAACTAAACTTCCACAACTTACCCTGCACAAACAACTAAACTTCCACAACTTACCCTGCACAAACAACTAAACTTCCACAACTTACCCTGCACAAACAACTAAACTTCCACAACTTACCCTGCACAAACAACTAAACTTCCACAACTTACCCTGCACAAACAACTAAACTTCCACAACTTACCCCGCACAAACAACTAAACTTCCACAACTTACCCCGCACAAACAACTAAACTTCCACAACTTACCCTGCACAAACAACTAAACTTCCACAAACAAATGTGGATAATTGTACATTCTACAAAAATGTAATAATAGGGTTTTAAAAATAATAATAAACTGCTTATTACATCGAGCAACACGCCCTAACGGCAACAGAGATATGCTGACATGCTGCAGTGAATATAAATGGCGTGTAGAAGAAATTTTCCTAGTAAAATCCTAAATCTAGTCAAGATTTGATTGAGAAGGTTAGTGAAGGAAGTATTTTAATTTTATTTAATTTTAAAAGACAATATTAACAGACATGATGAATACAAAGCCAGGGGCAGGCCATGCAAATAATGGTTACAGAAAAAAAAGTCAACGAAATCAAACATATATGAAGCACACAAAAAAGGCAGTCTCCAGAGAAATCTTCTACCCCTGATGATGCAAGGCACACAGGGGTACAATACGATGAACATGTTTTATTTATTGTCACAGAGAATTTCCCCCCCCCCTTGATGCAAGGCACACAGGAGTACAACACGATGAATATGTTTTATTTATTGTCACAGAAGATATTTATGATTATACATATAATTAAGTTAATTTATGTATGAAATAACATTATCAGCATCATGTAGCTGCATTTTGGAAGGGCATTTCACATACTCGTGTCTGAACACATGAATCAGCCATTTTTGTTATTGTGTAATTGTCATAAAAGAAAAAATAGTTCATCAGGATGCTACCATCATTCCAATTTGGTTGTGACCATGAAGTATGTTTTCATGTGGTTTGCAATTCAATTTTTTAATCATTCAAAATTTTGCACATGTCAGTGTTTTGATAAATTAAAAGTGATATGTAATGGTGACCAGCTTTATAAGAAATATGATTCCAACATTGGAATAACTCTGTGTGTGGTTTAAAAGTTTATTCAGACACCATGCAAACATTCATTATGACACATCAAAGAAATTGTATTTCGTGGGAGCAATCTGAATGCTAAATGGTATCTATAACAGTGGCGATATTCCATCCGATTTATTGCAATCAATATTCATAGCCTTACCGAAGAAACCTGGTGTAGTAGAATGTGAAGATCACCGAACAATCTGCCTCTAGATGACCAAGATCCTACTTCGTATAAAAATGAGACAAATAAGATGAAAATTAAAACCAGATATTGCAGAAAAGCAATGAGGATTTCTGGAAGGAAAAGGCACAACAAATGGCCTATACATAATACAAACATTGATGGAGAGGGCAAATAGAAGTACAAAATGACATGTACTTGTGCTTCATAGATTATAGTAAACCCTTTGACAAAGTGAAGCATTCAGAAATGATAAAAATGTTAGAAAAACTCAATGTTGTTGGGAAAGATCTAAAGATAGTAAGAAATATGTATTGGAAACAAACAGCTGCGATGAGTGTTGACAGTAATGCAGGAGAATTCCAAAAAGACAAAGATGAGCATCAGACAAGAATGTGTAATGTCATGAGATCTTTTCTCTCTGTACACAGAAGACATTGTACAAAACATAGAAAGCATGCCAGAAATAGCAGGGCAACAACCTGAGATGTGCTGATAATACAGTTCTGATTGCAGGGATCAAACAAGAACTTCTAGTCCTGTTAGACAAGGTAGTACAAGAAAGTGAAAACAACGAGAAGAAAACAGAAGTAATGGTTATTTTTTTTAAAATACCACCAAAATGCAGTATTACTATCAATGATGCAAAACCTAAATCAAGCGATAAAGTCAAGTATCTTGGCAACATTTTAACATCAGAGGGCAGGTGCTCCAATGAGATCAAGAACAGGATAGCACAGGTCAAATCAACATTTAAAAAAATGAGAAACTTTCTATGCAATAAAGTAATATCAATGCATACATGAGTTCGAGTGCTAGGATGTTATATTGATGCAATCCTTATTTATGGAAGCTAAGCATGGACAGTAAACAAAAGTGGCCAAGATAAGCTAAAGGCAACTGAGATGTGGATTTTAAGAAGAGTGATGAAAATTCCATGAACAGCCAAGAAAACTCATGTAGAAGTTCTACAAGATGCTGGAGTACAATGACAAATTATAGCAAAAGTTAGAAGCAGAAAAATCAAGATTTTTAGGGTATGTGATGAGAAAAGTAAAGTTTTAACATTTAGTAACCACTGGAAAGATCAAGGGGAGAAGAGACAGAGGAAGACAAAGAGATAAATTTATAGATGCGTTGTCACTGTGGCAAAAAAAGAAGTCACCAACTGAATTTATTAACAACACAGGAAACAGAGTGGAGAATCATGATTACTTACACCATTCGGCATGGCACTTGAATCATTTTGGTCTGATGTACTATCCTGAATGAGCTATTTTTAGTAATACTATTGGTACAGTTGCTGTATTGCTGAAGTAACACATTCAACTTTCGTCGCAGATGGTCACCAAGGATATATAATAGAAATGCACCTAGTGCTGAAATGTGTCAGCAAAGTATAAATAGAAACTCAGTACACACCATCTCAGTGTCTGAAACACCTCAGTATATACACACCATCTCAGTGTCTGACACACCTCAGTATATACACACCATCTCAGTGTCTGACACACCTCAGTATATACACACCATCTCAGTGTCTGACACACCTCAGTATATACACAACATCTCAGTGTCACACACACAAAAAGTTACCCATCCTAAAAATGACATGCAAAAATGAAATTTTACTTTTAGTTATTCATGAAGTTTCTTATCTTTTAGCTTCTTATCTTTTACTTGAACTTGGTACAGATGTTTGTACAGGTATCTACATGTCATCTCTAGCACATGTCATTACATGTCTGGCACAAAATAAAAGTTACCCATCCTAAACTTGACATGCACAAATCAATTGTTACCTTTAGTTGTTGATGAAGTTTCTTATCTTTCTCCTGTTGGGTTAGTCTGGACTCCTCAGGTCTGGGCATGGACATAATACTCTCATCCACACTAAGTGAGGCACCTAGACCAATGGTGGACAAACAAGAGAAATGTCTGCTGTTGCTAGTATGAACATTGCCATAGAAACAGTGTCTTTTATAGAAACAGTGTCTTTTATGTCAGACTCATATGTTAACATACACAACCCTCAATCTAATTTATTCAGTGGTCTGTTGGGGCAACAGTCTAAATCTTGCTTGTTAACACTTTGCTGAAGTCGACAACAAAAATCATCAAAGCATAAAGTAACAGATGACATGCTATTAATGTAATTTTTTTCTTGGGGAATTGTGCTGACCCTACACCGGGATGTGAGACTTCCCATATTGTTCATTGTGAGACTTCCCATATTCTTCATTGTGAGACTTCCCATATTGTTCATTGTGAGACTTCCCATATTGTTCAGTGTGAGACTTCCCATATTGTTCATTGTGAGACTTCCCATATTGTTCTGTGTAAGACTTCCCATATTGTTCATTGTGAGACTTCCCATATTGTTCCGTGTAAGACGTCCCATATTGTTCCGTGTAAGACGTCCCATATTGTTCCGTGTAAGACTTCCCATATTGTTCCGTGTAAGATGTCCCATATTGTTCCGTGTAAGACTTCCCATATTGTTCCGTGTAAGACTTCCCATATTGTTCTGTGTAAGACTTCCCATATTGTTCCGTGTAAGACTTCCCATATTGTTCATTGTGAGACTTCCCATATTGTTCCGTGTAAGATGTCCCATATTGTTCCGTGTAAGACTTCCCATATTGTTCTGTGTAAGACTTCCCATATTGTTCATTGTGAGACTTCCCATATTGTTCCGTGTAAGACTTCCCATATTGTTCCGTGTAAGATGTCCCATATTGTTCATTGTGAGACTTCCCATATTGTTCATTGTGAGACTTCCCATATTGTTCATTGTGAGACTTCCCATATTGTTCATTGTGAGACTTCCCATATTGTTCATTGTGAGACTTCCCATATTGTTCATTGTGAGACTTCCCATATTGTTCATTGTAAGACTTCCCATATTGTTGAGTGTGAGATTTCCCATTTATTACAAATGTCATTCCAATAAGGAAGCACCCTCTATCACATCTATTATATTATTACATTTTCATGGATTCACATTTCAAAATGAACAATGTAAGTGATGATATTCAGGTTTAAAGTTACTATTATTTGGACTTTTTAGCGAGAATTAGCCCATGAAAAACTCAGATCTGATACAGAATTTAGAAAGAATTAGCTCTGAAACAGACTCAGATCTGATACAGAATTTAGAAAGAATTAGCTCTGAAACAGACTCAGATCTGATACAGAATTTAGAAAGAATTAGCCATGAAACAGACTCAGATCTGATACAGAATTTCAGCAAGAAGTACTAGTAAAACAGACTCAGATCTGATACAGAATTGGACTATGCTTCAAACAGTGATGGTCATAGATTGATACATGATAGTTATGTGCATCCAGGAGCATGTGATGGACACCGAGTTCAAAAGTGGTAGAATGACCCTCCATTGCTAGACAAAATCAGTCATAAAATAATTGGAAATGAAACCTTTTTGATAAATGTCTTTAGGAAATCATATTCATATCTGCATGTTTCAAAGTGATATTTTATAGAATCATCTGACATGTAAACTACTAATTAGAGATTGTACTAAGTGTGTATTTATCAACCCATCACTCTATCTCTGTGTTGACATGTAGAGTATATATAAGTAGTACTATTACATCACTGACCATTACTTTCACATGTCGAGGTCCCTACATATTACATCACTGACCATTACTTTCACATGCCGAGGCCCCTACATATTATATCACTGACCATTACTTTCACATGCCGAGGCCCCTACATATTATATCACTGACCATTACTTTCACATGCCGAGGTCACTACATATATTCTGGTTTTGTTCAATTTGTTACATTCTGGTTGTTCCTGATCACATCGAGACTAATTTTGGTAAAGCTCATTACAGATAGTACACACTACAGTCTGCCATATTTTAGTAATAGTACACACTACAGTCTGCCATATTTTAGTAATAGTACACACTACAGTCTGCCATATTTTAGTAATAGTACACACTACAGTCTGCCATATTTATCACTGATCAGGATATTAATGAACCCGTAACCCTTCAAGGTCGTAGTGGTACCACATTGGATGCTTCAGCACACAGAGTCCTCCAGCAAATTCTATCCTCAGCGATGCGGATGAGTGTTGAAATATCTAGCCCTGTCCATTCCTTGATGTTGTCTGTCCATGCCTTTATTTGTCCTCCTCTGCTTCTTCCACCCTCGACAGTTCCCTGCAGTATTGTTTTTGACAAGGAATCGTGCCTGCATACATGTCCGAACCATGCTAGTTTTCATCGTTTCACTATTGAAAGCAATGGTTCCTGAACACCTGCACACATCTCTACTTTATTTCTTATGAACACATTGGTCTTATGTTCCCTATAGGAAATCCATAGAATTCGTCTGTAGCATTTGTACTTGAAAGCCTGTAATCTTCTCTCCATGTCCGCAGTGAGTGTCCAACTCTCACAACCATATAGCACAACAGAAAGTACAAGCGACTTATGCAGTTTTATTTTCACTCCAACACTGATGCTGCTTTTCCAAATCACCGCTAGTCTTGACAAGGACGCTAAAGCCATCTCCAGCCTTACTTTTAGCTCTGCTTTGCATTTGCCATTGCTGCATATACTGGAACCGAGGTATTTGAAGGTATTCACCACCTCAAGCCTGCGTCCATTCATCATGATGTTAGTCTGTCTTTCTGTGTCTCTGCTGTTAACTAAGATTTTGCTCTTACATGTATTCATCTCCATTCCGTACTTGCTGGTAAATTTGTCTAACTTTGCTGTTAACTCTTGTAGTTCTTGTTCTAACCCAGATATAAGATCAATATCATCAGCGAAATCTAGTTACATGGATGCTCTGTGTGTGATTATCCATTGTAGTATTTCAGTGGGCAAAAGGTTTAGCCAGTGGTGCCCACCTCCTCTCCAGCTGTCAGCTTTTCTATCAGGATATAGAAAACATTAGATCACAGTAATTATGCATCAGCATCATGCATTTCACCTATAAGTGGTCAGCTGGATATTCAGTGGTCAGTCAGAAATTGGCAGACAAATGTCACCCTCACTGTGTACAATGCAAGGATAGTAGCATTTCTTGCACCTTTTCATGAGAATATTATCTATTTCCTGCTGAATGAGTCAATCATCTGAGTATTTTTAGTTGTAAAACTGCCTAAAATTCCCTGCAGAAACACACAAGTTGAACAACAAAGAAACACACAAGTTGAACAACAAAGAAACACACAAGTTGAACAACAAAGAAACACACAAGTTGTTGTACAAGGACATGTGATCTTACTAAACTGTTTAGTGTAATCCCCCTCATTCTCTTCGCCTTCATCATTGTAGTCATGCATCTCTGAGCGAACCAGGAGCTGGACCTGAGGTTCTTGCTGCTGCTGAATGTGTGTATGCATCTCTGAGTGCACATGCTGGGAATGAAGTTCATGTTCTCTCTGTATCTCAGAGCGCACCAACAGCTGGGCATGAAGTTCTTGTTCCCTCTGTTGACTGTAAGTCAACACTCGACTCAATTCATTCTCCTTGTCTTCAGCAGTCTTCCTGGCAGTCTCCAACTCATGATGTAGTGTGGACACTTCATTCTCTTTGGCTTCAATATCACCAAGTTTTTCCTGTAGGGATGCTCGAGCAGCCTCCAGTTCCGCCGCCTGTTGAAAACAAAGAAATCACAGTAAAACCTAGTCATGATTGCCTGACAACTGAAATCAACATTGTTTATTATCATTTCTTGGGTTGTCTGGCATGCACCATCATTTACTAACAGTAATTTACTGTATATTTCCAATTATTAGCCAATCTGTTTATAAGCAGATAATGCAACTTTAATGTGATCAAAGTCACAAACACATGTATAAATAAATATTACATGTACCTGTTATAATACTCTGGAATCCTGTTATTATAACAATGAAAGGACAAGCAAAATATTTCTAAAAGGAAAATAAACTTTAGCAACAGTAAGAGGCAAGGTCATTTCTTCCAATTGCACCCTACCTGTATTCCCATAAAATACAACAAGGATAACACCGTGCGACCTTCCCCCCCCCCACTCTGGAGATGTTGCTTCATAAAACCCTAAACCACTGGGTATAATGTTAATATTTCCAGTATTAGGCTGTTTCCAGACAATGGAATTATATCTCTTGACCACAAAAGGCACTAGAGCAGACGTGTCAAACTGAAAAAGCACCATGAACCGCATAAGATACTTTGAGTATACCGGCGGACCACACCAACAAATCTGAGATCCGCTGTAATCTTATTGAATTATATTTAATTATTTTGCACGCCTACTACAATGGCTTTATTAAGCTAACGCCCAACAACGCCAAATATAACAATTGTAATGCAACATTTATTTAAGAACATTCAATTATTTTTACTCTTTAATCAGTGTTTTGTCCTGAGGTTTGATGCCTCTTTTTCATGAACATTTTTCATATATATGGCTGAAATATATTTGCAGTTCCAACCTTCATCAGGGATAACAAGTGTTCATCTGTCAGCATTGTTCTCTGAGATGTTTTTGTTAATTTCATGAAGGAAAAAACTGTTCACGCACATAGGTGGAACCGAACAATGCCATAATCCTAGTTGAAAACTTTATGAAGTTTGTAAACTTTTCAGGCAGGTATGAATAGAAGCCAGGTATCCCGACTTCTAGATACTCTGTTTTGAGTGTAGGATAAGACTGCATTTCTAATAGCTCCATCTGCAAGTTTTCCTCTGTTTTAACAACATCAAAGTTGAATGGTGCCGAGAATAATGCAAAATGTTATTCAAAAGATAAATCACTAAATCTTTCCTGGAACTCTTTTGACAATAACTCTAGGTGACTCTCATATGTAGCACAGGTAAGTACAGATTCAGCATTTGCCTGGTTTTTGAGGTTCTTTGCAGTTAGGAAAATGAACCAAATTTTCATGTGACAACTGTGTCTTCCATAAGCTTAGTTTTGTAATGAAACACTTGATGTCGTCGTACAACTGAGTGATGAGTTTGTTTTTGCCTTGTAATTTCAAATTAAGATCACTTAAATGTGTAGTAATGTCCACAGCAAATGCTAGATCCTGGATCCAACTTTTATCTTTTATTTCATCAGTGCTTTTACCTTTCATCTCCAATGCCACAGATGTGCATGTCTGTTGAATGTACTACTTGTTTTAGAGAATTAGACCATAGAAGTCTACAGAGTGCATATGGGAAAACTCTAGTACAAGGAAGCCAGTCATCTACACATTTTGAGTTTCCATGATACAGACTATATAAGCACGGGAGTGTGATTAGTCACAGAGACATATTGACTCTATTTGTCAAACTTGCCATAGCATGAAAATAGAGAACTGACTTACCAGTCTTTGCTTCTCTGAAAGTTCCAGCTCCTTAGAGAACTCAATCTCTCTCTGCAGTTCAGCAGCTCTTAGCCTTTCTTGCTCCAGATCATCTCTTAAAGCATTTAGCTGTACAACCTTCTGGTCACGTTCTTGAATGGCTGCATGAAGGTCTTCCAACTCTGCAGATTAAGTCAACCAACAAGATGACAAACAGTAACCAAGAAATGCTCAATAGATTTGCTTATTTCCTATTTGGACCATCAGCGACCTAGATAAATATGCTTTCATCCAATGGTTCTTAACCTTTTCCTTACCACAGACTCTATAAATATGGCAATCCTCCAGATTTTACACCACAACCTTGAAGTAAACCATTTAACAGAGTAGATGAAACAGCTATGAATCATGATATTTGTTACTTACAAAAAGAAGAGGAAAACTAGAAATGAAGTTTGTGATAAAAAGAGGTGACAAGATTTAAATATTTTAAATTCTAGTATAAGAGAAAGAATAGATAAAGGAATTGTTGGTAATAGTAGTAGGGGTAAAATTGCTTTAGGAATAGGAAATTATTAATATAGATATTTTTTAAATTGCTAGATTACCACACACAAAAAAAGAGACTGATCATCATATCTCTTTTTTTTTTAAATGGTTTTTTTTTATAACACTCTCATACACAATATGTACTCACTATAAGGCTCTCTTTAAAAAAAAAAAACAATTTCCGATCCACGCACACGGGTAAGGAGACCAGAACAAATTTAATTTTTTTTACTAACATGCAGAATTGGAGCTTCAGATCCCTCACCATGGATCTCCTTTCCTGTCAGAACATAATTTCTGCTGTACCCACATGCAGAATGGGTACTATTTCTGCTTCTACAAATAGTGGTGCTATTTGTCATAGATTATGGCCTCTGCCTACTAACACTGTCACAGACACAAGTAGATAGATTAGAAAACTCCAAAATGAGGCAATGAGAGCATTACTGGGATGTACAAAGGATACACCCATCACTACAATGAGATTTTTGCTTAATCTCCCCAGTATTAGAGTGCGACATCACGAAGCGCAAGTGAAGTCATATCTAAAAGAGATTGCTATATAGACAGGGATATTGAATAACGCTACAATACAACAACATTTATGTAGAAAACAAGACTTGCTATATATACAGGGATATTGAAGAACTCTTTATGATGTGATTGTTAGGAGAGAACCATGACACCGCAGCCTTATTTTGGTTGATCAGTGCCTCTGAATCATCACACCAGGCAGCAATATAGTTTAGCTCATTCTACAGTGATTCAATTCAGTTGTAACCCTTCCCTGTCTGTATATCAGGATTTCGTCTGCAAAAGATAGTGTTCTACCTCTTTCGCCGAGCTGCCGCCATGTGACTGACACGGTGTGGAGATTAAATAATACAGGTAACAGGGGAGATCCCTGTGGAGATGAGAGGGTACAATGTAATCAGGATTTCATCTTTACAATACCTGAGCGTGCGTTTTGATTACAGTCTGCGCTTTCTGGAACATGTTCATTATATTATTGCAAAGGCAGGCAGAGGACTTTCAGCTCTGAGAGTGATGGCAGCGGCTGATACTAAACAATCACAGCTCATAATCTTATACTAGGCTTTTGTCCTCCCTGTCACTGAATATGCAGGCACCACTATCACTGCCAGTCACACATAGATTAAGAGACTTGAGAGAATTCAAAATTAAGCGATGCGGATCATCCTTGGATGAATAAGGGACTCCCTTGTGTGACTATGAGATTTCTCCTTGATTTTCTGAGCATATCTCACAGAATTAGTATGTGGCATGTCCGTGCATACTTCAGAATGAGTTCTGACACGACCCACTACACAGTGAGCTCCTTAATGTAAAGGGAATCAGGCTCAGGAGAGGCAAATCATGGATGGGTTGTGCCAAGGATACCATTAAACAGATTTGCGCCCAAAAGGCATAACTTCTGGTGAGGAATGGATAACTATTCCTATGATCTTTCAAGAGGCAGCCAAGACTGTCATTCCACTCAATAGAGAGTGCAGGGAACATATCCCTGTGAGCATGGATGCTGAGGTCAAGGCACTCATCTGTGAATATGCTGGAATTGCAAGACTATTCCCATGCATGTATACTAAGTGACTCAATGAATATAATTCAGAAAGTCAAAACAGGTGATGTACGTACGTTTAGTTTGGATATGATTGCAAAGAGGATAAAATGTGTTGACCCGAAAATTGACACAAGTTGGTTTAATTAAAGTAAGTAGGGCAGAATTAGAAGCAGGAAAGCGTGCTAGTTAGAAACTGTTTACATGAATGCTAGCAAATTTATATAATTTTGTCGCAAATAAAATTATTTGCAGTGAGTTATAACTGAGATTCAGCTCAGAAGCAGAGCTAGTGAAAGTATCAACCGTAAATGTGACAGGAGCAGAATCAAGTTAAACCTATAAAGCCCTTAGTCTATAAAGGAGAGCCAGCCCATAGAGTTTTGAGTACAGTCTTCGTTTAGAGTTTGAAACATCAAAGAGGAAAGTCCTGTTGTCTGAATTTGTGCAGAAAGGAGTTCAACTATGTTTCGTAATTACTTGTGATCAGAATTAGGACTAATGAAAATGAAATCTACCAAGTGTTAGTATAGGAAGATCGGTGATAGAATTGAGAATTAGTTAAAGGTTGCCTGCGTTAGACATGGATTATAGATAGAAGGTTATAGTGAAGAAGTGAATAATAGTTAGTAGATTTTATAGATTTAGCTGATGTGGATAATAGTCGCAGGATTTTAGTGTTGATATTGTTAGAATCAGAACCATATTAGAATAAGGAGCTTAGCTATAATCAGTGATTATTTTTATGAAGCAGGAGTGTAATTATAAGGGGAAATCTACTTAATGGTTGTGGAATTGTCACAAACAGCTATTGTATAGAAGCAGAGAAATTAATGCCGTCTCAAAATGTATAACATTGTTCAAGCATTATGAGTCAATTGTTCCTGAGACTGCTTTGATTTAAGGTTATGTAGTTGTCACCGAGATGTAGTCGCTGATGTAAGCAAGCTTTGAAGTCTAGTGTTCCAGATATAACCTGAGGTAAAGTTATATAACTTTCTTTGTGAAGCCATCCTTTGAATCCAGTCTGCCAGGAGCCTTCTTTGTGAAACTGTCTATTGAATCAAGTCCACCAGAAATTATTTCTTTCAATGTATGGCAGCCGTACTTGAAAAGTGAAGATACTGAGGTCACCATCTATTGCAGTCCAGCTAGGAAGTGCATCTAAGGGGTTAGTTTATCATGCAACAATATGAATAGTGAACACTTTGTTATCAAGATTAAACGGTGTAGAAATAATATGCATATTCATAAACTTGTGGATAGTCAAATAGAACGAACTGAACATTTCATTGTGAAAGTCATGCCTGTAAGTATTCCAAGCCCTTTTTGTAATTATAGGGAGACTATTACCATCTAAGAAAAACTAAGCAACAGATAACATGAACATCTAACAATACTATAGGGCGAAATTTGTGTCAATAATTAATGAAGATAGGTAGTTAGATTGACAGTTGGGTTTTATAGAAGTAAGGAAATCTAGGTCAGTTTTTTTTTTATAGAAGTAAGGAAATCTAGACCAGGGATTTTATAGAAGTAAGGAAATCTAGGCCGGAGCTTTTATAAAAGTATGGAAATCTATGCCGGAGCTTTTATAGAAGTAAGGAAATATAGGCCGGGGCTTTTATAGAAGTATGGAAATCTAGGCCGGGGTTTTTATAGAAGTAAGGAAATCTAGGCCAGTTTTTTTATATATAGAAGTAAGGAAATCTAGGCTGGGGCTTTTATAGAAGTATGGAAATCTAGACATGGGATTTTATAGATGTAAGGAAATCTAGGCCAGGGTTTTTTTTTATAGATGTAAGGAAATCTAGTCCGGGGCTTTTGGCCTAAATTGTCCAAAGATGCAACTGAGCTCAAAAAGTGAGTAAATTTATGTGGAATGTTTGAGAAGTATTGACTTGTTGACATTTTGTATAGCATATAACTCTTTTCCTCCATACCTGTTGAGAGTGTGATTGTTATTAAAAATATCTATGTGAATTACAGTTTTTCTTTCTTTTAGAAGTAAGACTTAGTTACGGTTTCAGATAGGACCAGCCCACTTTAGTTCACAGTCATATAACGAACATCAGAAGAAGTACTTACAACATCTACAAACTATACGATGAAGGAAGAACACGAGCCACGAACCTAACATCAACAAACTACACGAAATTGAGAACCTATAAGAAAAAAAGATCAAATTAAAAACAAAAACTGACTGCCCCCCCCCCCTTACACAAAGACATGGTACTGATGACACAATATTGATGATGCAATACTGGTGATAAAATATTGGTGATACAAAACTAATGACAGATAACTGATCCTACAATACTGGTGATACAAAACTAATGACAGAAAACTGATCCTACAATACTGCTGACAAAATGTGACATACGTTTGATTTTCTTCTTCTGCTCTTCCTCCAAGATCCTGACCTGCTCCTCCAAATCTCTCATCAGCTTGTCATTTTCCTCCCTCTCTGTCCGCATGCGCAACAACTGGGCCCTGGACAAACAAACATATCATTTACTACTATATTTACTAAACAGACAGTAAAATATATATCTTGATACGGTCTCGGGTTAAACCAACATATGTACTGCTCCTAATACAGTCTCGGGTTAATCCAAAATATGTACTGCTTTTGATACTGTCTCTGGTTAAACCAAAATATGTACTACTTTTGGTACTGTCTCGGGTTAAACCAATATATTTAGTGCTCATGCTAGTCTTGGGTTAATCCAAAATATGTACTGTTTTTGATACTGTCTCTGGTTAAACCAAAATATGTACTGCTCTTGATATGGTCTTGATTTAAACCAGAATCTGCACTGTTCTTAAAGTTAAACCAAAATTGTTGCTATTTGATATATTCAAAATATGTAGTGCTTTTGATACTGTCTCTGGTTAAACCAAAATATGTACTACTTTTGATAATGTCTGTTTGTTTGTTAAGTAGGGGTTTATGCATCATTTGGTCGAGGCCCGCTCTTTCAACCTAGGACTGGTGTCCATGTTGGTTATATTGAGGCGGTTGGGGACCTGTGGTTCTTGTGGCTTGTCTGCCTGGTTGTTGCTAGGATGTGGCTCTGTTAGCCGGGTTCGCTGTTGGGCCTCCAAGCAGCAGTCCGTATATGGACTAAGGCGTGGCTCTGCCTGTCTCCGGTATTATTGATGAGACTATAAGATGGTAGTCCTTAAAAGGACTTTTTGTTGGATTGGTTGGAGCTCTTTCTTCTGTTATTTGCTGTGATGTTCCTTCGCTGTGTCGGTCTGGATTATAAGGTGGTAGTCCATAAAAGGACTTTTTGTTGGATTGGTTGGAGCTCTTTCTTCTGTTATTTGCTGTGATGTTCCTTCACTGTGTCGGTCTAAATCACATGTCTGGGCTGACATTGGTTATGCAGTATCGGCTGCTGATTGTACCTGTGGAGAAACATTTTTTTATTTAATTTTTTTATTTTTATAAATATGATACTGTTTTGATACTGCCTCGGTTTAAACCAAAATATGTACTACTTTTGATATGGTCTCGAGTTAAACCAGAATCTGCACTGTTCTTAAAGTTTAACCAAAATTGTTGCTATTTGGTATATTCTTACATCAAACTGTCAGAAGATATCTGACAAGATGGAGAGTGTAGTTATCACTTCTTGATATGGTTTTAGGTCAAACTAAAATGGAATACTTGTCTTGATATAACCAAGGTGGACATATAACTACAAATGAATGTGATACTTCTTGAATGTATTGAGCAAATGGTAGTCATTCATTTGATGTAATGATGATGACAACAAATAGCAGTGATTCTCAACTTGACTTTCCATGGGGACCCATCCAATAGCTGTAGTATATGATATGAACATTAACAGTCAGAGCATTCAGTAACAAGTGTAGTGTATGATATGTACATCTTAAAGTCAGTAACAACTGTAGTGTATGATATGTACATCTAACAGTCAGTAACAACTGTAGTGTATGATATGTACATCTTACAGTCAGTAACAACTGTAGTGTATGATATGTACATCTTACAGTCAGTAACAACTGTAGTGTATGATATGTACATCTTACAGTCAGTAACAACTGTAGTGTATGATATGTACATCTAACAGTCAGTAACAACTGTAGTGTATGATATGTACATCTAACAGTCAGTAACAACTGTAGTATATGATATGAACATTAACAGTCAGAGCATTCAGTAACAAGTGTAGTGTATGATATGTACATCTTACAGTCAGTAACAAGTGTAGTGTATGATATGTACATCTAACAGTCAGTAACAACTGTAGTGTATGATATGTACATCTTACAGTCAGTAACAACTGTAGTGTATGATATGTACATCTAACAGTCAGTAACAACTGTAGTGTATGATATGTACATCTTACAGTCAGTAACAACTGTAGTGTATGATATGTACATCTAACAGTCAGTAACAACTGTAGTGTATGATATGTACATCTAACAGTCAGTAACAACTGTAGTATATGATATGAACATTAACAGTCAGAGCATTCAGTAACAAGTGCAGTGTATGATATGTACATCTTACAGTCAGTAACAACTGTAGTGTATGATATGTACATCTAACAGTCAGTAACAACTGTAGTGTATGATATGTACATCTTACAGTCAGTAACAACTGTAGTGTATGATATGTACATCTAACAGTCAGTAACAACTGTAGTGTATGATATGTACATCTTACAGTCAGTAACAACTGTAGTGTATGATATGTACATCTAACAGTCAGTAACAACTGTAGTGTATGATATGTACATCTTACAGTCAGTAACAACTGTAGTGTATGATATGTACATCTTACAGTCAGTAACAACTGTAGTGTATGATATGTACATCTAACAGTCAGTAACAACTGTAGTGTATGATATGTACATCTAACAGTCAGTAACAACTGTAGTGTATGATATGTACATCTTACAGTCAGTAACAACTGTAGTGTATGATATGTACATCTAACAGTCAGTAACAACTGTAGTGTATGATATGTACATCTTACAGTCAGTAACAACTGTAGTGTATGATATGTACATCTAACAGTCAGTAACAACTGTAGTGTATGATATGTACATCTAACAGTCAGTAACAACTGTAGTGTATGATATGTACATCTTACAGTCAGTAACAACTGTAGTGTATGATATGTACATCTAACAGTCAGTAACAACTGTAGTGTATGATATGTACATCTAACAGTCAGTAACAACTGTAGTGTATGATATGTACATCTAACAGTCAGTAACAACTGTAGTGTATGATATGTACATCTAACAGTCAGTAACAACTGTAGTGTATGATATGTACATCTAACAGTCAGTAACAACTGTAGTGTATGATATGTACATCTTACAGTCAGTAACAACTGTAGTGTATGATATGTACATCTAACAGTCAGTAACAACTGTAGTGTATGATATGTACATCTTACAGTCAGTAACAACTGTAGTGTATGATATGTACATCTAACAGTCAGTAACAACTGTAGTGTATGATATGGACATCTTACAGTCAGTAACAAATGTAGTGTATGATATGTACATCTTACAGTCAGTAACAACTGTAGTGTATGATATGTACATCTAACAGTCAGTAACAACTGTAGTGTATGATATGTACATCTAACAGTCAGTAACAACTGTAGTGTATGATATGTACATCTTACAGTCAGTAACAACTGTAGTGTATGATATGTACATCTAACAGTCAGTAACAACTGTAGTGTATGATATGTACATCTTACAGTCAGTAACAACTGTAGTGTATGATATGTACATCTAACAGTCAGTAACAACTGTAGTGTATGATATGTACATCTAACAGTCAGTAACAACTGTAGTGTATGATATGTACATCTTACAGTCAGTAACAACTGTAGTGTATGATATGTACATCTTACAGTCAGTAACAACTGTAGTGTATGATATGTACATCTTACAGTCAGTAACAACTGTAGTGTATGATATGGACATCTTACAGTCAGTAACAAATGTAGTGTATGATATGTACATCTAACAGTCAGTAACAACTGTAGTGTATGATATGTACATCTAACAGTCAGTAACAAATGTAGTGTATGATATGTACATCTAACAGTCAGTAACAACTGTAGTGTATGATATGTACATCTAACAGTCAGTAACAACTGTAGTGTATGATATGTACATCTTACAGTCAGTAACAACTGTAGTGTATGATATGGACATCTTACAGTCAGTAACAACTGTAGTGTATGATATGGACATCTTACAGTCAGTAACAAATGTAGTGTATGATATGGACATCTTACAGTCAGTAAATGATCACACTCAATAAACTTATTATTAGTCAACCAGTCATCATTAATGAACATGACATTATTAGTCAATTACCGGTCACCATCAACAAACTTGACATTACTAGTCAATTACCGGTCACCATCAACAAACTTGACATTACTATCAACTACTCACTATCAACAAACTTGACATTATTGTCAAACTTCACTAATCAATTACTAAACACATAAAAAAACTTTATGTTACTGGTCAACTGCTGATCACAATCAATAAATTAGACATTACCATCAATAAACATGACAGTACTAGTCAACTAGTAATCACCATCAACAAACTTGGCATTACCATCAATAAACATGACAGTACTAGTCAACTAGTTATCACCATCAACAAACTTGGCATTACCATCAATAAACATGACAGTACTAGTCAACTAGTTATCACCATCAACAAACTTGGCATTACCATCAATAAACATGACAGTACTAGTCAACTAGTTATCACCATCAACAAACTTGGCATTACCATCAATAAACATGACAGTACTAGTCAACTAGTAATCACCATCAACAAACTTGGCATTACCAATAAAAAATAATTACCAACAACAAAACTGACATTATACCAATCAACTAATGGTCACCACCAACAGGTTTGATATTACTATTCAACTACTGATCACAATCAACAAACTTGACATTACTGGTCACCATAAAGAAAACTTGATGTTATTAGTTAACTACCAGTCACTACAAACAAACTTGACATTATTAGTCAAGTATTGGTCATCAACAAAACTTGACATTACTGGTCGCCATAAAGAAAACTTGATGTTGCTAATCAACAACTGTTCATCATTTAAAAAAATACATACCTTTCTTGCTGCTTGGCCAACTTATCCTCTCTAGCTTGAGCTTTCATTTGTTGAACCTCAATAGTATCTGCTTTCCTTCGTCTCATATACAGTTCATGGTTGCCCATACACAGTGCCAGTATACGTTTATTGATGCGCAAGCGTGGTGCATAGAACAGAAAATCCTGAAACATATTATACATCACAATCATCTACTATCATGTGTCTTTGTATTACAGATAATCTACAACATACATCACAATCATCTACTATGTATTCCATATTATCTACACAAATAACAAAGTGAATAATGACTGAAGTGTATCATTTACACCACATTGCTATTGAATTTGTAGTATTTTAGTGAGTCACTAATTCTACCGTTAGAACAATGTGGATGGTCAGTGATCAAACCACCAAATTTGACAAGTTGGGTTTGAGGGGAGAGCTGACTAGCAGCTCTGCTACTGACTGTACCAATAAAGAACACAATATATGAATGTGAAGAGATTGTAAAGAGAATCTATGAAAGTAAGGAGATTGCAAAGAATATAATCTATGAAAATAAGGAGATTGTAAAGAATATAATATATATAAGTAAGGAGATTGTAAAGAGAATCTATGAAAGTAAGGAGATTGTAAAGAATATAATCTATGAAAATAAGGAGATTGTAAAGAATATAGTCTATGAAGGTAAGGAGATTGTAAAGAATATAGTCTATGAAGGTAAGGAGATTGTAAAGAATATAATATATATAAGTAAGGATATTGTAAAGAATATAGTCTATGAAGGTAAGGATATTGCACAATAAAAAGCCAACTGGCATGTGACATGAAATGCTTTAGGAAAGCTGCTGATGTCACCAGGCTTCATAGATTATGAAATGAATATATCAGGGAAAGAATAGGTATAATATCTTGTACAGATTACATAGAGAGAGAACAGATCAAGTGGTTTGGCCACATTATGAGAATTTATCACGAAAAGTTGCCCGTACAAGCATATAACCAAATGCGATCAGGGTACAAAGCCAGAGGAAGACCACAGAAAAGATGGATAGAAAACGTCAGGAACATCCTGAAAAGACACGGTCATAGCACAGCCAAGGCCACACATCTGGCTTTAGAACACAAGCTTGAGCTCCAATCACCCCTACGCTTAAAGGCAAGAGTTGATCCCAAACCACCTGGGCAGAGACAATAAAAAATAGAGGTAAGGAGATTGTAAAGAATATAATCTATGAAGATAAGGAGGGTTGTAAAGAATATAATCTATGAAGGCAAGGAGGGTTGTAAAGAATATAATCTATAAAGGCAAGGAGGGTTGTAAAGAATATAATCTATAAAGGCAAGGAGGGTTGTAAAGAATATAATCTATAAAGGCAAGGAGGGTTGTAAAGAATATAATCTATGAAGGCAAGGACGGTTGTAAAGAATATAATCTATGAAGGCAAGGAGGGTTGTAAAGAATATAATCTATAAAGGCAAGGAGGGTTGTAAAGAATATAATCTATAAAGGCAAGGAGGGTTGTAAAGAATATAATCTATGAAAATAAGGAGATTGTAAAGAACATAGTCTATGAATCAAGCTAGAAAGTGTACAAA
Organism: Meghimatium bilineatum; assembly: GCA_034231615.1. NCBI lineage: Eukaryota > Metazoa > Mollusca > Gastropoda > Stylommatophora > Philomycidae > Meghimatium > Meghimatium bilineatum. The sequence goes on along the minus strand of CM067319.1, from coordinate 481,168 downwards.
AGGGAGCCAGATGACTATGTGTGAAGATATTCAGATTGCAAGTGACAAAGGGATAGAGAAGCTTTCAGAGTATCCATGACGAAGACAACGTTCTGAAAAGAATACATCACTTTATATATATATATATATGTATGCACCAGGAGTGATGGCGTAACAGTTTTCATATGCTATGTCTACATAGAGTCTTGGAGTTAGGTGGCAGGACACAGTCATTAACACTGATGTATGGTAGGACAAAGTCACCAACACTGATGTATGACAGGACAAAGTCATCAACACATGTATGGCAGGACAAAGTCACCAACACTGATGTATGGCAGGACAACATCACCAACACTGATTAATGGCAGGACAAAGTCACCAACACTGATGTATGGCAGGACAAAGTCACCAACACTGATGTATGGCAGGACAAAGTAACCAACACTGATGTATGGTAGGACAAAGTCACCAACACTGATGTATGGTAAGACAAAGTCACAAACACTGATGTATGACAGGACAAAGTCACCAACACTGATGTATGGCAGGACACAGTCATTAACACTTATGTGTGGTAGGACAAAGTCACCAACACTGATGTGTGGCAGGACACAGTCATTAACACTGATGTATGGCAGGACAAAGTCACCAACACTGATGTGTGGTAGGACACAGCTATTAACAGTGATGTATGGCAGGACACAGCCACCAACACTGATGTGTGGCAGGACACAGTCATTAACACTGATGTATTTGAAAGCATAAGCAATATCCCAGTATTTTTCTATGTTCAGCCAGTGCAGACTCAGAGATGGCTATGAATACTCTAGAAAGATGAAAGATGGCAGGATACAAATGTTATAGAGAATTACAGCTGGAGAAAAAAAAATCTTGGATTGACCTCTACCGTGGTACAAAGATGGTATACAAACACAATAAACATGATACAGAATCTCATGGCAACCGTAATCCATGAATCATGGCAACCGTAATCCATGAATTAGCTTTTCAATATATTCACAGTGCACTTCACTATCACTCAAATCACAGGTGCTGGCAGAACAATGTCTTACATCAATAACATCCTGGTGTACAGGCAGGGCAGAAATCAAGAAGAGTGCATCGTGGAACTACAGGGAACTGGACAGACTGACGAACTGGTGTAGAGATACGGGAGCAGTGATAAATCCTTCTACGGCAATTGTGATTTGGATTTCCTTGAACAATCACATGGTAAAGACACAAATGCCACAAGTTTAGCAACATTGTTCTTCAAAACATGCCACAACAGATTAGCACATTTGCTATCCAATTATGATCCAGGGATGGATATCGTGTTGTCTTGACATGTCATCAAAATAAGTTTATTGCAGGCATCTTCTAGGTCTATCACTGCAACCACAGATTCTTCTTTATTCTGAAAATCTTCATATGCAAGAACTGCTGCATTTTTGACAGTGTCTCTTCTGGGTCTGTACCCACCTAGGTTATTTGGGAGAACGTCTTTGATCTCTAGTTCCCTGGTCATGCGTCTGGCAACAATTCTCTCCAGTAATTTTACAGTACACATTCTGCAGTGTGATAATGTTATAACCTTTTATATAAGCAGCATTTTTGCCTGGTTTTGGCATGAGTATGAGATAGCCATGTAGCCACTCCTAATATTATAGGTAACATATTGACAGCTCAACTAACAGATTAGACCACATGTTAACAGCTTTAACACATAGACTGCACATGGACATACATCATTCTAATAAAAGATTACATATTGAACATAACTTACAGGTGCCTTCTTATCAATGGGCTTGATGATAAATTTTTTGTCATTAAATGATATGTTTCTGATCTCACTCCAGGGAAAACCAATTCTGGGAGTTAATCTGAAAACAGGAAAAATATCAACAATACATCTAGATGAATGATCACTAAATATCAGGTCAACATTTCAGCTCAAGAGAGGCAAATCTTGGATGGGTCGGGCAGAGGATACCATTAAACATATCCGCGCCCCAGAAGACATAGCTCCTGGTGAGGAATGGATACCTATTCCTATGGTCTTTCAAGAGGCAGTTAGAAGACCGTCATTACACTCAACAGAGAGTACAGGAAACACAGCCACGTAAGCGTGGATGCTGGGGTCAAGGCACTAATATGCGACAATACCAATATAGATGGTGTGATTTACAAGGACGGGTCGGTCATCCGTCACCAGTGATGCGCATGGGCCTTTACTGTCAGATAAAAAAGGAGAACAGTACACGAAGCCAGTGGTGTCTTTACCGCAATAACGAGTAGTCTAACTATGGAAGCATTCGCCGTAATGCAGGCACTTTACTGGCTGGAATTGCAAGCCTATTCCCATGCATGGGAATTCCCATACTAAGTGATTCACTGATTCAGAAAGTCATAGACCAGGTGTGATGTATGTAGGGAATGGGAGGAGTCATAGACCAGGTGTGATGTATGTAGGGAATGGGAGGAGTCATTGACCAGGTGTGATGTATGTAGGGAATGGGAGGAGTCATAGACCAGGTGTGATGTATGTAGGGAATGGGAGGAGTCATTGACCAGGTGTGATGTATGTAGGGAATGGGAGGAGTCATTGACCAGGTGTGATGTATGTAGGGAATGGGAGGAGTCATTGACCAGGTGTGATGTATGTAGGGAATGGGAGGAGTCATTGACCAGGTGTGATGTATGTAGGGAATGGGAGGAGTCATTGGAGAGGGCTAAAATGCGGGCATCACTACGAAAGCTCATGCTTATATTTGTCCCTGGACATGCGGGCATGGAGGGAAATGAATGGGCTGACAAATTAGCCAGTCTCGCCACCACAACAGACGGTCAGCCTATGGACCAAGCAGACATACTCACTGCTCTTCGTGAGTTCTCACAATCAGAGGATTTTGAGATGAATAAGCATGAGTCAATATCGAGAATTGGGAGTGAGGATGGGAGTGGCCTGAAGAGAAGTCCTGAAAAAGATTTCAAAAAGAGCAGTGAACCAACATAGAACCAGAGCCATCAGCCATTATACCCTGAGAGATTTTCTGAAGCTGAGATCGGAGCACTTATGGACGTGCCCGGTGTGCGAAGATGATAATCAACATACCTAATACCTAATCAACATAACATACCTACTTCAGCAAGATGATTGATCAATCAATACCACCCATGTAACAGAAAACCTTAGTAGATGGTATGCCGTTATATTGAGGTTATCTTCTTATAGAAGCTTTATGGCACAGCATCTATACAATTATGCTTCTCACACTTTTATTTTGTTGCTGCAATGTGTTTTATGCTGTGTTAATTTAATATAGGTATGCATCCTCTGTGGTTGGCAGTAGCCAGAGATATACTGCCCAGCATTGGGGAGGAGGAAACTTTTTTTCCTATCGCTGAGGCCCATCATAGAGGAACAGTGACTCAGGACGTGACAATCCTTTTGACTAACATTTAGTCGCATGCCTGTAGCAATAGAGAAGTTCGGTATAACCAGTAGTCAAATTGGTGGCAGGAAATGGACACAGTAAACCCTATCTTGGCTGCAGTGGTTTAGAGCTACCTTCCTGGTGGACTGATAGTTATTCTCTGGCTCTGATCCAGAGTGGGCTGAAAATCCTCAGACTTCTCAGTAACATGATGATGAAGTTCGTCCGTCATGATCGACGATGACCAAAAACTCAACCATAATAATAATAACAATAAATAATAAAATAATAAAGTTAATAGTGCGTTTCAGTAATATAATGCCATTTTAATGACATTGGGTCTAAGGGCATGAACCCATGGATCAGAAAACAACCAACCTACCATCAATCAATGTTATGTTATGTTCCTCCAGGGCCATAGGCGGTGCATAGGGCAGAAACCACAGCTTTCCATTTCTGTCTTTGTGTTGCCAGGTCTTTCAATTGTTGCGTGTTGTTTAGGTTCATTGACATGCCTTCTCTATTAATGGTTCTTTGTAGAGTTTCTCAAGGTCTCCCTCTTCTTCTCACTCCAGGTGGCACCCAATATAGTGACTGCTGGGGAATTCTTAGGCTGTTCATTCTGAGAACATGGCCGATGTAAGTCCAACGCCTTTGTCTAATGAAGGAAGATATATAGGTTTGTTTGCTTTCCTCTCTTATAGTAGTGTTAGATTTAAAGTCACTCCACTTAACATTCAGAATGGTACGTAGGCATTTGTTTTCAAAGGAGTCGAGTCTCTTATCTGTGGCTTTTGTGGCTTTCCAACTTTCGCATCCATATGATAGAATAGGGATGATGTTGGAGTTAAACAACCTGAGTTTTGTGGTGTTTCTTAGTGTGTTTGACGTCCGTCCAGATGTTACGTAGTTTATTGAAAGCACCCGCTGCAAGGGCAATATGGTGTAAAATTTCTTTTGATGAGTCTCCATCCAATGCTAGATTGGTGCCTAAATATGTAAAATTGTTGACTTTTATAATGGAACATTTTGAATTTCTATGTTGTCGTTGGATCTCGTAAAATCTATTATATGAGTTTTCGATGTGTTGATTTTCAACCCTATCTGATTTGAGTAGTGCTGGAGATTGTCAAGCTTAGATTGAGCATCTGTGTGGTTTGCGCTCAAAAGGGCCAGGTTATCTGCGTAGTCAAGATCTTCGAGAACGGTATTATTAATCCATTTTATTCCTGTCAGCTCATTTTCAGTGCTCTTTCTCATGACCCAAACAATAGCGACGCATAAAAGTAATGGGGACAAGATGCATCCCTGTTTAACGCCCGTAACAACTTGGAACCATTCTGACTTCTCAGTGTTTGTTTGAACACAGCAATGTGAGTTGGTGTAAAATGCCTTTATAACATTGATTATTTTAGTAGGAAAACCGTATTGCTGTAGAATATTCCATAATGTAGGCTGATGAAGACTATCAAATGCTTTTTAAAAGTCAACAAAGTTGATTGTGAGCGGGGATTGAAATTCAGTGATTCTTCAATGATGATGCAAAGAGAAAATATGTTGTCTGTGCAGGAGCGAGCTGATCTAAAGCCTGCTTGTTCTTCTCTGAGTAGTTTATCAACAGCATTCTTTAATCTTTCCAAGATAATGCTTAGGAAGATCTTGCCTATGACTGAGAATAGGGTGATACCCCGCCAATTGTTGCAGTCTGAGGGGTCGCCTTTCTTGGGGAGTTTGATGATGATACCGTCTTTCCATTGTTGAGGTGGATTTTCATTGCACCAGACATCATTCATAAGAGACATCAAGTTTTGTAGTGTGTTATCATCAGAAGCTTTAAGCATCTCACTTGTTATTTCGTCAACTCCAGCGGCTTTGTTAATTCTTAGTTTATGGATAGCATATTTTAATTCGGTGATAGAGAAAATTTCACATGATACTGGCGTGGTTGTCATTTGTGTGTCATTGACAAAATCTGGAGTAGCTGTCGGTTGAGGTCTATTTAATAGTTCATTAAAGTGTTCTGCCCATCTCTTTGTTTGGTCGTGTGTTGTTGATAGTAGTTTTCCATTTTTATCTTTGATGAGTACGTTGTTTGTTGTGACTGTTGTGTTACATAATTGCTTGATTATATGATCAATCAATACCAGGTCAACAATTCAGCTAGATGATTAATCAATCAATACCAGATCAACAAATCAGTTAGATGATTGAGCACTCAATACCAGGTCAACAATAAGCAGTCATGTGATGTAGCACTGAATACCAGATCAACAACATACGTTTGTGTGATTGAATTCAAGCAATGACATATGTTAATACCAGATCAACAACATACGTTTGTGTGATTGAATTCAAGCAATGACATATGTTAATACCAGATCAACAACATACGTTTGTGTGATTGAATTCAAGCAATGACATATGTTAATACCAGATCAACAACATACGTTTGTGTGATTAAATTCAAGCAATGAAATATGTTAATACCAGATCAACAACATATGTTTGTGTGATTGAATTCAAGCAATGACATATGTTAATACCAGATCAACAACATATGTTTGTGTGATTGAATTCAAGCAATGACATATGTTAATACCAGATCAACAACATATGTTTGTGTGATTGAATTCAAGCAATGACATATGTTAATACCAGATCAACAACATATGTTTGTGTGATTGAATTCAAGCAATGACATATGTTAATACCAGATCAACAACATATGTTTGTGTGATTGAATTCAAGCAATGACATATGTTAATACCAGATCAACAACATATGTTTGTGTGATTGAATTCAAGCAATGACATATGTTAATACCAGATCAACAACATATGTTTGTGTGATTGAATTCAAGCAATGACATATGTTAATACCAGATCAACAACATATGTTTGTGTGATTGAATTCAAGCAATGACATATGTTAATACCAGATCAACAACATATGTTTGTGTGATTGAATTCAAGCAATGACATATGTTAATACCAGATCAACAACATATGTTTGTGTGATTGAATTCAAGCGATGACATATGTTAATACCAGATCAACAACATATGTTTGTGTGATTGAATTCAAGCAATTACATATGTTAATACCAGATCAACAACATACGTTTGTGTGATTGAATTCAAGCAATGACATATGTTAATACCAGATCAACAACATATGTTTGTGTGATTGAATTCAAGCAATGACATATGTTAATACCAGATCAACAACATATGTTTGTGTGATTGAATTCAAGCAATTACATATGTTAATACCAGATCAACAACATATGTTTGTGTGATTGAATTCAAGCAATGACATATGTTAATACCAGATCAACAACATATGTTTGTGTGATTGAATTCAAGCAATGACATATGTTAATACCAGATCAACAACATATGTTTGTGTGATTGAATTCAAGCAATGACATTTGTTAATACCAGATCAACAACATATGTTTGTGTGATTGAATTCAAGCAATGATATATGTTAATACCAGATCAACAACATATGTTTGTGTGATTGAATTCAAGCAATGCCATATGTTAATACCAGATCAACAACATATGTTTGTGTGATTGAATTCAAGCAATGACATTTGTGTGATTGAATTCAAGCAATGAGATATGTTAATACCAGATCAACAACATACGTTTGTGTGATTGAATTCAAGCAATGACATATGTTTGTGTGATTGAATTCAAGCAATGACATATGTTAATACCAGATCAACAACATATGTTTGTGTGATTGAATTCAAGCGATGACATATGTTAATACCAGATCAACAACATATGTTTGTGTGATTGAATTCAAGCAATTACATATGTTAATACCAGATCAACAACATACGTTTGTGTGATTGAATTCAAGCAATGACATATGTTAATACCAGATCAACAACATATGTTTGTGTGATTGAATTCAAGCAATGACATATGTTAATACCAGATCAACAACATATGTTTGTGTGATTGAATTCAAGCAATTACATATGTTAATACCAGATCAACAACATATGTTTGTGTGATTGAATTCAAGCAATGACATATGTTAATACCAGATCAACAACATATGTTTGTGTGATTGAATTCAAGCAATGACATATGTTAATACCAGATCAACAACATATGTTTGTGTGATTGAATTCAAGCAATGACATATGTTAATACCAGATCAACAACATATGTTTGTGTGATTGAATTCAAGCAATGATATATGTTAATACCAGATCAACAACATATGTTTGTGTGATTGAATTCAAGCAATGACATATGTTAATACCAGATCAACAACATATGTTTGTGTGATTGAATTCAAGCAATGACATTTGTGTGATTGAATTCAAGCAATGAGATATGTTAATACCAGATCAACAACATACGTTTGTGTGATTGAATTCAAGCAATGACATATGTTTGTGTGATTGAATTCAAGCAATGACATATGTTAATACCAGATCAACAACATACGTTTGTGTGATTGAATTCAAGCAATGACATATGTTAATACCAGATCAACAACATATGTTTGTGTGATTGAATTCAAGCAATGACATATGTTTGTGTGATTGAATTCAAGCAATGACATATGTTAATACCAGATCAACAACATACGTTTGAGTGATTGAATTCATGCAATGATATATGTTAATACCAGATCAACAACATATGTTTGTGTGATTGAATTCAAGCAATGACATATGTTTGTGTGATTGAATTCAAGCAATGACATTTGTGTGATTGAATTCAAGCAATGAGATATGTTTGTGTGATTGAATTCAAGCAATGACATATGTTAATATCAGATCAACAATATACGTTTGTGTGATTGAATTCAAGCAATGACATATGTTTGTGCGATTGAATTCAAGCAATGACATATGTTTGTGTGATTGAATTCAAGCAATGACATATGTTTGTGTGATTGAATTAAAGCAATGACATATGTTTGTGTGATTGAATTCAAGCAATGACATACGTTTGTGTGATTGAATTCAACAATGACATATGTTAATATCAGATCAACAATATACATTTGTGCGATTGAATTCAAGCAATGACATATGTTAATCAACATTAATTCAAGCAATGACATACATTTGTGTGATTAAATTCAAGCAATGACATACATTTGTGTGATTGAATTCAAGCAATGACATGCGTTTGTGTGATTGAATTCAAGCAATGACATACGTTTGTGTGATTGAATTCAAACAATGACATACATTTGTGTGATTGAATTCAAGCAATGACATATGTTTGTGTGATCGAATTCAAGCAATGACATATGTTAATCAACATTAATTCAAGCAATGACATACATTTGTGTGATTAAATTCAAGCAATGACATACATTTGTGTGATTGAATTCAAGCAATGACATACGTTTGTGTGATTGAATTCAAACAATGACATACATTTGTGTGATTGAATTCAAGCAATGACATACGTTTGTGTGATTGAATTCAAGCAATGACATACATTTGTGTGATTGAATTCAAGCAATGACATATGTTTGTGTGATTGAATTCAAGCAATGACATATGTTTGTGTGATTGAATTAAAGCAATGACATATGTTTGTGTGATTGAATTCAAGCAATGACATACGTTTGTGTGATTGAATTCAACAATGACATATGTTAATATCAGATCAACAATATACATTTGTGCGATTGAATTCAAGCAATGACATATGTTAATCAACATTAATTCAAGCAATGACATACATTTGTGTGATTGAATTCAAGCAATGACATGCGTTTGTGTGATTGAATTCAAGCAATGACATACGTTTGTGTGATTGAATTCAAGCAATGACATACATTTGTGTGATTGAATTCAAGCAATGACATGCGTTTGTGTGATTGAATTCAAGCAATGACATACGTTTGTGTGATTGAATTCAAACAATGACATACATTTGTGTGATTGAATTCAAGCAATGACATACGTTTGTGTGATCGAATTCAAGCAATGACATACGTTTGTGTGATTGAAATCAAGCAATGACATATGTTTGTGTGATTGAATTCAAGAAATGACATAAGTTTGCGTGACTGAATTCAAGAAATGATTATGTTAATCAACATTAATTTAAATTAAATTATGTTCAAAAACAGAGTTGGCAATGACTCTATTCATCATCATTCTCATATAGATCTGCTAAAACAAAATATTATGGTGGTTCATGTTTGCTTAACACATACCATTCTAACTTTTCACAAAATGTGTGCAGATCACAAATATTTTGTTGTCACTACCTTCCAGCTCAGTTCTGGAATTTTAAAAATGGCTACCATTATCTGTACTTACGAAATATGGAAATACTAAATGAAATGAGCAGATACTGGTTGCCTACATAACCCAAACCCTGGTCCCACTCTTTCTTCACCCATACAACCATCCCAAAAAATGAGTCAATAACTATCTCACTGACGGATAATTATAGCCAGGAAAAAACAAATAACACAGATTTGCCTGCCCTTGTGAATTATTTCATTTCATTGTCCACAGAAAAAGGTAGGCCCATTGAGCAAATATGAATTCTCTACCTGTCATCATTCTCATACACATCTCCTAAAACATGAATTCTCTACCTGTCATCATTCTCATAAACATCTCCTAAAACATGAATTCTCTACCTGTCATCATTCTCATACACATCTCCTGAAACATGAATTCTCTACCTGTCATCATTTTCATACACATCTCCTGAAATATGAATTCTCTACCTGTCATCATTCTCATACACATCTCCTGAAATATGAATTATCTACCTGTCATCATTCTCGTACACATCTCCTGAAACATGAAATCTCTACTTACTTGTCATCTTTCTCATAGACATTTAGTCCAAGTGCATCTACCCCCAATAGTAAATCTGTCCCCTTTTTATTCTTGATTTCAAAATAGTTGACTCCATACATTTCCAAATCCTGAGCAATTTTGAGGTACTCTATCATTGCATCTTCTCTGCAGAGAAAACAGTTTATTTACACAAAATTGATATCAATTTCCCTTTTTCTTTCACTCGTTCTCAAACTACCACCAGATCTCTGTTATAGCAGGACAATGGTCCTACTAGATTTCAGCAGGATGTCCAAAGATCTCTCTGTAGCAGGACAATGGTCCAACTAGATTTCCAGCAGGATGTAGTCCAGAGATCTCTCTTGTAGCAGGATAATGGTACTACTAGATTTCCAGCAGGATGTAATCCAGAGATCTCTCTGTAGCAGGACAACTGCGCACCAGCTCTGTAAAAGTTCACAACGTGTCTACACTTGAAGTCAACAGCTATATACCACTCTGTATTGAGAAAGTTCACAACCTGTCTACAAGACTTTGTATCATTTCTATACCAAAATTCAATAACTGTAAATACATTGTCCATTGTCTATTCCCAAGTGATGTTGTAACTTCCAGACTTGCCATTGAGCGTAGGGGTTTGTTAAGGAGATGTAGTCTATGTTACAGAGCCAGAAGTATTGCTTTGGTTGAGAGATGTAGTCATGTTCAAAGGGTGCAAAGGGAACGCAATGCTCTAGGCGGACCCAGGGTTAGCAGATAACCAAGATCCCAAATATACCTCCTCGCGGTGCACCCTAACAGAAAACAGCAGCTCGAGCTGATTCTGGCCAAATCATTTGGGCATCGTGTCCGAGAATGTGGAGGAAGCAGATGGAAATAGATTTTACTGCAAAAGAGACAGACAATATTTCTCTGATACCATTTTCATCACCACATACAGCGACACTGTCAACATACAGTGACGCCTGTTAGTCCAGTCAGAACATTGGAGGGGAGGCCAATGTAAGAGGCACATAAAGGTGGTTGAATGGAGAGAAACAAATATATGTCATAATGAGTACAATGATACAATGAAAGGGCAGAACAGCGCCAGAGGGCAGCACGCACTGCAAATGAAAAGTTTCTAGGAAAGGGGAACTATAAGCTCTGTTAGCTCGTGACAAGCTTCTAGTTACCTGAGATCCTTATAAGCAGAGACCCAGACCCAAATGTGGGCGCTCGGAAATGCAAGAAGACCTAAACCAACTCTAATGTCGAGCCTTCCTATACCGGAAATATGCTCGCGAAGAGAAAGGGTTCCGAACCCGATGGGCTTAGGCAAGAAGGGGACAACGATGGCAGTCCTGGCCCAATTCTACTGTCAAGATTTCCTATACCGGAAATACACTTGCAGACAGAAAGGGTTCAGTACCTGATGGGCTCAGGCGCTATTGGGACAATGTCGCTCAGCTCAGAATGCCTTGCTCTCAAACGCATGGTGTGAGACTCAAACTTGTGCGAGGAGTTCACGATGTCTGTGAACGACGCCTTGGGTAGGAGGGCGAACGAGCCAGGGTCCAACTCTTCTGGCAAGTTCTTCCTCATATGGAACCAGGCTCGCGGATGAGAAAAGGTTCAGTACCCGGTGGACACAGGCAGAGTTCGTCCAATTGCACCAGGCAGGTTTATAGACGGTGGAGCTCCTCATGCCAGACAGACGCGCTCGACAAGCAGCTTGGGAAGAGGCACTACACACCAGTGTGTCTGGCGACAGATACACAAGCTGTCACGGACTAGGGACCAAACCCGAAATAAAGGAATGACGAAAACGGATGTGCTGGACCTCGGACATCCTGACCACAAGTGACCAACCGGGATGCAAATAATCACAGTTTTACTGTGGAACTTGCAGCACAACGTACTTCACGCTCCCTGGCGGAAATCACACAAAATATTTGTTGTAGTTATTTGAGAGCGAACGCTGAAGAAGAAGAAGTCATGTTCACTCAGGATTGTCTTGATGTTGTCTACCCATTTTTTCCTAGATCTGAACGTGGCTCTGTACCCTGATTCTATCTTGTTATAAACTCTTATGGGAAATTGATCGTCCATCCTCATTAAGATGTCCAAACTATTTTATCTGTTGTTTCTCTATATATTCAATGCATGATGTTATAGCTATTATCTTTCTGATGTTCTCACTGTGTATTTTGTTGGGTCTGGTGACTTGCAAAATGAAATGTCTAATGAAGGCTTTGGTAACTCCAAAAGCCTTCCTTAGACATTTCATTTTGTGAGTCTCAATCTTTGTCTTGTGTGTAAATATCAGTTGCCAAGTCTGGGCATATTTGGTAGTTTAGTTTCATCTGACATTAATACATAAACATGTATAGATATTTTTCTACACCAGTCTCAGGCAGACTTGAGAGCGACCATGATTCAAACTTTTGAAAATCTTCTGAGCGGGTGAGGTCATTAATGTATTAACTGTGTCAGATCGATCTCCTGATGTACCTAGTTAGTTAGTTAGTCGTTGAATTATCATCATTGCACTCTGTACAAGTCCATAGGTGCTCAGATCTTTCCTTGAGTGTATCCGCCATTATACGTTGACTGACAGTCCCAGTACGTCATTGATTGACCACCAACTATTAACACTAAGTCCATGCTGGTTATTTTATCAGCTCGCTCCATACCCTCAAACACTCGCATGTCCTGTCATCAATATAAAACTATATAAAAACTAAAAACCATATGTTGCCACTGGAAAAATATAGCATCTTAACAGTTGCAACTTTGTATTTGTGTTTGCCCCTTGCAATAGAATTTTCATCTGTGACATTTTTTGTAGGACCATTGCTAATCTCTTTCTGATCTCTACTGAACAGCATCCTGTAGTGTTAATGGTTGACCCAAGATTTTCAATGTTACATTTTATAGTTGTTTGATGTTGATAGTTATCATAGGTGTGAGTCCATTTCTGTAAATATGCTTTAATTTGGACTTTGCATTGAGGAAATGAATTTTAGCCTAGTTATGGAGTTTGACTTCACTATATGATAAATATGTGCAAAGTCCTATAATATGTTACTATAAAATCCTAAGTACCAATGTTAAAAATAAATAACTAACAATAAAACAAAGAACAAGATTCTATGTTATAATTTTGACAATATTCTCAAGAAACACATAATAAAAAAAATCACAAAACTATAAAAATATTCAAAACTAAAATGACTTGGACATGTTTTTCTCCCCAATTTTGTAATGTTATGTGTTTCTTGAGACAGGTCCCTGTTGGAAAGTACAGTGGAATATTGTCCTTGTTCTTTGTTTTATTGTTAGTTATTTATTTTTAACCGTTTCCCCCTTAGAGCGCCTCTGCGCACCTTTTACTGGCTGCCTCCTGGAGCGCCTCAAAGACGCTTTTTTTCACTTGTTTCGTTGCGATCGATATTACATTTTTATTTTCCGCCGGATCTATCAAAAACCATGACCATTACGCAGATTGGTGGTTTAGCTTCCTTTTCACTGTTTCACTTGAGCATCTCGGACGTAAGACTGAATTACTACGATTTAATTAGACTTAGCGAAATTTTAGACCTAGTTTTTGAAATGGAAGAAATTATTCGTATGTATACTGATGTGACCGGCCGCAGTTACAATGGAAATATGCACGATGCATGTGATTTACATGCTGTAGAAGATGTTGAAAGCGACGTTGAAGTTCCTATACTCGATTTCGATAGTGATTCGGACCACGAGGACGAAATTAGCGACACTAATAGTAGCGTCATGAATGACGACTGGAGTGACGAAATTTTTCCTGTGGAAGTCGAGAACTTTATTGAAAACGTTGGCCCTGTGCATGATCTTGATGCGAATGCTACTCCTTTTGATTACTTTAGTCTCATCGTCAATGAGGAGTTTTATCAATTTGCAGCAGATCAGACCAATTTGTACGCGACACAGCGTCAAGAACTAGCAGGAAAAGAAGACACGTACTGGTCACCCGTAACTGCTGGCGAAATAAAACTTTTTTTTCCATATTTACATCATGATGGGCATACATGTATTGACTGAGTATAGCATGTATTGGAGTACAGATGACAGGCTCAATGTTCCAGGTATATTGGGGAAAAATAGATTTGAGAAAATATCTCAATTTTTTTATTTGAATGATTCTTCTAGGCAACATCCCAAAGGCCACAAAGATTATGACCCCCTATATAAAGTCAGACCATTTCTGGATATGGTCAAAAGGAATACTGCTTCTGTTTTCTCTCCTGGAAAGAACATAAGTATTGATGAAGCTATGATAGCTTACAATGGTCGTCTTTCCTTCAAGCAGTACATCAAGGGTAAGCCACACCCATGGGGGATCAAGGTCTGGTGTGCGGCCGACTCTGCAACAGGTTATCTGTTAGACTTTGATGTCTATGTTGGCAAAGTTCTGGAACCAATGCCACATGGATCTGAACATTATGTTGTCACTAAATTATGTCGGCCTTTCTTTGGAAAGAATCACCATATTTTTTATGAAAATTATTTTTCATCTGTTCAGCTGGCAAATGATCTGTTGCAAAACAAATCATACTCATGCTCCACGATATGGCCAAATCGCAAGGGATGGCCAGACGCTTTCAAACCTAAGAGTACCAAATCTATGAAGCGAGGTGATGTGCAGTATAAGCAGCAAGGTAACACAGTGGCCACTGTTTGGAGAGACAAGAGATTTGTATCCATTGTTAGTACAAACACAACGCCAGGTCTCACAACAGTGACACGTCGTACCCCACACGGCAAAATAGATTTGCAGATACCATCCCCGGTGGCTACAATCAGTCTATGGGAGGAGTAGACAGATTCGACCAACTCTGTCAAATGATGGAGGTACATGTTTCACTTCCTCCTGCAAACTGCAATCATCAACAGCTCCATCCTTTACTCTTGTTCCCATCGACCCCACCCGAAGGAAAAGAATGTTGCGCAGATAGCCTTCTGATTGAGTTTGAGCTCAGCTTTCATAAGTGGCAACATATCGAAGAAAAGGAAGGCTCCCACTAATCATGCTGCAACTTCGGGTGTGGGTAACAATAACCTGCTTGAGCACAGGCTTATTCGCATGGTAGGGTACAAAAGGGCATGTTTCTGGTGTGTGAAGAACCGGAAGCATGGGAGTAGAAACAGGGCCCATGACACAGTCTATGGCTGTAATTTGTGTCAGGTTCGACTGGGCAAAGGAGACTGTTTCTCGAAATATCATGCCACTTTGACAAGTTGACTACTGATGAGTCCAGATACTTTTCCTGTGCATTATTCTGACTTTAACAGTTTATTTTTTGGAATGTATAAGTGTTAGATTATTGTTGGTATAGTTTCCTGTGAGACTGTTCATTTTTCTGTTTATCTGCCAAGTGTGAGTGTGATAGGACAAACAGTTTTTTAAAGAAAATGCATTTTTAATAGCATCATATCAACAATTTGGAGGAGTTATGCCCCTTGTGTTAGCAATTGGGAAATCTCATAGGGGTGATAGGGTTAATATTGATAGTGCTGCTTGTAAATGGTTTAGCATATCAGCACTACTCAACACTCTAACACTCAATGAGCCAGACAGTCTGCTCATTCACTGCCGTGAACATCTGCATGGTCATGAAAATGAATGCGACAGCATATTATTGTTCATTAACAATGATCTAGTATTACACAAGAAGTCATACCTGAGCATTCCCCTGTGTTCTTTAAACCAGCTTTTAATTCTTTCTTGCCATTGTTCCCTGGTTAGCTTGTGTTGATCATATACTCTGAAACAATCAAGAACACCAACTTGATTAGATTGTATAATACATTGAATAATGATCACACATTTCTCACCTGCTGTAGAACAGACTAGACACTTTTTTAATTGAATAAAATTAAAAATTTGCTAGATAAAAGTGGTGTTTTGTTACAACAATATGATCATCAAGTGATGGCTCCACAAATATAAATAACCAAACTGTCAACAAAATGGATAGAGCTCAAAACAAAAATGTGAAAAATGCTATGATGAAGTAATAATGCTACTTAATCAACAAATATTAAAACATAAAAAAATAAATAAATATTAATGAATTTAAAGAACACAAACTATTTCCACATTACAATCAAACTGGGACCTTTTTTAAGAAACGCATAAACAAGAATCAGACAAAAATAATATCTTGAAGTGATCAAAGTAAAAAATTATTTTTTTTACATTGATAGTTGGATTTTAATAGTAAATGTAGCACTTTATATAGTATTTCTGCTGATTTGTTTGATTACTTCAGAAAACTGCACTATGTCAGACATCCACTGAAATTTTGGTTATTTTTATTAGTTGATTAAGTAGCATTATTACTTCATTGTAGATGTCTCCACAGTGAATGTTGCCTGCAACAGACCTACAACATCCACTTTCTCTTGACTTGGTGGGTGCCTTCAACAGGTTGTATACTGTTTTTCTCATGTTTTCTTTCCACTTGTACCTCCTCTCGTCTCCCCTCAACTTTACCTTCAAGTAAGGTCATTAATAAGGTGTCTTGTCTTTTAACATGTCCAAAATATTTTATTTGTTTCACTTTTTTATTTCCTTGAATAATTCTTCTTTCATACGCAGTATGGTCAAAACATCTTTATTTTCTTATATTTCCATGAAGTTTCTCTTCTATAAAGTTTCTCTTCTATAAAGTTTCTCTTCTATAAAGTTTCTCTTCTATAAAGTTTCTCTTCTATAAACTCACATCACAAAAGGCATCAATTCTGTTTTCCACAAGTGTGTTCTATTATCCATATTTCTAATTAATAAGGTGATTATATTAAAGAAGTAAATATTATAAATACCAAAAACTGTCAAAAGGATGATGAAAACATGTATACTAAATAGAACAATGCAGAAAACGATGTTTCGATCATATAAGATCTTTGTCTGAACAAATATATAATAATATAACAGCAAATAATGCGGAAAACAATTGATGTTACAATCATATAAGATCATCTCCTGAACAAATATATAATAAAATAACTGCAATTAATGCAGGAAACAAATAATGTTCCGATTATATAAGATCTACATTCAAATAAATATATAACAATATAACAGAAAATAATTCAGAAAACAGCTTATGAAAACAGACGAGAAAATCTAGTTAACATTATCATCACCAGGCCTAGAATTTCGGTGAACAATACATTCAATCCAGGATGAAATACTGCTAACTAGGCCTAGATTACTCTGCCATTATTTTATAATCAAACTAACCTGTTCATATAAAATCGTCTTTGAAAACAAACGAATCATGTCGATCAAACTAACATTATCGGTTACGCAATTGAAATAAGAATTTTGAAAAATATTCCTCAAAATGGTTGTAATTTCGAAGGATTATATTGGCGGCTTAATATAGTCACAACTTATCATATTGCCTTCTTTTATTACCTCTTAACCAGGTGAATAATGTTTTGTTTACAGTCGCGATATTCTTGGTCAAAAAGGTATGTAGCAATGGGCAGCTACAGAAAATGCATATTATCTTTCGACTATATTCGCTCACAGTGTGGTGAAGGTTATAATTTCACCACCAACATACTTTCTGATGTTGACTGATACATTACAACTTGCAAAGAAATTGCTAACAGCAAAGTTTAGAACTACTATCTGTCACTCTATATGATGAATCCTTTATAAAACGTTGTCCTCATTGCCACTCTATAAGTCTCTCGGTTCTTTGCAAGCTGTCCAGCTTCTTCCAGAGTCATGTTCAGAAGGTCTTAATCTGCATTTTGTCTCTTTCTTAGTACTTTGCCCTCCATGATTAATCTTTCTAAACCATTGTGTCTCTTAATATATTTCTGAAACATCGAAATATGTTAGTTGTGGTTTTTAAAAAATATTGATGGCCTACTATCAATTTGGTATATTTAAGAGCAGGAATGAAACAACACCTTCTAGGGGCTGAATATCATCTTCAGTCCATTGCAATGGGCATAAGTTTTAATGGTTTGTTTCCGTAACACACGTCAATGTCATTTTAAACAAATCCTTTTCATTTTTATTTCATTTTCCAGCAGTATTTTCTGTAGAAAAGGTTGATACTTTTTGCTTGTTTTAATCATGTTTCTTTGGACGCAAGGCCACATGGAGTTTTTCTAACATAAAAGGACAGGTACTCCCTCCCAGCGTTCTGGATTAGACAAGAGAAATTTGTGCATAACATACATGAAAGACCATTTAATTTTTATGAATTTTTTTTTTGTTTACAAGTTTGTATTGATTTTTTACGAGTTTTAACTTGCTTGTGGTACAGATGTTTGTCCAACGAGGTTGACAGGTATGAAAGAGGATCACTAAGTTTAATATTACAAAATTTACTTGGGTTTAAAAAGAGCTACCTGTGTATAATGCATAAAGAACGCAGAACATACTCTATCCAGAAAGTACACTTCACAATGATGCAAAAAAAAAAAAAAAAAAAAAAAAGAAAAACCAAAAAAAACAGCTGATCATTGGTGCAGATTTATGTTACAGAATTCCCGTTGCCTATTTATAGTTTGGCCTATTTATATTTATTTATAGTTTACATGAAAGTCTGAATATTATAAATATAGAATGATATTTAAGTACTTTAATTATTATAATTACTATTATAAGTAGTACAAACAACAACAAACTAGTTTCTTATGTAAAAAAATATCAATCACAAAACATACCTTTGTGTTGAATGTGACATTCACTATTCATATCTGAATCTGAGTAGTTGGAGATATCAGAAATATCTGATTCACTTGAATCATAATCTGGATGGATTATAATCACTACTAGATTCCATTTTTATACTGAAATTTGTGATAGATTATAATAATCCTTCCCAAATAGACAGGTCTTGCAGGCAGAAGCATAACCAAAATGCTGTTTGATCCACAAATGAAGTCCGCATTGTATGACACTTTAGGCCATAAATTTTGTATAAAATTGAGATTATTTTTTGCTAGTCATTGTCATCGAAAACCATTTTTTAATATACAAAAATGTAATCTCTAAAAAAAAATAGGAGAAAATGGTGTGCAGTACAGCCTTGACAAGGCCGCGCACTGGCCGGTACAATTTTTATACGAAACATCAGAATAGTGTTAAACAAATTGATAGTTATACTACAGACCCATAATGTACTTTATTAAACACATTGATAGGTATACTTCAGACAGCAGACCCATAATATGTTTATGGGCATAATACTGTAGCATATGTTATACTACAAAAAGCAGATGTATAATGTTCAGACTTGACAGATGGTTAATGTTCAGACTTGACAGATGATCAATGTTCAAACTTGACAGATGGTCAATGATGTTCAAATAGTCACTATTTGACAGCAGAAGTGACAGAGAATTTTTCTTTTTATTTGTGGACTCATAAATGTCACATATGACGGACCTTAAGCAATGTTCATCCTTGCTTATGAAGGAGGAACATCATCATCATAATTATTTTACAAACCTCTGTGGAAGGAGACGGTCATTGGACAAAGTACTTGTATTAGGACTCTCATCAGTAAAGTCGCCATATTTGGCCTGGCAGGCATATGAAGCTAGCAAGACTGCTGTTTCTGGAGGGCAGTAGATCTCGTCTGTCAGGACAGCCTCTTTCACTTGTAGGAAGAACATTTTCTAAAACAGAATTGGGACAAATTAATATTTGTTATAGTATGCCTATATGGAGAAATATTATATATCTATCTATATGCTGCATCCCTTGTTTGCCTTGCAGCGTCAGGGGTGGAAGAGTTCTCTGGAGATGGCCTTCTTGTGTGCTGTTTGTAAGCTTGTTCATGTGGCTTCTTTGATTTCTGTGATCCATCTTTTACATGGTCTACTTCTGGCTTTATAAGCCATTATGTCTATGTGTCATAGCCATTTGTGCATGCTATCTGTTGGTAATCTGGAAGCATGTGAAAACCACTTGATCTGTTGTCTTTTGATGTGTTCCAATACTGGTATTGCTTTGGTTATCTGTTTGATGTTATCGTTTCTAATTCTATCTCTTAATGACATTCCGAGTATCTTCGTAGACATGTCATTTCTGCTGTCACTATTTTTCTTTTGTCGTGTGCAGTCATTGTCCAGGCTTGGCACTGGTAGTACAGTGATGGAATAATAATAGTCTTGTATAATGCAACTTTAGTGTCTATGTTTACATTTTTGTTCTTAAAAAGATATCCAACCATCTTGACTGGAAAAAAAACTATATTATATATGTAGAAAGTCTTGCCCATGAGAAACAAAATCAGAACTCAAAAATTATTGGATCAATGTCAATGAAAATTTACATATGAAAAATGCTGTATAAAAACATGACATGTGGTGTGCAGCACTACTGTTGGTAGGAAAATAAATCTGGTATACACAGAAGACAGATACAGTATCTGTTCATACATGAATGTATTAATATATTATCATTAGGTAGGATATTGTGACCAGGACTGTTGATAGTTTAAAAAAAAAAATTCTCAAATTGATATTGTACTTTATTCCCTTATTAATATATTACCATTCAGATATAGATCTGTTGATTGAAATGTCAACTGTTTCATTCTTATTCATTTTATTATACTTGCTTTTATCATATTTACTATTAGTACAGGTAGGTATTTGTAACACATATGCTGGATCTAGAGCCAATTTATCTGTTTCTTTGTCGTGTTCATGTGGTCTTTGATATCTTGTATTCATCTCTTTGTGGCCTACCTCTTATTTATGTATATGGTTTCCATTGTTTTTAAAATAAAAATAATATCTTAAATTACTTCTCAAACCTTATTTTAAGAATTTTGACCAGATATTTGAAATAACATTTGTTTTTACTTGAACTCCTTGTTAATCAATTATAATATGCTATCATGTAAATCTTTCTAATGAAAATTGTTCGTTCTCTCTTAGTGTTTTCTCAAAAATGTTAGAGATTTTTTGACTACACAAGTGGGTAACACTAAACACATCCACATCTGTCAACTAGTACGAATTTTTGACTACACAAGTGGGTAACACTAAACACATCCACATCTGTCAACTAGTACGAATTTTTGACTACACAAGTGGGTAACACTAAACACATCCACATCTGTCAACTAGTACAAAATTTCCGTATTAATATAGATTTTAACCCCCTCCCTTTGCAAAAAAATTTTTTGTTTTTATAAAAGGTCACCTCCTAGTAATTATTACTAGTGTGGAAGTTTTTATCTCATATACTCATATTTTTTTTAATACGGAAATAAATTGTTAAAAATATGAATTTAAGAAAACATAAGTTGACAGCTATCCACATCTAATAAAAAATATGTTATGCATGCACACACAAATTATTTATTAAGCATATGACAATAGCACAGAAATTGATAATTCTTAGTCAATATGACATAAAATTATTAACATATTTTAATGTCATCCTAAAATCTGTGACCACATACAAAGTCTAAATTTTATCCATCAGAGATGTTTTGAGATATATGAAAACAAAGTGACACATCCATTTTTTAACAAACTATGATGCAGAAACTGCAAAAATCAATTGAATATTTTTGAAAATACAATCTACACAAATTATTTCCAAATATAATGTAAAGAAATTAATCATTTATAATATTATCTATAGAATTTACACAAATAAATATTTCTAGTATAATCCAGAGAAATTAATCATTTGGAAAATATAATATACACAAATTAACAATTTCTAATATCAAAGGTGTCATATGGAAAATATAATATAACAAATTAACAATTTCTAATATCACAAGTGTCAACTAGTATGCATTTTATGTATTGATATGGATTTCGGGTGAGAAAAAAAATCCCCCCAATTTTTTTTAAGCAAAGAAAGGTCATTTGGTGTTAAATTTCCTATTAATTATTTCTAAAGCGGATGATTTAATCTCACAAGTACATATTGAGGGGTAAATAATAAAAGAAAACAATAATAATAAATGGGGGATTTTTGCATGCAAGGTGGGGGAGTGTGTGTAGTGCTAAATATTTACATACAAACATTTTTTTTATTGGTATATGGAAATAAATGTTTAAAAATACAGATTTCTGCAAATGTAAGTTAACAGCTGTCCATTGTTGTAAGTTAATACAATCCATACAAATTCCCATTTCCTCCAATATATTCCATACAAATTAATATTTTCTACTACTTCTCTGCATCCACTCTAATAACCAACACAACATTTGTGTATTTCTGCCTGGAAGCATGAAGTATGTTCTGCTACTGGTTTCACAGTGAAGATGCATTATTTTACACCTTCTGGCCCAGCACATTCATTTTCAACATATACATATTTTAGAAAATATAATCTATATAAATTAGTATTTTTAAAAGACAGCTGCAACAAATTATTTTCTAAAATAGATTTGGAACAAATTTATATTTTCTAAAATATAACCTTAAAAAAAACAAATTCAAAACTGCTCACATGAATATTTTAAAAGAGAATTTTTTAAAATGTATCATTAAACTAAATCAGGATAAACTGATATTTTTATTCTGACACTATCCGTAGATAAAGTATGTTTCTATTCCGTGACCAATCAGATTAAATAAAAATATCCTTACACCACATCATAACTTACACAGAATGTTCAATTATAAACTTCTACAACAAATCATAGCTTACACAGAATGTTCAATTAGAAACTTCTACAACAAATCATAGCTTACACAGAATGTTCAATTAGAAACTTCTACAACAAATCATCGCTTACACAGAATGTTCACTTAGAAACTTCTATAACAAATCATAGCTTACACAGAATGTTCACTTAGAAACTTCTACAACAAATCATAACTTACACAGAATGTTCAATTAGAAACTTCTACAACAAATCATAGCTTACACAGAATGTTCACTTAGAAACTTCTACAACAAATCATAGCTTACACAGAATGTTCACTTAGAAACTTCTACAACAAATCATAGCTTACACAGAATGTTCAATTAGAAACTTCTACAACAAATCATAGCTTACACAGAATGTTCAATTAGAAACTTCTATAACAAATCATAGCTTACACAGAATGTTCAATTAGAAACTTCTACAACAAATCATAGCTTACACAGAATGTTCACTTAGAAACTTCTATAACAAATCATGGCTTACACAGAATGTTCAATTAGAAACTTCTACAACAAATCATAGCTTACACAGAATGTTCACTTAGAAACTTCTACAACAAATCATAGCTTACACAGAATGTTCACTTAGAAACTTCTACAACAAATCATAGCTTACACAGAATGTTCAATTAGAAACTTCTACAACAAATCATAGCTTACACAGAATGTTCAATTAGAAACTTCTATAACAAATCATAGCTTACACAGATTGTTCAATTAGAAACTTCTACAACAAATCATAGCTTACACAGAATGTTCAATTAGAAACTTCTATAACAAATCATACTGTACATCACACAATCATGATTATTTATTACTTGTATGGTTTACCACAAATATTTATTAAGCAAGCCTATCATTCTCAAGATAGGTCCTGCTCGCTGATTACATACAGCATCATTCATTTCACTGATCAGTGTTTTCCATTGGTCACCAGCCAATTTAAATTTGGATCTGTAAAGATGAGTAACACTGCATGTGACTGGCAGAGAGCACCTATTATGTAGAAGGATGTAACAATGAACTCACACTACTAGTTGGATATCTTACACAACAACAATACTACTAGTTGGATATCTTACACAACAATAATACTACTAGTTGGGTATCTTACACAACAATAATACTACTAGTTGGATATCTTACACAACAATAATACTACTAGTTGGATATCTTACACAACAACAATACTACTAGTTGGATATCTTACACAACAACAATACTACTAGTTGGGTATCTTACACAACAACAATACTACTAGTTGGGTATCTTACACAACAACAATACTACTAGTTGGGTATCTTACACAACAATAATACTACTAGTTGGATATCTTACACAACAATAATACTACTAGTTGGATATCTTACACAACAACAATACTACTAGTTGGGTATCTTACACAACAATAATACTACTAGTTGGATATCTTACACAACAACAATACTACTAGTTGGATATCTTACACAACAATACTACTAGTTGGATATCTTACACAACAATAATACTACTAGTTGGATATCTTACACAACAACAATACTACTAGTTGGGTATCTTACACAACAACAATACTACTAGTTGGATATCTTACATAACAACAATACTACTAGTTGGGTATCTTACACAACAACAATACTACTAGTTGGGTATCTTACACAACAACAATACTACTAGTTGGGTATCTTACACAACAATAATACTACTAGTTGGATATCTTACACAACAACAATACTACTAGTTGGGTATCTTACACAACAACAATACTACTAGTTGGATATCTTACACAACAACAATACTACTAGTTGGGTATCTTACACAACAACAATACTACTAGTTGGGTATCTTACACAACAACAATACTACTAGTTGGATATCTTACACAACAATAATACTACTAGTTGGGTATCTTACACAACAATAATACTACTAGTTGGGTATCTTACACAACAACAATACTACTAGTTGGGTATCTTACACAACAATACCTGCGTGATTTCTTGAATGAGTTCTTCTGATACATCTTCAGGGTAAAATTTTGCATAGAATTTGAACTGAAGTGGAATTTCTTTCTTAACATCTTGGCTCATCACCTGAACAAAATTAGCATAGACATTTGTTTAATTAAGACACAGATAGTTGGCTTTTAAAACCAAACATCATAGACAGAATCATAGGTACATAGTCTGCTCCAGCAGACATCAAATAGTATGTATAACTAACAAATCTCATGAATAACTGGTGAAACATATTCTTTTCTTTGTCTTGTAGGTGATGTGTTACATTTTAAGTTCACACTTCCTGACTGCAGCATCATGCACAAAGGTGAATTCCCATAAATGCTCTACGTGGCATTCCATCTGCCATCTAAAATGCTATTGTTGGCTGATAGTACATGTCTGCAAGACTCCAAAATAATGTACAAGGATATAATCTGCTAGCATTACCACTGCTATCGCTACTGCCACTACTATGAATACTAGTACTTCTACTACTAGTGGCACAATTACTATTACAACTACCACTATTATTACTACAACAACAACTGCAACAATTGCTACAGCAATAACTACTACCACTACATTAACTGCTACCACTTCTACTACAACATCAACAACTGCAACTCTTACTGTTACAGCTGATAATGGCTTTTTGCACCTCTACAGTGAGCTTAAGACAGGAATTCAAAAAAGCCAACAACATAAATTATGAACTTATGGTACATCAATTTTTAAAGAGAAATAGATCCAGATGGAAACCAAAATGCAAATCATAAATTCAATCTCCATATCAACATATTGTGTTATCAATGTCAGGCTTGGACATTAACAAAAGAACAAGAGAGTTAGCTTACTACGTGTGAAATGAGATGTTTAAGAAAAACAAGAAGAGATCATGTGAGGAACGAAGAGATCAAAAGAACTGTTGGAACAACATCGATCAAGCAATAGGATACAACATGAGAATGGAAACAACACGATACAGAGGAAGACCAAGAAGAAGGATTTACAGACTTTCTGAGACGTCATAATATTATTGCATATCAAGCAATCAAACATGTCATAGCCTGAAAACCTATCGTCATTCAATACTTCGATGTCTTACCGCCTTACAGTAAAAGCAGAGAAAAGACAATTGACAAATGGCCAGGAAGTTGGTAGGAAACCTTCAAATTGCAGTCTCTCTCTCATATGTGGCTGAATTTGCAGTCTCTATCTCATATGTGGCTGAATTTGCAGTCTCTATCTCATATGTGGCTGAATTTGCAGTCTCTATCTCATATGTGGCTGAATTTTTCCAATTATGTATCCATAAAGGTGAGATCTGCTCTATGAAATCTATCTGTTCTATGAAATCTATCTGTTCTATGATATCTTTCTGTTCTATGATATCTTTCTGTTCTATGAGACCTGTTCTCATCCTTATGAATTAAATATCTGCAAAATCATATCAGGTGAATATATTCTGTATATACATAACAAATCTGTGTTAATGGATGTATGTGATTTTCATCTACGTAGCTTGCCTTTTCCCTCATGGCCCCCTCAGATAATTGGATGCTTTAGCACTGCACAGTACTCCATGCTCAACAACCAGTTCTTCCCAATAATTTGAATTGAACATGAAATCATTTAGCTCTGTTTTGCAAATGTCCTTATATTTCAATTTTGGCATGCCACAAGAGAGAGATGCGCATATATATAGAACCACGGCTCAACAAAACACAACTGGGCTTTCTGAAAAATAAAAGCTGTACAGATACAATCTTCACCCTCAAACAGCTTTCAGAAAGAGCGACAGAACATAACCAAGACTTAAATTTGGCTTTCGTGGACCAAGAGAAAGCTTTTGACAGAATGGATAGAGTACTACTATGGATAGCACTTCAGACATATGGAGTTCTTCAACATCTGATAAGATTATGCCAGAGCATATACGCCAATAGTCAATGAGTACAGGTACATCCAATAATTTCCAAATTCACTCGGGAGTGAGACAGGGATGTGTACTATCTCCCCTATTTTTATAACATACATAGATCACATTTGCAAAGTAGCAAAGACAATGGAAGAAAACAATCTGAAGGATAACTTAAATGAATTGCTATTTGCAGACAACCAAGCAGTAGTAGCATTATCACACACCAGCATACTACCATCAGACAGGAAGCTATGCTACACAGATACAGTGAAGGCAGACCTAGAGGCCAACAATGAAAACGATGGACTACCGAAATAATAAAAGAGGTGACTAACTCTACAATATCAGGTGACAACTCAGCACACACAAGGGCCATCTCCAGAGAACTCTTCTACCCCTGATGCTGAAAGGCAACAAAGGGTTTAGCGAATAGATAGATGAGAGCTTACCAATGAGAATTTCCTAGGGAATGTGATCATTTGACATTCACCTGGCCAACACATCTTAATCAACTATGACAGTCAGGTCAGCTTGCCATGAGACTTCCGTGTTGGTAACCTTGTCCTGTCACTTGATGTTCAATATTTTGCTACAACTATTATTACAGCTAAAGCAATAACTGCTGCAACAACTCACTTAAGCTATCTCTAAACACATTTAAACCTTAAAGAAAATCCACCAAACACTAAATATCTATTAGAATCGATATTAGTGAATTCACACACTTTACACCAATCATGCACACCTATAAAAAATGTATACAATC
The DNA here is from genome assembly GCA_034231615.1 of Meghimatium bilineatum. Lineage (NCBI taxonomy): Eukaryota > Metazoa > Mollusca > Gastropoda > Stylommatophora > Philomycidae > Meghimatium > Meghimatium bilineatum. Next base: position 453,575 of record CM067319.1, on the reverse strand, counting down.
AAAGCACAATGACATATGCATAAAGATATATCATTATACTACTGTGCACCTGTATTTTATGTCCTGTTTGCGGCGAAATACTCGGAAGAAGTTGGCAGGTAACTCAACGGGTACATAGGCGCTAACAGCAGAGCTGTGTGGACAGCATAGGGCACAGTTAGACACATAGTACGCTCTGGCCATCCACTGCACCTGATTTTCTCCCAGTTGTCTCGACTTTGTCTTGCCACTGGACCAAGATAAAACTCAGGAGAGAGAGTGTGGTTGACGATTAGCGCAACTCTTCCACACTATAAACCAACTTCAGCGCTAGTCATTTCTTAAAAAAACATCTCAACCTCACACAGATACCTTCTATTGTTGTCAATTCTGTAAAAGAACATTTTGTGCGCGCATTGGACTTGCTAGTCATTTAAAAACGCACTATTAACTTTATTATTTTATTATTTATTGTTATTATTATTATGGTTGAGTTTTTGGTCATCGTCGATCACGACGGACGAACATCATCATTTTATGTTCTCTGAGGTATTGTATAGGACTTTCTAAGAATTTTCTTACAATGTTGCTAAGCATAAAAATGTTACTCTGGCAGTGGAATCACAAGGTTTACATAATAGGAAGAATAACAAGGTTTACATAGTAGGAAGAATCTAAAAATCTAGTAAAAAAATAAGAGCTGCTATTGATGAGGGTAATTCTAAACAAAAAGTGATAATAGATATATCTTTGATTAAAAATGTAATGTCCTACCTTTTTGTTGAGTTTAAGCCACGTACTGTAACCTTTGCTGTCAACATACTGAAGTCCAAAGAACCAAATTTCACGTAGACCAATAGTTTTCACAACCTGAGGATGGTGATATCAGCTTAATGGTAAAGTTATGTGAGACTAGCCAGCAGTGTGCATTCATTGCTAAGTAATTAACATACTGGGAGCCTTATGAGAATGAACAATAACTAACTACTGACAAGAACATATAACATGATAAGATCTGGATACAAGGCAAGAGGAAGACCAAGAAAAAGATGAATAAATAATATCAAGGCAACTAAAGCTCCCAGTAACCACCTCTTTACTTAATGGCTAGGCTGGATATTCTTACTATCATCCACTGGGGAATAGATAATATGTGAGACCAATAGTTTTTGCAACATAAGGAAAGTTTTAATGTTGCAGTTGGTGGTAAAGTTATGTGAGAAAAAAAGTTTTCATAAAAAATGGAAATTGGTGATATATAACATTGATGGTCATCGGTGTATTGAAGGGTCCAGAATGGGGGGAGGGAGAAATAGAATAACAACTGTTAACCTTTCATGCATATCATAAGAAATGGCTAAGGAGATGTTTGGATGGAGTTAGCTATCTAATTCCATATAGGCCAAAGTGACCCACAAACTGCGCTGAAGTCAGATGTGTCAGTCTGAAGGGTGCAAATATGGCAGCTAAGCTGTAAATCATGACACAATGCATTCCATTCTATGGGCTACACCCTGCCAATCTGCAGGAGTTTGAGACACAATGTATTCCATTCTATGGGCTATACCCTGCCAATCTGCAGGAGTTTGAGACACAATGTATTCCATTCTCTGGGCTATATTCTGCTAATGTGAAAACATTGAGAACGAACACAGAAGACATTAATAGTGTATGTTCAGTGATATCACATCATTGGTAGAAGGTTTGTCAAAACAAAACCTATTGTCATTTCTACTTGTGTTGTTAAGCATCTTGGGGTGATGAGAGTTGTCCATCTTTGGTCATTTTGGTCGCATTGTCCATGGTCAGCGATGCATCTCTTTAACACTTAAGATCCGGGAACATAATAAAATCGTATACATTGTTACGAGGATGTGAAAAATATCAAAAAAATATTTTTCTTCACTATTTCAGTAAAACATTATAACTGTATTATAGAAAAAGGTTATAACTGCTATAATAACTTTAATACAATTTCAAAATTTTTATATTGTTATTTTTAAAATATTTTCAAAAACTCGCGATTAATAATTTAACAAGGGGGCGTTGTCGCTATTTTACTATTTTTACGTGCATTACGAGAATATAGATCTCACTTTTTTTTTCATTATTTCAGCAAACCATTATAATTTTGTTATAGAAAAATGGTTATGCTGCCTACAGAAACTTAAAAACAATGTTAAAATATTGATTTTGATATTTACAATTAGGTCCAAAAACTCACGAGCAATAATTCGGCCAGGAAGTGTCATATGCCAATTTACTAGTTCCTGCTGGTCACAATCAGAAGCTCTATCACAATTTCTCACTAATTTGAACATACAAAATGGATATTAGCAGTTATTCTTCACACTGTAGCTGTTATTCTAGTGAATCTGATGTTTCTGTCACATCTGATGACTCGAATTACCTGATGACTCGAGGTAGGTCTGGCTTTCATTTTCTATTTTCAGTTTCCCGATAGTTTACAATATAGATATAATTTTTTTGGTTAGTATTGCTTGTAATGGTTATTTGTAATAATTAGTAGGCCTACATTTTAAATAGTATTTTATATTCATAATCTTAAGACTATTTATAAATTAGATATAACCATAATAGGAATTTATGTGTTTTGAAACTTGTACCACTTTAGTAAACAAGTGATCAGCTGTTTTCTGTTTACATTTTCTGTGAAGTATAATTTCGTGATAATATGCTCTTTATCCTTTTTTTTTGCAGTATATGTAAGTATAATTCCAACAATATTTGACTGATGTTTTATATTTTATACTATAACTGTTCTTGTAAATAATTGGTCTCTATAATGTTCAAAACTATTTTCTTTATATTACATTCACAGGTGTTATGGATACAGTGACTCAGATGAGGGACCACCATCCAAGCCACCCAAATTTTTGACTGAGAGAGTGCCTGGACTGCAGCTATCTGAAGTTCTCACTAGGGAGGATGCCAGACAGTTTACAAGTCCTGTGGACTTCTTTAAGTTGTTGTTTACATTTGATGTTGTAACTTGTATTTGCAAATATACTAATGATTATGCAAGCCAACATGGACCGAACCGCCCCACAGTATATTCTGGCTGATACGACCTTACACCTGCAGAATTCTATAGATTCTGTGGCTTGCTTATGTATGCAGGACTAATAGATCCCCAAATGCAAACCTTTTCTGGTCAAAAAAAGTCTTTGTGGAATGGGGTATGGGCTAGATCAGATGTTTAGGGATTCAAGGCAATTTGAGATTTTGAAAGTGTCTGATCCAGCCGAGGAGAAATCAACTGATAGACTGTGTAAAGTTAGGATGCTTGTAACATATATTAGAGCAAAATGTAAAAAATTATATCAGCCTAATCAGAATATTGCTATTGATGAAAGAATGGTTAGAAATAAGGGGAGATATCCATTTAGGCAGTACATGAAGGATAAACCGACAAAGTGGGGGATGAAGTTATGGGTATTAGCTGATTATTAGTGGTTACACATATGATTTTGAAATTTATTTGTGAAAGAATAATAATAATATAAATGTAGGAGGGTTTGGTTTAGCACATGGGGTAGTTATGAATTTGATAAAACCATTAGTGAGGCAGGGGTATAGGGTTTACTTTGATAATTTTTATACTTCGGTGCAGTTACTGAAAGATTTATGGAAAGTAGGCGTACTTGCTTGTGGGACTATGTTACGCAATAGGAAAGGCTTTCCTGTAGAACTTAAAAATAAAAAGGAATTTGAAAAAGGCAATACAAGAGGGGCTATGAGGTGGATGAGGAATGGGGAACAATTAATAGTACAGTGGATAGATAATAAAACAATTTCATTAATTTCGACAATCCATAAAGGAAATAAATTTACATATATAAAGAGGAGAATAGAAAAGTAAATGGGGTTTTTAGGGAGATTCAAGTCAGGCAGTCTGATGTTGTTAAAGATTACAATAAGTACATGAAGGGGGTAGATAAAAGTGATCAGCTGATAGGTAAATACAACTGTCTTAGGAAAACAAACAAATACTGGAAAACTATATTTTTCCATCTCATTGATATAGCTAGAGTAAATGCTTATATATTTTTTCAAGATTGTCGAAGAAAGAATCCAAATATAGAAGATTTAAAGAGACTAAATAGATATAATCAGTTAAATTTTTACCGAAGAATTAGTTAGGGGATTAGGGAATTTAGGATTATATGATGATGTTCCTGTTGCAGGAAAGCCGGCTACTTTCTCATGCCTTTTAATGGACCCAGAATTTACAAGTACACAGAGAATTTGTAAACTTTGTTATAAAAAATCAAAAATTAAAAAGAAAGAGTAGAGTTAGATGTAAAGTCTGTGATACATATTTATGTTTCAATAATAAGAGAAACTGCTTATCAGAGTATCACAGAGCCTAACTATTTGTCAAATCATTATGTATACTGAACTCCTAATTTCTTTCATTCATCAGAGTTGAAATAAAATAAAAACACAATAACATTACTATAAAAATAATAGAAACATACCACTGTTTTAATTGATCTTTAAATAATATGTATGCCATAATGTTTTCAAAATGAATGATAAGTAACTAAAATCTAAAATATCCATTATTTTTTTAAAAAATATGAAAATATCCCAGCCCACATATACATTTGTTTAATATGTGGGCTGTATTTACATTGCTTTCTCTATTGGTGTAAATTTCCTATATGTTTTGCATAAATGCATTAGATACAATAAAAACTTACTTTTATATGATTTTCATTTCATATGAATGTTTTTTTGTTTTTTGTCATTGTGCCATTTATATAATTTCCCTTTATTGAAAGATGACATTTGTGATAAGGATAGATAGGCAATTGTATACTGAATAAATAGATGTATGATACATTCCTGTATCATTTAATTTAAATTTTTAACAATTTTTTTTACTAAAATGACTCCAGAATTATTTTTAAAATGGCCAAAAAGTCATGTCCGTTAAGAGTTAAGGTTTCATTAATTGTTTCCACCTATCTAATTCTTGGTGATACTCATGTCTTGTAATCAGATTTTCTACTGTTGTATTCACAAAGGGCTGTGAATTCTCATGAGGTAGTTAAACCACAGGTTTGTTGCCACTCAATGTAGTCATGACATGAGATGGTCTTTATTTCTTTCCTGATATCTTCTGAGTAGGTCTCTTCTGGTGACATTTACAGCTTTCCTAATGGTGGAGATTTAATCAACAATTTACATAAACTAAAGTTGCTCCTATTACATTAGTATTTGAAAAGAATATAAAGCGCTGACCTGATCAAAAAGTTGTTTACCAGTTGTACTTTGTTGAATGGCAAATTCAAGCTCAGCATCCATGGTGGTGACACGAACATTGTGCTTAAAATAAAAATAGCCGTTGTCAGGTGTTTATCATGATATAGTCATTTGCCTAAGACCCCAGAAAACAATAAATCACAAAAAATATTTTGTAATCAACATCAAGTAGCATATCCTAAGTGGTCATCAATATCAGGTAGCACATCCTAAGAAGGACATAGCAGTCATCACAGCCTTTTGGAAACACCTGCCAATACTGAGATAATTTTCCCATCTCTGTGAGTGTCATTGTCAGGCAGTCTTTCATATCTTGTGTCCATCATCTTGGAGGTCTAATTCTCTAATTGTCTTGGCATCAATTCTCTCCATTATAATCTTCTCTCTTGGTTATTTCATATGGTCAAAATATAATTTTATAGAAAGAACCTTATTGTTTAGCCAGTTTCCATAGAGACTAAAAATATTTTCCACTGGAAAGATGCAGGCTCTAAGGAAAGTTAATTTTGTTATTTTGTAGCAGCCCAGTCATATATTTATCATTTGTATAGGCTTATTTGATGCAATGGTCAGCCTTCACCTGGCTACTTTATAGCAATACCAGTTGCTGATTATAAGAGAACTCAATCAATCAATCAAGTGCCATGCCGAATGGCGTAGACGACCATGTTTCTCCACGACTCTCTGTCTATTGTGTTGTCAATAAGCTCGGTTGGTGAGCTTCTAACATGCCACAACACAAGTCCATCTAGCAATGTTTTTATTTGTCGTCCCTACCTCTTTTCCCCTTAATCTTTCCAGTGGTTATTAAGTGTTCAAGCTGTGTTCTTCTCAGCACATGCCCTAAAAACCATGACTGTCTGCCCCTAATGTTTGTTATGATTGATCTTTTTGCGCTAGCATCAATGAGTACCTCTGCATTAGTTTTCTTAGCTGTCCATGGTATTTTCAGCATTCTTCTCAGAAACCACATTTTTGTAGCCTTTAATTTGCTTTGAATTTTTTTGTTTTTAGTCCATGCTTCACATCCATAGAACAGAATTGGTTCGATATAACATCTCAGAACTCGAATTCAGGTCTGCATTGATAGTCTTCCATTGCATTAATTTGTTCTCTTTTTTTAAAATTCTAATTTGGCTTGTGCTGTTTGGCTCTTTATTTAACTTGAACATCTACCTTCTAATGTTAACAGGGTGCCAAGATATTTCACTTTTTCGACTTGTGCTAATTTTGTGCCATTAATTATTATGTTGCATCTTGGTGGTTTATGTCTTTTCGAGACAACCAGTATTTCTGTTTTCTTGTTTAAACTGAGGCCTTTGTTTTCAGTTTCTTTCAATACTTTATCCAATAGGGCTTGCAGTTCTTGTTCAATTACTGCGAGAATAAGAGAACTTCTGTGTTCAAATCTAGTGACTGCTAGTTCTCTGTTATTAAGATCTTTTTAGTGGTTTTGTTGCATAATCTTGGTCTTACTTTCATTCAGAAATATGTTTCATTTTCCACTGTGTTCATTGATGAAATTTATGTGTTTGAAGTAATTTTTGTTGTGGAATAGATGTGCTGTACCATTGGCATATCTTAGCTCTGATGTCCCATGATCTCTATATTTGATTGGTTCAAAGTTGTTTCACTGCTGGTCATTTGTGCTGTTCCTCATGATGTTCTCTGCATGAACATTGACAAGATCAGGCAATAGTACATCAGAGAGTACAGAAGAGGACATACAACAATAATGATACAAGGACTTGAACACAGCTATGAAACAATGCAAATAACATAAAGTAAATATTGTCATGGGTGATATGAATGCTAAGGTAGGAGACAGATAAAACATGGGTTGGTTACAGGGGACAGAGGATGTTACTGGCAGATTTAGATTAGGCACCAGAAATGAAAGAGATTAGGTTCTGGTAGATTGGGCCGGAAATAATAATATGGTGATAAGGAACACATTCTTTATCCATCACCCAAGATGAATATGGACATGGAAAAGCCCAGATAATAAAATATGCAATCAAATATATTACATCATAATAAATAAAAGATTCAGAAATTCATTGAAGTCTGTTAAGATTAATATTAGGTTAAAGAGATTAAAAACTACAAGGGCAGATAACACACCTAATGTGAATATGCTGACAAAGAACACAGAATTACAAGAACAGTATAACATAACAATTCAAAATAGATACAATGCGATAGAAAAAATAGAAACCATTGAAGAACAGTGGATGATGTTAAAAGAATCATTGCAGCAAACATCTAAAGAGATCCTGCCACCTAAGAAACATCTCAATAAGAAAGACTGGATGACAGAAGATATTTTGAATATGATGAAGCAAAGAAGACAGATGAAGCATAACATTGAAGAATACAACAAGATGAACAAAGAAATTAAACATAAATGCAACAAGGATAAAGAGGATTGGTTAAACACAAAGTGCAGTGAAATAGAAAAACATTATCATAGAAATACAAGTGATACACATTTACAAATAAAGGAACTAACAGGTAGTGAGTGGGCAGGCTCACAAGACTGGGTGCCTGAAATCTAAGCAGGGACACATACTAATGGGAGAAAATGAAATCATGCACAGATGGGAAGAATATATTAAAGAATAGATGGACATGTATACAACCTTGGTATCATTGCTACACGTTATGAATTCTTGAGCCTTGTTGTCAACAAGGAGTTTTATCAATTTGAAGTCGATCGACAAATTTGTATGTAACCTAACACAAAGGAACATGCAAGAAAAAAAAGACACATACTGGACATCTGTAACTGCCAGTGAAATAAAAGGATTTATTAATATTTACATTATGATGGATATAGATATTCTGCATGAGTATGGCATGTATTGGAGTACAGATGGGACAGGTTCATTGTTTCAACCTGTTTGGGAAAAAGGAGATATGAGATATTTTCATCTCAATGATTCCACTAAGCAGCACTCCAAAGTGGGAAATCCCCACTCTTCCATTATGTTCAGTTTGAAAATATTTAAAAAAAAATAATATATAAGTATTAAATTATTTTTGTTATAGTCTCTGAGAATGTTCATTTTTCTATTGACCTACCGTTTGAGTGTGATATGATAAACAGTTTTAAAGAAAATTCATTTTTTAAATGATCATATTGACAATTATTAGGTGGAGTTCTTCTTCTTATCTTAGTGCTGATGATGATGTGCAAATCACTTAGTGGTGAAAGGGTTGAAATATAATGTAACAGAAAATTTAAATATTTAAACTTACTGGCCGTGGCATTGTGAACCTCAAATACAACCAATCAAGGAAATTGTCTCAAATGCAACCAATCACGTAAATTGTCTCAAATGCTATGCTCCTGAATGAGCCAAAGCGTCTTCTGGAAAAAAAGACACAATAATGAAGAAATAAGGCAGAGGTCATTGCTAATGACATCACTGCATGTGACTCATGATATCATAAATGACTAATGCACTGCAATAGAACTTTCCATGCACAAATCGGACTCATCATGCATCTAAGAACTCACAAACCAAATTAGTTAATTACCAATTTTAATTATTATTATTCCCCCCACCCACCCCCCCCCCCCCCCATCGCATTTAATGTTTTTCATGCCATGCTCATCTTCACTTGCGAAGGAGGAACATCATCATCATCATATGACTCATGACATCAGTATATCACACCCATCAACCTTATGGATTTTCTTGTATTTTTTACAGGTATCTATCATTCTCAGACTCCTTACAGACACAAGTCATCTTTACAGGTTTTCTGAATACCGTACAGGTTTTCTGAATTCCATACAGGTTTTCTAGTCTCTTTAAAAAAAAACCCCAATAAAACTTGATAGTCTCAATGTTTTTTAAAATTCCCGCTCGTATTGTTATTCATTGCCTCTTGTTAAATAGTATCAGCACTATGTGGTCTAACCCACCATACAAGTAATTAAATCGGCAGAAATTTTTTGTCAATTATATAATCCAGCTTGCTCATTGGAAATCATACTTCTGACGTGACACATATGAACTTTCCTGTGATTTTCATTACCCGGTAGTTACTTTTTGTATACCTTGTGTCGATAGCAAAATAAAAAGGCAGAAGGATGATTCCTAATTTAGTCCACTGGCCTTATATTGTAGATGCCTCTGTTTACAACTGGCAAATTCAGCATGTGCCATTACTTCAGTATTTCTCATTATGTTCTCTGTATACAAGTTGAAGAGAAATGGTGATAGAACACATCTTTATCTTGACTACTTTTTCCAAGATGTTTCACTATTTACTCTCACGGCTGCTTGCTGGTCTTGATATGTTTTAATGAAGAGGATTAGGTGTAGCGAGAAACCCATGTCCTTCACGATATTCCAAAGTTTTTGATGTTGTACACAAATGCTTTGGTTTAGTCCATAGAGCATGTGTAGATGTCGACACAAACTCTCTGCATTTCTCTAGGATGCTCTTATCATCATTAAGTACCATCTCCAAGGTTGGCTGCAACATATCTCAAACATCTCCTGTCTCTTGTCTTGGTGGTGCACTCTGCTAGACTGTAACCCTTTTAACCTAGGATGTTCTGCATATTGAAAATATGATTTCTGGTGCCTCTGTTCTGTCTGAAACCTGCTTGTGCTTCATTTAACACTTCTTCCAGCTTATGTTGTAGTCTTTTCACGAGGATACCAAGCAACATTTTGCTGGTGTGACTGATCAGTGCAATAGTTCTGTAGTTGGTGCACAGTGTCAGATTTCCCTTCTTTGGTAGCAGTATGTAGACTGATCATGTCCATTCCTTGGGCCAAACTTCACTTTTCCAGATCTTGGTGCATAGTGTTACATATCCCTTCTTTGGAAGCAGTATGTAGACTGATTGTGTCCATTCCTTGGGCCAAACTTCACTTTTCCAGATCTTTGTGCAGAGTGTGTGATAGATGGTGATTTCTCCTCCAGCATGGACCATTTCAACAGTTATATTATCATACCCCAGAGATTTCCCTCTCTTGAGGTTTTTAATGGCACATCTGACTTTATCAAAACTGGGTTCTGGTTCTATTTCACTTCTATTGTGGGTGTTATTGTCAGTATTTTTTGAGGATTTCCTCATACATTTCCTGACAGTATTCTTTCCATCTTTTCAGGATATCTTTGTTTTCTGTCAATTTGTGACCATGTTTGTCTTGAATGATGTTTAGTGCTGGCTTGAAGTCACCTGTTAGAGTTCTCATCTCTTTGAACATACTATCACTTCTTCCTTGTTGTTCGTCTGCTCTATCTTGCTGCAGGTCTCCAGTATATATTGGTTTTTGTCCTGTATTGTATTCTTCCTTACTTTCTTGGTGATTTCTTTGTATTTGCTGTGATTTTCAGTGTAATTCATTATTTTAATTTGTCTTCTTTCTTCAATTAGTTTGAGAGTTTCATCTGAGATGTAGCCTTTTTTCTTGGTATCTTTTCTAAGATTTTGTGCTGTAGAAACAAGAATATCTCTTGCATAGTTAGCTAGTTCTATCTATCTATCTATACGCTGTGTCCCTTGTTTGCCTTGCAGCGTCAGGGGTGGAAGAGTTCTCTGGAGATGGCCTTCTTGTGTGCTGTTTGTAAGCTTGTTCCTGTGGCTTCTTTGATTTCTGTGATCCATCTTTTACATGGTCTGCCTCTGGCTTTATAACCGTTATGTCTATGTGTTAGCTAGTTCATCTGGTGCTAATTCTTCTTGTATAGCCAGAAGTATTTCAAATCTGTTGTGTACTTTAATGATATATTCTGCTGGTATGTTGCTGGTGGTTGATAATTCACATTTTGTAATTTCACAAACATCATACTTTCTGATGTTGACCCGTACAGTAAAACTTTCAAGGAGATCACTAACAACAACTTTTACTATCAATTCAGTATATTTAACAGCAGGACTGAAATCAACTTTTTCTAGGGTCTGACTTTCATTGCAATGGACATAGTTTTGAACAGCATGTTTCTTTAACGCAGTCGACCTCATTTCTATCCTTTTTAGGTTTTTTTTCATTTTCCAGCAGTATATTCTGTGGAAATGGCTATTTTTTTACATTATATATTTTATTGGATAGCAAGGCTGTAGAAAAGAGGGAGGGGATTTAAACACCATCATGCTGAACATGACGTAGCGCTATAACTTGTGCTAATGGGCTAATACATAATACACCTCCAGCGATCTTTAGTCCGAACATACGCGAAATACCTTTTTTCTGTGTTAATATATTTTAGTGGTTTTTATTCAAGTGTAGTACAGCCATTTGTCTTTACAAAGGTTGACAAATATGTTATATGTGACTCCTTATATGATGTCTGTTCAATATGTTCCCGCCAAAAATCATTACACGTAAAGGCTAGTTGGTTATATCTCCTTAAAAGTAATCCTCTTTTGATTGCATGCACTTATTCCTGATGACCTATCACTTAAGGAAGCATCGCTGGTAGAAACTTTTCAAAACAGCCATTATCTCATTGTGTTGTCTTAATTCTTGATTAGGAACAAGCGTCACAGTACTGGGGCATTCCCATATATGCTCAGCTTGCCGTTCCATCAGCCATCTAAAAGTGTATAATCTCAATGTCCCAGTCAGTTGCTGATTACGCAATCTTCTGGAGAGGGAGCACTTTCTCCCATCACCTCTAGTCACTCCCATTTCTACCATTCTCTGAATATGTACATTGTCTCATTCAACCTCCTCCCCGTCGTCTCGTAGGGTATCCATGACTGCTATAATTAATTCCATCCTGTCTCTTCTTATCTCGGTGCCGTTCACCAAAGCTTTACCAGCCAACACATCGGTTCTTTCATTTCCCCTGATCCCAGTATGAACTGAACAGTAGATCCATGTAATGCTCTGTGCATTGTTGAGAAGAGCAATCCATTCAGTAATGATCATACACTTTTCTAACTTGCGCAGCATATTTTGAGAGTCTGGTAGAATCACTGAGTCTGTTGGTGGTTGCGTCACCAATCAAGTGAGAGTTGCTGTCACCCCTTCTATTTCCATTCTCATACTCGATGTTGTAGTAGGGTACGCAGCTGACTTCTATGTAGGCCACATAAACTCAACTACACCAGTTTGTTTCTTGTGTTACTGAGCCATCTGTGTAAATTATTGTATCATGCGGCTTTGAGTGCTGCAGTATGAGTTCTTGGATCATTCCCTGTTCTGTTGGCAGCCCAGTCATGACACTTTCTTCCCATCTGTATCACAACTGTTGTCAACCCATTCACAACCTCTTCGCACTTCCTCCAGCTCACAAACTCTGAGTACGGTATCTTCTGCCATCCAGGACTTTCCTCTCTCTTGATACGCCTTCCTTTTGTGTTGTATAGAGATTGGTGTAAGAGGTGATGATCATTATTGGAGACCTTGAAATATTCTTTAAACAGAGCGATTTTATGTCTTTTTTTATACTCGGTAGGTCTAGGAGAAACCTCATTGTCGCAATAGGTGTATCTCTTGTACATCCTACGACAGCTCTCATGATCTCATTTTGAACTATCTCCAATCTATCCACCTGTGTTTACGACAGTGTAAGTAAACATAAACCATAGTCTAACGTGGTTAATACCACTGACTGCATCATCTGAAAAAAGGTTTGTTGCGACATCTCTGCAGATGCCATGATTTTGACTACACTGACACCCTTCCCAGCTTTCTGAATGCCATTGTCCACATGTTTCATGAAAGATAGACTTCTATCAAAAGTGATGCCTAGATTTTTCATAGTCTGCTCCCTGTCAATGTTGATGTCCATGCAGGAGACTGATGGTACTGTGTTTGTAACAATGTTGTTGTTCAATGAGAACCAGACGACCTTTGACTTGGTAGGAATGATAACTGTTTTGTAGTCAGTGCACCAGATCGACAAATGTTCTTGATTACTCTGGGTGCCATTAATCATGTCTCTTCTATTTCTGTAATGCTTGTACAGCAAGAGGTTGTCTGCATATGTTAGTATCTTGCCGTGTCCAGCATCCTAAAGCTGCACTATTTTGTATGTGTAGACGTTAAAGAGCACAGGTGACAGTGTTGTCTTGAATCTACTCAATGCCATCAAATCGGCAACCTGAAGCAAGATCGGGTAAGTATGGAGCATGTAAGAACAATTTAATGTTGTGTGCTGTCAAAAATTCATTGGTGGTGACAGACCTCCGTGCTGGGACATTGTCATGATGCATAATCCAATTATTTGTGCGAAACTTTTCATATGGCACATTGCAATTCATATTCCAATACTCTCAGCCCCACTTTTCTAATAGTCAGAAGTCTGTCAGTGAGTATGACTTCTTGCACATGTGCCACGATGTCATCGGTGTGAGTGATGGATGGTCATAGATGAGGGTCATCTTCAAATATATTCACTTTTTAAATAGAAATATCATTTTAATTTTTGTAGATCTACTTAGGCAAGACTCTCAAAACACTGACTGCAGAATTTTAAAATTTCAAAACCGATTTTCCAAGCCAAAAACAAATATTAACGCATGATGTTCCAAATCTAAACAATCTATTTATCTAGGGAGACCTCAACGGTTATGTAGGGCAGAGAAGAACACTGTAGGAAAGCAGCTATTTACAGATAACAATATAGATTGCAACTACAACGGACAACACATATTCGAGATTTGTGCATAACACTGGTTTTACATCACCAACAGTTTCTATGAGTATGAAAAGAGTAAGCCACACACACACATGGTATGAATGGGACAATCCAGATCAATCTTCTCAGATAGATTTCGGTACAATACAAGAATCAGTGGACGGGTTTCTATGGAACAAATCGCTAATATAATTAAACGGAACAAAATTCTGATAAAGGCACATAAACCGAAACATCTAATATTCTACACGTTGTGCTATGAGAGCCCCTGATCACTCGACATGCACATTGCACAATGAGTGGGAGGTGGGTGACCAGTTGATTGTGCGCAAATCGCTAGATCAGTATTTGAAGTTACGACTTCTTAAGTTTCCGAGATAGTGCAATAGCATATGTAATTTAAAAGTTGGTATGTTGTCACGTGATTTGTCCACTGATTCTTGTATTGAACCTAGATTTCAAACTGACATGACAGGCAGAAAGACACAATTTTAAAAATGCCAAGGTCATTCCCACCACCATAACTACAGACCACTACCCAGTAATCTCATACCTAGAGGAAACAATGCATAACAATAACATAGAAAAGCAATGAAAAAAACTATTGACACAAGAAAATTCAACAACTCAGAAGCCAAGGAAAAATAAACACAGATATGACGACAGCTATAGCAGAGATCTGATTACCAAAAAAATAACACAGAAACAGCACAGCAAAAATTCAAAAACACCATTCCAGAATACTTAACAAAATACTTAGGCACTAGATATTGAGGAATACCTAAGAAAATAACAGCTTGGTGGAATAATGAAATTAAAGATAAAGAAGACATTAAAAACTAAAAAGTACAAGACCTGGCTACGAACACAAAAAGAAGATGATTATATAATGTACTGATTAGAATATGAGATGCAGCAAATCAAAGAAGACGAGGAAAATGTATAGAGAAAACCTTAGCAGACTGTGTGTAGAGTCCAGTAGACAGACTGTGTGTAGAGTCCAGTAGACAGACTGTGTGTAGAGTCCAGTAGACAGACTGTGTGTAGAGTCCAGTAGACAGTTCTATAAAGTCATAGCAAAAATGAGTTCCACCAACAGAATATATAAACAACAGACTATATATGTTAAGCAAGATAACAGCAGACAGTGATTCAAACTCAGAAATCAAGACTCAAATCGATTTCGCCTCCAACGCCTTTAACAAACTTTCAAACAAACCATCTGGAGATTGAAGATCGCAAGTAAACACATCAAACTGCGAGTATTAAATGCAAGTGTGATTCCATTATTGACATATGGATGTGAAAGTTAGAAATCTATCGTGATAATGGATAAGAAATTAGATGCCTTTGAAAATAGATGCCTCAGAAAAACCACAAACACTAATTGGAAGACTTCAAATCAAACGACATACTAAGAGAGGAGATAAAACAAGAATATGTGACGAACATCATCAGAAAACGTCCCTGAATATAAATCGGCCACATACTTTGAAGGAAGACAGAATTCCACAAGTCTTCATGTGGATGCCAGACGGGAAAAAAAAACAAGGAAGACCAAAAACAATGCTCAGAAGAATATTTATGAATGAATTAAAATCAACAGGCATAAATGCACAAGACCTGCAGTTCTTGGCAACTGACCGACAGGCATGGAGAACTATGACATCAGCCCTAAGTGCCAAACTTGGCAAAAGAGGAACTGACTGACTGATATGCTTCTTCTTCTGCGTTCATTCTCAAACTCCTGCAGATTGGCAGGATGTAGTCTGGAGAACGGAATGCGTTGTGCCATGGTTACAGCATTGCTGTGATATCTGCGCCTTTCGGCCTGACACATCTGACTTCAGCATGGCTTTGAATCACTGACCCTATATGGGATGGGACAGCCAACTCCATCCCATAACCTCCTTAGTCGCCTTTTATGACATGCGTGGAAGGTAAACAGTGTTGCTATTCTTTGCTCCCCTTTTGGGCCCGGCAACACACGGGCGACTGACTGATATATGTTCCCATATATGAGGAAGATGAAAAAGGTGGGAAGAATATTTTAAAGACCTCTTAAGCATACCAGAAAAAGTACATATAACACCATTAAAACCAAGATATGCAAACGAAGAAGATTCTGAAATCCTGGAACAAGAAGTCAGAGAAGTTATCAAGAAGAGTGTCATTAAGAGATAGAATTAGAAACAATAACATCAGACAGATAACCAAAACAATACCAGTATGGGAACACATCAAGAGACAACAGATCAAGTGGTTGTCAAACACTTCCAGACTAACAACAGACAGCATGCCACAGATGGCAATGATACATAGGCATCAAGCTATAAAGAGGCAAACCACGTAAAAGATGGATCACAGAAATCAAAGAGGCCTCTGGAACAAGCTTACAAACAGCACACAAGAAATCTATCTGCAGAAAACTCATCTACCCCAGAGGCCGTAAGGCAAACAAGGGCCACAGCGTATAGAATAGGTGCACAATATTCATCTGTAACATTTGTTTTCAAAAGCCTGTATTCTCTCCATTTCCGTTGTAATTGTCCAACTCTCACATCCGTACAAAAGAATAGATATTATTAGAGATTTATATAGGTTTATCTTCACTGTTGCCTGTATTATGCTCCATATGGTATTCAATCTGTGCATTGAAGCCGGGGCTATTTCAAACGAATCTTTATTTCTTTGTTAATGTTTCCATTGTTCCTCATATAAGATCCTAAGTATTTAAAGGTGCCAACTTCTTTTAGTGTATGCCCACTGAAATGGTCAGAAATCAGTTACACAACTAAGACCCTGTGCTTTTGTTAGAAACACTATGGACTGTCAAGAGGTATATGCTCACAACTAAAGGGTTTATTTCATCATCCTCTATCCGTATTGTAATAGTAATAATAATTTGACGCTTGTGAATGATACCGTAATGCCGTGTAACAATACAATAATAATATTCTTGTAAATGATACCGTAACGCAGTGTAACAATTCACACCATATTTAATCATAAAATATTGCAGCCGCTCAATTTCTCAAACAATATTGCATCAATAATTAGAAACTCCAGACAGATGAGAAATGCTAGAAGTCCAATGCCTGTGCCATAACCACATGCATTGATATCATTGTTCATGATGCACTTATGATCATGCCATGACTGATGAGATGCAATCAAACACATCAATTGCAAAAATCAAACTAAGTAATCGTAGGATGACCTGTGGTTTCTTCACATAACGAAGAGGATCAAAGGGTGACCCAGCTTTGCCATTCTCATCATGCGTCAATATAACTGCCTTCTTGCTCTCCTTTTTTGCCGTCTCCTTCTGACGTCGTTTTTTTTACGTCATCTTTTTCTGCGCACCATATCTATCTTCTCACAAACTCTCTATACATTTTTAAAAGCAGAACCAAGTACCAGGACACTCTGAGACAGTATATCCACATCTGAAAGGAATCAATTATGTTCTCTAGGGATTTGTTCATTATCCATGTTTGGGAGTCTTCAGGTCTGTAGATACATTTTCAGTAGGGAGGGGTTTGACCTTAGATACAAAAGGTCATTTGTCCATTTTCGTGTGCAATCTTTTTTTCTTAAAGATCTTTTTTTATGAGAACTCCCCCCCCCCCCCCCCATCTATGAACTTGTGAGCCATACATATTGTGGAGTATATGTAGCACTTTATAATTGTCATTTTTAGTTTGTGATATGTTTAGATGTTAATATTGGTTGAACCTAGTTCAAGTCACCATTGTGCTATAAATAGCACACTGTTGTCACGGATTTCCGTGTAACACCAATGAAATTATCGAAAGTAATGGATGCCTGATGTCACATCTTCCGACACAAACGACATCAAGGACACTTATAATTACAATTTTGATAACTACTTTATTATTTCATTTATAACTGATCCTAACCCTTACCCCCATCCCTAATGTAAATACTAATACAAAATTAATATGCCTTTTCAATTAATATAATTTAATTTTTATTTACAAATTCTACTAATAACGCTGAATAGATCAGGTAATACCTCGAAAGTAGAACAAAGGTCACAGTAGAAAATCAAACTAGGATTCAGCCTTAATATTTTTCTCATGGCATTGATATTACATTAATTATATTCTTTTATCTTTTTAACTTTTGTAAATATCATCTATCATAATTTGTTATTAGTGTCCACCATATTGGTAATGATCTACTTGGTGTATTATCTTACCTTGTACTTACCTAGGATATATATAAGTATTATAAGCCTATTTAAAAAAAAATTATTTGTGATGTTATCATAACAAAAATGTTAACTAAAGAATGCAAAGAGATTAGGTTTTTAAAAAAAGATACAAGGGCAAACAAAAATAATGAAGAGTACTTTACAAATAAGTAGACTGGTTTGGTCACGATGTTGTCTGAGAGTATCAGATGACAATGATATTATCATATATCACCCAGACAAAATCATGACAGTTGAGGTCAGAGGCACTCAAATGATTTCTTCAATACTAGTTTACCATCCTACTAACCTGGTGATGATTATGAACTAATTCACAACTTGATCTACACAAAATCACATGAATATCAACTAAATAAATCAACGAAGAATTGGTTAATTCTAGTGGCAAGTAACGTCACTGTTTTGCTGGATATTGAATGAAAATCATAGCTGAGTGGGCGTGGCTTGAATGAATCCGGTTGAAATAATAATCCCACAGACGACACCCATTGCATGATTCGTTTTGATATCAAAATTATTAACGATCTACTGAAGCGTACACTGAAACAAATATCAGACAGCAGCAGTCCCTAAATAAATTGTTGCTTGTTGTAGTAGATCTCAAATATTACTACCTGTCTCCTTCTGATGATGGATACCGCCAAGAGTCAAGTTACAACAAATTTTACAAATAAAATACTTACAAATAGTTACAGTTGGCAGCTCTTTCCCCTAAAATTAAAATGTGACTTTAACAAATATATAACTATCATTTGAAGCAACAACGTAATGTAACTCAACTAAACACTGGCACACATTATGGAAAGTAACTGTATGAAAACTGGAACTACGCACCTTCAGACAAATTAGAATGTCTACTCAGTCAGACTTCTGAAGAAGTCGATATCAAGTGTACACAGGTTGTCACCGGCTGAGAGACAACATCAGAGTTGCCAGATTTCTTCTCGAATATAAATCAAACCATACCAGAAAAATATTTTATTATTTAAAAAGATCGTGGTATCGAATGGCTCGGAAATAAGACTGGAACATCACGACTTTGCAGACGACCTAGCGTTACTTAGTTCAACTCACGAAGGTGCCAAAGAAAAAACAAACAGCCTTCAATTACTATCTGCACAACTTGGGACATCCAAAACAAAAATAGTTGACCGTACCAACAGACATCAAGCTAAACGACAACACCCTTGAAAAAGTCAACTTCACATACCTTGGCAGCAAGCTATCAAGATCAGGAGATTCATTAACAGAAATATCACACCGTATTGCATTGGCTGCTAACTCATTCAATAAATTATCAAATATCTGGCATTCAAAAAACACTAAGAAATAACACAAAACTCAAAATCTTCAACTACTGAATAATTCCAAATTTAACATATGGATGTGAAAGTTGGAAAGCAAGATCAAACTTAGAACAAAGACTAAACATCTTTAAAAATAAATGTCTTGGAAGGCTACTGAACATACGTTGGTCAGACTTCAAATCAAACGCAGTTGTCAGACAAGAATCAAAACAAGAATAGGTATGTCAAACTGTCAATTACTGCATTTTTCCCGTTAAGGAGTTACAGAGAGGGATTTTGTAGCTGTGTGGGAAAAAAAGCCATGCGCCAAACAAGAATATGCATCAACCTATATTAGAAAGCATCGCTGGAATTACATCGGAC
Organism: Meghimatium bilineatum; assembly: GCA_034231615.1. NCBI lineage: Eukaryota > Metazoa > Mollusca > Gastropoda > Stylommatophora > Philomycidae > Meghimatium > Meghimatium bilineatum. The sequence continues at coordinate 433,778 of CM067319.1, read as the reverse complement.
ACACGCTACGAATGGATATTGAAAGACTCCCCTGTCAAGCTTTGATGTGGTCTTCAAAGGGCAAGAGAAAACGAGGAAGACCAAAAGAAACGTTACGTAGAACTATTACAAGAGAATGTTTCACCATCGGTATCAGAAACAATGAAGACCTAAAGCAAATTGCAATTAAACGAGAGACATGGAAATCTATGACATCCGCCCTATGTGCCGTCTTTGGCCCTAGATGAATAACTAACTAACCAACTACTACCAGAAAAATGCCATACCGTACCATGAAAACGCCAAACTAAGTATTGATACACCAGATGAAAATATTTGACATCCATCTTACTACTGTCCTCCTAACTTGACAAAGTGGGACCTTCAGCATAGTAAAGTTTCTATTTTTACGCCACTATCAATGAGAAACTCTGCATTAGTTTTCTTAGCTCACCAATAGTTATGCACATCCATAAACCGCTTTTCATGATTTCCCTCTGATTGCCTATAGGCTTGACAAAATTTTCAAGGATATCTTAGTCCACAGCCACCTTCTGTTCCTGACAATTTTTACACTGTTCGATGCTCACGCGTACGTTGCTATATATGTTCTTATGTGGTTCAAATGCGCTCCGTTTCATTTCCTAAGGCCACTTTCACCAGTGATGAGGCCTTTACATGTGAATCCCGTAATGTCATTTACCTGATCATATGTAAACGCTGTCACAAGCAGTATATCTCTGAAACTGGCTTACGATTGAGCGACTGCTTCTGTAACCATCTTCATGCTACCAAATACAGAAAACCTGCCGGACATGCGCTAGTCCGGGCTAATGAAAGAGCAGATAGTTTGGTTTGGCTGCACATGCATCTGCTACGGCTGTTGGCGGAGCGATGTATCGGGCAGATATTTTGAACGCCCTACGGGAAAACGCAGAAACAAATGACTGTATAAGTAATGATGACTCTTGTTCCATGACTAGAATAAGGGAGCTTGGTTTGAAATGTGGTGTCGCTAGAAAAGACCGGTTTCAAGTTACATGTTATGTGTGCCCGTGGATTGCCCGACCTCCTTCCGTGTGAAATAACTGTCAATAAACAATGTAAAAAGTGGTGCCCTATTGTGGTAGAGTCTGAGGTGAAGGTATTGATCTGCGAGAATTCCAAGAAGGGGACATGATTATATACACGGATGATTCAGTTAATCACAAGCGCAGTATATGGGCTTTCACATGTCAGTCTGTAGGGAAGACCAGTAAAGAGGAGAGTGGACTACCGGATACGACCACAAACAGCATGAGCATGGAGATTGTAGCAATGACCACGGACCTGAACTGAATGAGTACATAGATGGCAACTCATGTATGTATATCCTTTGTGATTCGATGAGCATGTTCAGAAAAACAGAAATGGGTAGATTTAAAGAAAAAGTGGGGACATAAGGTAGTAGGGAGGTAGAAGTTGGAAGACGTCACATTCATTTTTCTGCCTTGTCATGTGAGTGTTCAAGGCAGCAAAAGAGTAGATCGGCTGGCTAGCGTTGCTCTTGTGTTGGCAGTAGAGAAATGAACAATGGACAAATGAAATTAATTGTACGGACTGGTTGAACTCCTTACGAGAAATTAACAATGGACAAATGACAAAAGAAATTAATGTGTGAATGATGATTTCTGTTCCATATCCAGAATACATAAACAAGGCTTGAAATGTGGGCGTGGTCAAGAAATGAACGTTTATGCGGGGAAGGGGGTTTAGGACTCATGTTTGTCAACCAACAAAGAACTAAAACGGTCATCGTGTAATAGTGGGTGGATACACTCAAGTGTAGATCACCTATAAATCTCAATATAACGGCATGTCATCTACTAGGGTTTTCAGTTGCATGGGTGGGTTTTCTAGTGGGCCATTGGTTAGACCCACAGACGCAACCACATGCGTAACATGGAGATAGAACACATCCTGAAAGTCCAACATTCGTTAAAACTTCACATTGACTGCCTGTGTAATTACTATACATAAGTTGATTAGAGGTTGTGGAAATCTATATTTTGACAGTATTTTCCAAGTTTGTGATATGTTTTTTATCTACTCTGTCGAAAGATTTGTTATTGGGTCGACAAACGCGATATACAATTCTTTGTTGTTTTCATTTTGCTAGTTCTCTGAGTGTAAAAATGGCATTTGTATAGCTTTTGTTCTTACGGACTCATATTTAAGTGTTGATAAGCTGCCGGTCTATGAATGCTCATAATATTCTTTCTAGAATTCTGTGTGTGGAAATTTTTCCAGTGCGGTTTAGAGGTGAAATATCTCTGTAGTTTGTACATTCTCTTTTGTTGCCTTTTTTCTTCCAAACAGGTATTATTACAGCATTTTCCCAGTCTTCTGGTGTTTCGTGTGTTCCATATTATAGCCTATCTTACCATTTTATCCTATATCTGCCGCTTCTTTGATTAATTCGACTTGTTTGTTATCAGGTCCTGTAGCCTTGTTTGATGGAGCTGTTTGTATGACATTTTCTATTTCTGCTAGCAATATGTTTGATTCTAAGTCTTCTGTTATATTGTTTAGTATGGTGTCTCCATCTTTTAGATTTAGCAATTCTTTAAAATATTGTTGCACACATACAACCCCGATGTGAGACTGGCAACACATACCACCTTATGTGAGACTGGCATTACATACAACCCAGATGTGAGACTGGCAACACATACAACCCAGATGTGAGACTGGCAACACATACAACCCAGATGTGAGACTGGCAACACATACCACCTTATGTGAGACTGGCAACACATACCACCCAGATGTGAGACTGGCAACACATACCACCCAGATGTGAGACTGGCAACACATACCACCCAGATGTGAGACTGGCAACACATACCACCCAGATGTGAGACTGGCAACACATACCACCCAGATGTGAGACTGGCAACACATACCACCCAGATGTGAGACTGGCAACACATACCACCTAGATGTGAGACTGGCAACACATACCACCAAGATGTGAGACTGGCAACACATACCACCTTATGTGAGACTGGCAACACATACCACCCAGATGTGAGACTGGCAACACATACCACCTTATGTGAGACTGGCAACACATACCACCCAGATGTGAGACTGGCAACACATACCACCTAGATGTGAGACTAGCAAGACTTACCCAGATGTGAAACTGGCAACACATACCCAGATGTGAGACTGGCAACACATACCACCCAGATGTGAGACTGGCAACACATACCACCTAGATGTGAGACTGGCAACACATACCACCTTATGTGAGACTGGCAACACATACAACCCAGATGTGAGACTGGCAACACATACCACCCAGATGTGAGACTGGCAACACATACCACCCAGATGTGAGACTGGCAACACATACCCAGATGTGAGACTGGCAACACATACCCAGATGTGAGACTGGCAACACATACCACCTTATGTGAGACTGGCAACACATACAACCCAGATGTGAGACTGGCAACACATACCACCTTATGTGAGACTGGCAACACATACAACCCAGATGTGAGACTGGCAACACATACAACCCAGATGTGAGACTGGCAACACATACAACCCAGATGTGAGACTGGCAACACATACCACCTTATGTGAGACTGGCAACACATACAACCCAGATGTGAGACTGGCAACACATACAACCCAGATGTGAGACTGGCAACACATACCACCTTATGTGAGACTGGCAACACATACCACCTTATGTGAGACTGGCAACACATACCACCTTATGTGAGACTGGCAACACATACCACCTTATGTGAGACTGGCAACACATACCACCTTATGTGAGACTGGCAACACATACCACCTTATGTGAGACTGGCAACACATACCACCTTATGTGAGACTGGCAACACATACCACCTTATGTGAGACTGGCAACACATACCACCTTATGTGAGACTGGCAACACATACAACCCAGATGTGAGACTGGCAACACATACCACCTAGATGTGAGACTGGCAACACATACAACCCAGATGTGAGACTGGCAACACATACAACCCAGATGTGAGACTGGCAACACATACAACCCAGATGTGAGACTGGCAACACATACCACCTTATGTGAGACTGGCAACACATACAACCCAGATGTGAGACTGGCAACACATACAACCCAGATGTGAGACTGGCAACACATACAACCCAGATGTGAGACTGGCAACACATACCACCTTATGTGAGACTGGCAACACATACAACCCAGATGTGAGACTGGCAACACATACAACCCAGATGTGAGACTGGCAACACATACAACCCAGATGTGAGACTGGCAACACATACAACCCAGATGTGAGACTGGCAACACATACAACCCAGATGTGAGACTGGCAACACATACCAGCCAGATGTGAGACTGGCAACATATACCACCTTATGTGAGACTGGCAACACATACCACCTTATGTGAGACTGGCAACACATACCACCTTATGTGAGACTGGCAACACATACAACCCAGATGTGAGACTGGCAACACATACAACCCAGATGTGAGACTGGCAACACATACAACCCAGATGTGAGACTGGCAACACATACAACCCAGATGTGAGACTGGCAACACATACAACCCAGATGTGAGACTGGCAACACATACCACTTTATGTGAGACTGGCAACACATACAACCCAGATGTGAGACTGGCAACACATACAACCCAGATGTGAGACTGGCAACACATACAACCCAGATGTGAGACTGGCAACACATACCACCTTATGTGAGACTGGCAACACATACAACCCAGATGTGAGACTGGCAACACATACAACCCAGATGTGAGACTGGCAACATATACCACTTTATGTGAGACTGGCAACACATACCACCTTATGTGAGACTGGCAACACATACCACCTTATGTGAGACTGGCAACACATACAACCCAGATGTGAGACTGGCAACACATACAACCCAGATGTGAGACTGGCAACACATACAACCCAGATGTGAGACTGGCAACACATACAACCCAGATGTGAGACTGGCAACACATACAACCCAGATGTGAGACTGGCAACACATACAAACCAGATGTGAGACTGTCAACACATACAATCCAGAGGTGAGACTGGCAACACATACTACCTTATGTGAGACTGGCAACACATACCACCCAGATGTGAGACTAGCAACACATACCAGCCAGATGTGAGACTGGCAACACATACAACCCAGATGTAAGACTGGCAACACATACAACCCAGATGTGAGACTGGCAACACATACAACCCAGATATGAGACTGGCAACACATACCACCTTATGTGAGACTGGCAACACATACCACCTTATGTGAGACTGGCAACACATACAACCCAGATGTGAGACTGGCAACACATACAACCCAGATGTGAGACTGGCAACACATACCACCTTATGTGAGACTGGCAACACATACCACCCAGATGTGAGACTGGCAACACATACAACCCAGATGTGAGACTGGCAACACATACCACCTTATGTGAGACTGGCAACACATACAACCCAGATGTGAGACTGGCAACACATACAACCCAGATGTGAGACTGGCAACACATACAACCCAGATGTGAGACTGTCAACACATACAACCCAGATGTGAGACTGGCAACACATACAACCCAGATGTGAGACTGGCAACACATACAACCCAGATGTGAGACTGGCAACACATACAACCCAGATGTGAGACTGGCAACACATACAACCCAGATGTGAGACTGGCAACACATACCACCTTATGTGAGACTGGCAACACATACAACCCAGATGTGAGACTGGCTACACATACCACCTTATGTGAGACTGGCAACACATACAACCCAGATGTGAGACTGGCAACACATACAACCCAGATGTGAGACTGTCAACACATACAACCCAGATATGAGACTGGCAACACATACAACCCAGATATGAGACTGGCAACACATACAACCCAGATATGAGACTGGCAACACATACAACCCAGATGTGAGACTGTCAACACATACAACCCAGATATGAGACTGGCAACACATACAACCCAGATGTGAGACTGTCAACACATACAACCCAGATATGAGACTGGCAACACATACAACCCAGATATGAGACTGGCAACACATACCACCCAGATGTGAGACTGGCAACACATACCACCTTATGTGAGACTGGCAACACATACCACCCAGATGTGAGACTGGCAACACATACCACCCAGATGTGAGACTGGCAACACATACAACCCAGATGTGAGACTGGCAACACATACCACCTTATGTGAGACTGGCAACACATACAACCCAGATGTGAGACTGGCAACACATACCACCTTATGTGAGACTGGCAACACATACCACCTTATGTGAGACTGGCAACACATACCACCTTATGTGAGACTGGCAACACATACAACCCAGATGTGAGACTGGCAACACATACCACCTTATGTGAGACTGGCAACACATACCACCTTATGTGAGACTGGCAACACATACCACTTTATGTGAGACTGGCAACACATACCACCCAGATGTGAGACTGGCAACACATACCACCCAGATGTGAGACTGGCAACACATACCACCTTATGTGAGACTGGCAACACATACCACCCAGATGTGAGACTGGCAACACATACAACCCAGATGTGAGACTGGCAACACATACCACCCAGATGTGAGACTGGCAACACATACCAGCCAGATATGAGACTGGCAACACATACAACCCAGATGTGAGACTGGCAACACATACCACCTTATGTGAGACTGGCAACACATACAACCCAGATGTGAGACTGGCAACACATACAACCCAGATGTGAGACTGGCAACACATACAACCCAGATGTGAGACTGGCAACACATACAACCCAGATGTGAGACTGGCAACACATACAACCCAGATGTAAGACTGGCAACACATACAACCCAGATGTGAGACTGGCAACACATACAACCCAGATGTGAGACTGGCAACACATACCACCCAGATGTGAGACTGGCAACACATACAACCCAGATGTGAGACTGGCAACACATACCACCTTATGTGAGACTGGCAACACATACCACCTTATGTGAGACTGGCAACACATACAACCCAGATATGAGACTGGCAACACATACCACCTTATGTGAGACTGGCAACACATACAACCCAGATGTGAGACTGGCAACACATACAACCCAGATGTGAGACTGGCAACACATACCACCCAGATGTGAGACTGGCAACACATACAACCCAGATGTGAGACTGGCAACACATACCACCCAGATGTGAGACTGGCAACACATACCACCCAGATGTGAGACTGGCAACACATACCACCTTATGTGAGACTGGCAACACATACAACCCAGATATGAGACTGGCAACACATACCACCTTATGTGAGACTGGCAACACATACAACCCAGATGTGAGACTGGCAACACATACAACCCAGATGTGAGACTGGCAACACATACCACCTTATGTGAGACTGGCAACACATACCACCTTATGTGAGACTGGCAACACATACAACCCAGATGTGAGACTGGCAACACATACAACCCAGATGTGAGACTGGCAACACATACAACCCAGATGTGAGACTGGCAACACATACAACCCAGATGTGAGACTGGCAACACATACAACCCAGATGTAAGACTGGCAACACATACAACCCAGATGTGAGACTGGCAACACATACAACCCAGATATGAGACTGGCAACACATACCACCTTATGTGAGACTGGCAACACATACAACCCAGATGTGAGACTGGCAACACATACCACCCAGATGTGAGACTGGCAACACATACCACCCAGATGTGAGACTGGCAACACATACCACCTTATGTGAGACTGGCAACACATACAACCCAGATGTGAGACTGGCAACACATACAACCCAGATGTGAGACTGGCAACACATACAACCCAGATGTGAGACTGGCAACACATACCACCCAGATGTGAGACTGGCAACACATACAACCCAGATGTGAGACTGGCAACACATACAACCCAGATGTGAGACTGTCAACACATACAACCCAGAGGTGAGACTGGCAACACATACTACCTTATGTGAGACTGGCAACACATACCACCCAGATGTGAGACTGGCAACACATACCAGCCAGATGTGAGACTGGCAACACATACAACCCAGATGTGAGACTGGCAACACATACCAGCCAGATGTGAGACTCGCAACACATACCACCCAGATGTGAGACTAGCAACACATACCAGCCAGATGTGAGACTGGCAACACATACAACCCAGATGTAAGACTGGCAACACATACAACCCAGATGTGAGACTGGCAACACATACAACCCAGATATGAGACTGGCAACACATACCACCTAGATGTGAGACTGGCAACACATACCACCTTATGTGAGACTGGCAACACATACCACCTTATGTGAGACTGGCAACACATACAACCCAGATGTGAGACTAGCAACACATACCACCTTATGTGAGACTGGCAACACATACCACCTTATGTGAGACTGGCAACACATACCACCTTATGTGAGACTGGCAACACATACCACCTTATGTGAGACTGGCAACACATACCACCTTATGTGAGACTGGCAACACATACAACCCAGATGTGAGACTAGCAACACATACCACCTTATGTGAGACTGGCAACACATACCACCTTATGTGAGACTGGCAACACATACAACCCAGAAGTGAGACTGGCAACACATACAACCCAGATGTGAGACTGGCAACACATACAACCTTATGTGAGACTGGCAGCACATACCACCTTATGTGAGACTGGCAACACATACCACCTTATGTGAGACTGGCAACACATACAACCCAGATGTGAGACTAGCAACACATACCACCTTATGTGAGACTGGCAACACATACCACCATATGTGAGACTGGCAACACATACAACCCAGATGTGAGACTAGCAACACATACCACCTTATGTGAGACTGGCAACACATACCACCTTATGTGAGACTGGCAACACATACCACCTTATGTGAGACTGGCAACACATACAACCCAGATGTGAGACTGGCAACACATACAACCCAGATGTGAGACTGGCAACACATACCACCTTATGTGAGACTGGCAACACATACCATCCAGATGTGAGACTGGCAACACATACCATCCAGATGTGAGACTGGCAACACATACCATCCAGATGTGAGACTGGCAACACATACCATCCAGATGTGAGACTGGCAACACATACCACCTTATGTGAGACTGGCAACACATACCATCCAGATGTGAGACTGGCAACACATACCACCCTATGTGAGACTGGCAACACATACAACCCAGATGTGAGACTGGCAACACATACCACCTTATGTGAGACTGGCAACACATACAACCCAGATGTGAGACTAGCAACACATACCACCTTATGTGAGACTGGCAACACATACCACCTTATGTGAGACTGGCAACACATACAACCCAGATGTGAGACTGGCAACACATACCACCTTATGTGAGACTGGCAACACATACAACCTTATGTGAGACTGGCAACACATACAACCCAGATGTGAGACTGGCAACACATACAACCCAGATGTGAGACTAGCAACACATACCACCTTATGTGAGACTGGCAACACATACCACCTTATGTGAGACTGGCAACACATACAACCCAGATGTGAGACTAGCAACACATACCACCTTATGTGAGACTGGCAACACATACAACCCAGATGTGAGACTAGCAACACATACCACCTTATGTGAGACTGGCAACACATACAACCCAGATGTGAGACTGGCAACACATACAACCCAGATGTGAGACTGGCAACACATACCACCTTATGTGAGACTGGCAACACATACCACCTTATGTGAGACTGGCAACACATACAACCCAGATGTGAGACTAGCAACACATACCACCTTATGTGAGACTGGCAACACATACCACCTTATGTGAGACTGGCAACACATACAACCCAGATGTGAGACTAGCAACACATACCACCTTATGTGAGACTGGCAACACATACCACCTTATGTGAGACTGGCAACACATACCACCTTATGTGAGACTGGCAACACATACAACACAGATGTGAGACTGGCAACACATACAACCCAGATGTGAGACTGGCAACACATACCACCTTATGTGAGACTGGCAACACATACAACCCAGATGTGAGACTGGCAACACATACCACCTTATGTGAGACTGGCAACACATACAACCCAGATGTGAGACTAGCAACACATACCACCTTATGTGAGACTGGCAACACATACCACCTTATGTGAGACTGGCAACACATACCACCTTATGTGAGACTGGCAACACATACCACCTTATGTGAGACTGGCAACACATACAACACAGATGTGAGACTGGCAACACATACCCAGATGTGAGACTGGCAACACATACCACCCAGATGTGAGACTGGCAACACATACCACCCAGATGTGAGACTGGCAACACATACCACCCAGATGTGAGACTGGCAACACATACCACCCAGATGTGAGACTGGCAACACATACCACCCAGATGTGAGACTGGCAACACATACCACCCAGATGTGAGACTGGCAACACATACCACCCAGATGTGAGACTGGCAACACATACCACCCAGATGTGAGACTGGCAACACATACCACCCAGATGTGAGACTGGCAACACATACCACCTAGATGTGAGACTGGCAACACATACCACCCAGATGTGAGACTAGCAACACATACCCAGATGTGAGACTAGCAACACATACCCAGATGTGAGACTGGCAACACATACAACCCAGATGTGAGACTGGCAACACATACCACCCAGATGTGAGACTGGCAACACATACCACCTTTTGTGAGGCTGGCAACACATACCACCTTATGTGAGACTTGAAACACATACCCAGATGTGAGACTGGCAACACATACAACCCAGATGTGAGACTGGCAACACATACAACCCAGATGTGAGACTGGCAACACATACCACCTTATGTGAGACTGGCAACACATACCACCTTATGTGAGACTGGCAACACATACAACCCAGATGTGAGACTAGCAACACATACGACCTTATGTGAGACTGGCAACACATACAACCCAGATGTGAGACTGGCAACACATACAACCCAGATGTGAGACTGGCAACACATACAACCCAGATGTGAGACTGGCAACACATACAACCCAGATGTGAGACTGGCAACACATACAACCCAGATGTGAGACTGGCAACACATACAACCCAGATGTGAGACTGGCAACACATACAACCCAGATGTGAGACTGGCAACACATACCACCTTATGTGAGACTGGCAACACATACCACCTTATGTGAGACTGGCAACACATACAACCCAGATGTGAGACTAGCAACACATACCACCTTATGTGAGACAGGCAACACATACCACCTTATGTGAGACTGGCAACACATACCACCTTATGTGAGACTGGCAACACATACAACCCAGATGTGAGACTAGCAACACATACAACCCAGATGTGAGACTGGCAACACATACAACCCAGATGTGAGACTGGCAACACATACCACCTTATGTGAGACTGGCAACACATACAACCCAGATGTGAGACTAGCAACACATACCACCTTATGTGAGACTGGCAACACATACCACCTTATGTGAGACTGGCAACACATACAACCCAGATGTGAGACTGGCAACACATACAACCCAGATGTGAGACTGGCAATACATACCACCTTATGTGAGACTGGCAACATATACCACCTTATGTGAGACTGGCAACACATACCACCTTATGTGAGACTGGCAACACATACAACCCAGATGTGAGACTGGCAACACATACAACCCAGATGTGAGACTGGCAATACATACCACCTTATGTGAGACTGGCAACACATACAACCCAGATGTGAGACTGGCAACACATACCAGCCAGATGTGAGACTAGCAACACATACCACCTTATGTGAGACTGGCAACACATACAACCCAGATGTGAGACTGGCAACACATACAACCCAGATGTGAGACTGGCAATACATACCACCTTATGTGAGACTGGCAACACATACAACCCAGATGTGAGACTGGCAACACATACCACCTTATGTGAGACTGGCAACACATACCACCTTATGTGAGACTGGCAACACATACAACCCAGATGTGAGACTGGCAACACATACAACCCAGATGTGAGACTGGCAATACATACCACCTTATGTGAGACTGGCAACACATACCACCTTATGTGAGACTGGCAACACATACCACCTTATGTGAGACTGGCAACACATACAACCCAGATGTGAGACTGGCAACACATACAACCCAGATGTGAGACTGGCAATACATACCACCTTATGTGAGACTGGCAACACATACAACCCAGATGTGAGACTGGCAACACATACCAGCCAGATGTGAGACTGGCAACACATACCACCTTATGTGAGACTGGCAACACATACAACCCAGATGTGAGACTGGCAATACATACCACCTTATGTGAGACTGGCAACACATACAACCCAGATGTGAGACTAGCAACACATACCACCTTATGTGAGACTGGCAACACATACCACCTTATGTGAGACTGGCAACACATACCACCTTATGTGAGACTGGCAACACATACAACCCAGATGTGAGACTGGCAACACATACAACCCAGATGTGAGACTGGCAATACATACCACCTTATGTGAGACTGGCAACACATACAACCCAGATGTGAGACTGGCAACACATACAACCCAGATGTGAGACTGGCAACACATACAACCCAGATGTGAGACTGGCAACACATACCACCCAGATGTGAGACTGGCAACACATAAAACTCAGATGTGAGACTGGCAACACATACCACCTTATGTGAGACTGGCAACACATACAACCCAGATGTGAGACTGGCAACACATACAACCCAGATGTGAGACTGGCAACACATACAACCCAGATGTGAGACTGACAACACATACAACCCAGATGTGAGACTGGCAACACATACAACCCAGATGTGAGACTGTCAACACATACCACCCAGATGTGAGACTGGCAACACATACCACCTTATGTGAGACTGGCAACACATACCACCTTATGTGAGACTGGCAACACATACCACCTTATGTGAGACTGGCAACACATACCACCTTATGTGAGACTGGCAACACATACAACCCAGATGTGAGACTGGCAACACATACAACCCAGATGTGAGACTGGCAACACATACAACCCAGATGTGAGACTGTCAACACATACCACCCAGATGTGAGACTGGCAACACATACCACCTTATGTGAGACTGGCAACACATACCACCTTATGTGAGACTGGCAACACATACCACCCAGATGTGAGACTGGCAACACATACCACCTTATGTGAGACTTGCAACACATACCCAGATGTGAGACTTGCAACACATACCCAGATGTGAGACTGTAACACATACCACCCAGATGTGAGACTGGCAACACATACCACCCAGATGTGAGACTGGCAACACATACCACCCAGATGTGAGACTGGCAAAACATACCACCTAGATGTGAGACTGGCAACACATACCACCCAGATGTGAGACTAGCAACACATACCCAGATGTGAGACTAGCAACACATACTCAGATGTGAGACTGGCAACACATACAACCCAGATGTGAGACTGGCAACACATACCACCTTTTGTGAGACTGGCAACACATACCCAGATGTGAGACTGGCAACACATACAACCCAGATGTGAGACTGGCAACACATACAACCCAGATGTGAGACTGGCAACACATACAACCCAGATGTGAGACTGGCAACACATACAACCCAGATGTGAGACTGGCAACACATACAACCCAGGTGTGAGACTGGCAACACATACCACCTTTTGTGAGACTGGCAACACATACCACCTTATGTGAGACTTGCAACACATACCCAGATGTGAGACTGTCAACACATACCCAGATGTGAGACTTGCAACACATACCCAGATGTGAGACTGTCAACACATACCCAGATGTGAGACTGTCAACACATACCCAGATGTGAGACTTGCAACACATACCCAGATGTGAGACTTGCAACACATACCCAGATGTGAGACTTGCAACACATACCCAGATGTGAGACTGGCAACACATACCCAGATGTGAGACTGTCAACACATACCCAGATGTGAGACTGGCAACACATACAACCCAGATGTGAGACTGGCAACACATACAACCCAGATGTGAGACTGGCAACACATACAACCCAGATGTGAGACTGGCAACACATACCAGCCAGATGTGAGACTGGCAACACATACCACCTTATGTGAGACTGGCAACACATACCACCTTATGTGAGACTTGCAACACATACCCAGATGTGAGACTAGCAACACATACCAGCCAGATGTGAGACTGGCAACACATACCACCCAGATGTGAGACTTGCAACACATACCCAGATGTGAGACTGGCAATACATACCACCCAGATGTGAGACTGGCAACACATACCACTCAGATGTGAGACTGGCAACACATACCCAGATATAAAACTGGCAACACATACCCAGATATAAGACTGGCAACACATACCACCCAGATGTGAGACTGACAACACATACCACCTTATGTGAGACTGACAACACATACCACCTTATGTGAGACTGACAACACATACCACCTTATGTGAGACTGGCAACACATACCACCCAGATGTGAGACTGGCAACACATACCACCCAGATGTGAGACTGGCAACACATACCACCCAGATGTGAGACTGACAACACATACCCAGATGTGAGACTGGCAACACATACCCAGATGTGAGACTGGCAACACATACCAGCCAGATGTGAGACTGTCAACACATACCCAGATGTGAGACTGTCAACACATACCCAGATGTGAGACTGTCAACACATACCCAGATGTGAGACTGTCAACACATACCCAGATGTGAGACTGGCAACACATACAACCCAGATGTGAGACTGGCAACACATACCACCCAGATGTGAGACTGGCAACACATACCACCCAGATGTGAGACTGGCAACACATACCAGCCAGATGTGAGACTGGCAACACATACCAGCCAGATGTGAGACTGGCAACACATACCCAGATGTGAGACTGGCAACACATACCCAGATGTGAGACTGGCAACACATACAACACAGATGTGAGACTGGCAACACATACCACCCAGATGTGAGACTGGCAACACATACCACCCAGATGTGAGACTGGCAACACATACCACCCAGATGTGAGACTGGCAACACATACCACCCAGATGTGAGACTGGCAACACATACCAGCCAGATGTGAGACTGGCAACACATACCACCCAGATGTGAGACTGGCAACACATACCACCCAGATGTGAGACTGGCAACACATACCAGCCAGATGTGAGACTGGCAACACATACCCAGATGTGAGACTGGCAACACATACCACCCAGATGTGAGACTGGCAACACATACCCAGATGTGAGACTGGCAACACATACCCAGATATAAGACTGGCAACACACAAATGAAATTAGGCTGTAAATGTTAGTCCTGACAGAAAAATGTTGTCCCCCCCCCCACCTCTATATCTGAACACGTACCACCCCATATGTGAGACTGGAGTTCTAATCGATCAGTCACACATTCCAAGGCAAATATGTGTATACTAGTATCCTGTACTAGATGACACATTTAAAACACTGGATAGGTTGGCGTGAACAAATGTAGGCATACATACAGCCACCACACAATATGTGTCTCTGATAGTGTACAACATACTGACATAAAAAGGCAAATAATTAATGATCTTGGACAATTATTCATGACAGTGAAGCCTGGACATGAACATGACAAAAGTGTGAATATGAATTAAATAATTAGACTTTGATATCTCAAGTAAAATGTGGTAGTCAGTCAGTGATCTGGGTGTGGGGTTGGCAGAGGCACTCATCTGAAAGTAGTCCAAGGTTTATCTATTCCATTAGCAAGTTTGTCAAGTGGCATATAACAGATAACAATATAAATCAGAACAGCCTGTGTACATTTAAAAACAGATTGTGCAAGAATAAATCAATGTCGAAGTTATAAGGTCAAATGCTGCAGAAGTGCCCTAATGTAGTATCTGATACATGTATTTTGGCACACAACAGGGAACAAGATTATCATAAATACACCTGTATCTAACAGTTTCTGCTAACCTTTCAATACTCATTTCTCACAGTCAGACCAACAATGACCTTACTTTCAATACTCGTTTCTCGCAATCAGACCCACGATGACCTAACGTTCAATACCCATTTCTTACAGTCAGACCAAACAATGACCTATTGCACTAAAACAATTACACTCAATAGAGAGTGCAGGAAACACAGCCCTGTGAACGAAAATTCTGAGCACTCATGTGCAGACATGACGTCACCACCAATGCGCACTGGCTTTTACTGTCAGATCACAAGGAAGAACAGTACGAAAAAGTGGAGCCTTTACCGCCACAGCAAGCAGTCTAACAATGGAAATATTTGTTGTAATGAAAGCACTTAAAACTGGTTTGAATCGCATGGCTATTCCATGCGTGCATACTTAATTACAATGAATATAATTCAGAAAGTCAAAACAGGTGATGTACGTAGGGGATGGGTAGAGTCATTAGAGAGAGCTAAAATACGAGCATTACTACGAAAACTCATGCTTATCTTTGTCTCCGGACACGCAACGTGGAGGGAAATGAACGAGCTGACCACTTAGCTAGCCATGCCACTGTAACAGATGGTCAGCCTATGGATGGAGCGGACATAGCCATTGCTCTTCATGAGTCCGCATGACTTTAGTATTTTTAGATGAATGAACATGAATCAATATCAAGAATGCACAAACTGGGAATCAAGATGAGCGTGGTCCACAGCGAACATCCGACAAAGATTTCAAAAAGAGCAGTGAACCAATACAGAACAGGAACCATCAGCTGTTATACCCTAAGAGTTTCACTGGAGCGGAGATCTGAGCATTTAAAGACATTTTTGATGTTAGATGAGAATAATCATCATATCTAATACCTAATGACCTAACTTTCAATATTCGTTTCTCACAGTCAGACAAACAATGACCTAACTTTCAATATTCGTTTCTCACAGTCAGACAAACAATGACCTAACTTTCAATATTCGTTTCTCACAGTCAGACAAACAATGACCTAACTTTTTTTCACACACACATACGCACACACACACACTCTCTCTCTCTCTAATGAGTGATAACTGGCACTCAATATATTCAAATACAAACTAATTATTTGTGACAACTTTTCACAGACAAACTAATGAGTGATAACTGATATGCAAAATATTCACATCAAATTAACAACATAATATAATGAATATTCGAATAAAATGAAACAAAATAACAAATAATTATCTTACAGAGAATAAAATCTACACAATTAAATAACATTTATTAATCTCACTGTGAACAAAGTCTACACAATAAAATATAGAAAGAAAAGTCAATAATTTAGAACATGAAACACATAAATAAGATGTCTCAATAAGGTCACACTTGAGTACACGTGTGAGATTTGATAGCAGATAATACATTGTGGTAACACTCAACAACAATTGTGCAGTAACACAGAGAAATTTGGAGATTGTATATATTAAACATCACAAAATTATGATCATAAATAAACTACATTCAGATGAGGAGTCAGTCTATCATAAAGTCAAATCAGAGGATTAGCTTATATAAGCCACATACAGGTCATGCTATATATCTATATATAATTCATAGCAGTCAACTAGTACAGATTTTTCGTATTAATACGAGCCCAAAAACCCCAATTAAAAAAAATGTATGTATTTAAAAAAAAATTATTTTTAAGAAAAGGTCACTTGGTGTTAAATGTCCTAGAAATTTTTACTAATGCGGATGTTTTTATCTCACACTTTCATATTGAGGAACAAAAAAAATGTAAATTAAAAAAAATTAATTAAATTAAGTTGCGTTTTTCTTTTGGGAACTTAATACGGATGTTTTTATTGAAATATGGAAATGAATTGTTAAACATACAGATTTATGGAAAAATAAGTTGACAGCTATGTACGTATAATATTACCAAAAAGTTGGACTGATCACGTGATGAGACCACATGTTTTTATATGCCAGAGGTCATGCTAACTTGCTTTCTGAAGCACAATGTCAGAAAGCATAGAGGGGAAATCAGTTCTACCAAGGTATAAATGAATAAGTTCAGATGGGATATTAACTAAAAGAGATTAAAACATTGAATATTCCGTCAGACAATGCAATCATTCATGGTGAAACATTTGAAAATTCCTCAAGATAATACAAGCAATCATGGTGAAACATTTGAAAATTCCTCAAGATAATAAAATCATTCATGGTGAAACATTTGGAAATTCCTCAAGATAATACAAGCAATCATGGTAAAACATTTGAAGATTCCTCAAGATAATACAAGCAATCATGGTGAAACATTTGAAAATTCCTCAAGATAATACACTCATTCATGGTGAAACATTAAAAATAGTACTGTACCAGTAGACACCACCACATTTTAAATTATTTCCCTTATCTATATTTGTAA
This sequence comes from Meghimatium bilineatum, assembly GCA_034231615.1. Lineage (NCBI taxonomy): Eukaryota > Metazoa > Mollusca > Gastropoda > Stylommatophora > Philomycidae > Meghimatium > Meghimatium bilineatum. The sequence goes on along the minus strand of CM067319.1, from coordinate 415,130 downwards.
TTTATAATTCATAATTTAAATATTAATTTTTTTTCCTACGTATGGGGTTAGGGTAGTTGTGTTTTACATGCTAACCCTAACCCCAACTAAATAGATATATAAATTATTTAATTATGAACATGAAATTTACAGACATAGGCAAGGGAAATAATAAAATATGTATTGGTGTCTACTGGTACAGTACCTTGAAAAATTCCTTAAGACAATGCATACATTCAGGACAATACAATGAAAATTCCTTAAGACAATACAAACATTCATGATACAACATTAAAAATCCTATTAGATGATGCAAACATTCAAGATAAAACATTCAAACAGTTGTGTTAATGAGAGATAAATGTGTGCTGGAATGCTGGTCAGGAAAATGTGGTGAACAAGATCTTTTGACTTTATATAGCAAAAAAGTATAACAGGAATGGCTGGATTAGGAGTGAATATGAATAGGCTTAGATATGCAGGTGACACTGATTTACTCACCGACTAATGAAAAAATATCAATAAGAGTTGTATGATATGGTCTCGGACATTAGCATTTACACAGGAAAGTTGTTTACCCCGCGGATAGATATGCTACAAGAGGCAAAGATACAAGATACACCAGGACATGCTACAAGAGGCAAAGATACACCAGGATATGCTACTTACGTAGGACACATGTAATGCAGTCTTACTGAACGACAACTAACACACTATCACTGTTGGATGCTCATGTGACATAATACACACAACAATACACAGGATCAATCAATCAATCAATAAAACTCATAACCCTTCAGGGTCGTAGGGGTACTACATTGGATGCTTCAGCACACAGAGTCCTCCAGCGAATTCTATCCTCAGCGATGCGGATGAGTGTGGAAATATCTAGCCCTGTCCATTCCTTGATGTTGTCTGTCCATGTCTTTATTTGTCTTCCTCTGCTTCTTCAACCCTCGACAGTTCCCTGCAGTATTGTTTTTGACAAGGAATCGTGCCTGCATACATGTCCGAACCATGCTAGTTTTCGTCGTTTCACTATTGAAAGCAATGGCTCCTGGACACCTGCACACATCTCTACTTTATTTCTTACGTACACATTGGTCTTATGTTCGATACACAGGATATAAACATACAAATAGCAATACTCAGAACAGAATCTACAAAAAAGCCTTTATCAAGATAAGCACATAACATCAAAATACAAGGAGTAGAAATGACAACGACCCACACACGTGTCTGAGCGAAATGTGGATGTGAGATGCGGAAGGATATGGACAGGAAGTACATAAAATGTAAATATATGTAGAAACGAACAAAAAAATGACGGAACAAAATGAATAAGCACAAAGACCACACCAACCGAGGACTAGAAAAAAGAGTGGTCAGAATTGTCATAATGGCATCCAACTCAAACATAAGACAATTTTCTACAGCATACCCATATCTATAATCTGTGGTGAAGGATCTGATATCAGTGACCTGAATATCAAGAACACCATGGTGATCATCACCAATGAAGTGTGTGGCAACAGGAGTAGATGTACTGTGCTTAATATCATGCATGAAGATGGTTATGGAAGCTGTCGCTCAATCTTCCGATATACTGCTTGCCGCAGCGTTAACATATGATCACGTAAATGACATGATTTTGGGATACACATCAATGGTGAAAGTCGCCTTGGGAACTGAAATAGAACACATCTGAATAGCATAACGACACGGGTAGCAACTGTGTGAACAACGTTGAGTACCAAAATGGTCAGGAACAGAAGACCTAAGGTGGATGTGGACCAAGATATCCTTAATGTTTTTGTCGTGCCTATAAGCAACCAATGGCAAATCCTGGAAAGCGGTACAGGTGTTAGGACCAGACTGGAGAAGGGAATAATGTTTAAGCAGGATGCGCCAGATGGTGGAGTTGCTGGGTTGAAAGGTAATAACACGTTTAACTCATCAGAGGAGGAGGAAGAACACTGGGAATTAGTCAAAGTATCGAGGCAAGATAAGTGGCCTACATGGAGTCAAGCTGATGACAGGATAATGGAGAACGAATGTCTACGGAAGAACTCAATTATATCAGAGGATTTGTCGAGAAAGTCTTCATCATCGCTACATAAGCGATGAAGGCGAAGAAACTGAGAGTATGATAGAGTTGCGACAAGAGGGAGGATGAGAAGAAGTGTAGAGCAGAAAGGCATGTGCGTCAGTAGGTTTATAGTAGGTGGATGTGCTGAGGTAAGGGGATGAATAATGACAATGATATCAAGGAATTTGACAGAAGTAGTGGTGGTGTTAGGTGTGAATTGAATAGCAGGATCAAAATTGGTGATGAAGCGAGACAGTTCTATTTCGGACATGTCAGTAATACCTATACCATCATCAATGTACCTGTGGAAAAGAGATGGGAATGAGCCATCATAGGTCGACCAAACTAGATGTTCAAGATGTCCCATGAAAAGGCACGCGTAGCTGGGTCCTATAGCAACGCCACTGATGTGATAGAAGAAATACCCCAATTTCAAAACAGTTGAGTGTGAGTGCCAGTTAAACAAGGTGGATAAGAGTTGGAGTGGATACAGAGGGATGGGGACTCTTGTCCAGAAAGAACTGCAGAGCCCTGAGACTATTGGCATGGGGTATAGAAGTATACAGAGAACAGACATCGAACAAGAACAGACGATAAGTACGATCAAAATACAACTGTAGAAAAGGAAAAAATGGTCAGAACATGCTTGGTGTCTTTCAAAAATGAAGGCAGTTGTATGTCTAAGAGCTGACAAAAACTGTCCAGGAAGTTGAAGATATGCCAGCGGGACAAGAGCAAGCGGAGACAATGGGTCTACCCGGATTCGATTCCTGGTGGATTTTGGGCAGCATATAGAAAACAGGTCTGTTTAAACAGCTGTGATCGATGCAAAGAGCCTTGGCAGGAGTAGGATGGTGGTTGTCATGGATAAGGGTTTTCAGTGTTGTTGAACATCTTCTACCGCTGAAGATGGATGTTTTGGGCCATTGGCACAAATAAAACGACGACACAATGCATTTCCATTCTCTGGATTACATCCTGCTGGAAATCGAATAGGACCATGGTTCTGCTACAAGAGAGATCCAGCGGGAGTTTGAGAATGAACGCTGAAGAAGAAGAACACCTTCTGGTTAGGTACCATCGAGTCAGTATGCGTGCAGTGTAGAAAGAAGGGTTGGAGAGTTTTTGGTAGTTCTCCTGGAGGTAAAGGTCTTTACTCCACACAACTTTACCACCCTTATCAGCTGGTTTGATGACAATATCATCACAGTGGCGAAGATGTGCCAAGGTGCGAGATTCGTCAGAAGTGATGGAGCGTTTTTGATTGAATCTCATGGAAGGTGTTCTTGATGTAAAGATCAAGAGCCTGGGATGCATAAAGAGGGATAACGGAAGCGAAGATGACGATGGATATCCTGAAGAAGAGAGTATTGATCATATGCAGAACGGAGAGGGAAGAACTTAAAGTCCTTGCTGAGAACAGAAAAGTCACTGTTCGCCGCTACCATTGCCGTCTTCGCCTCCATTATCACTTCTATGGCAAAGAGTCATCTGATACTGACGAGTTGTTCTCTGGATATGAACAGAAGAAATATCCGTGGACTCTCAAGTCCGATGCATCCCTGGCTCTCGATATAAATATACAAGGACATCTTGGTCTATAGCCATCTTAGGTCTTATGTTCCTGACTATAGTCATCTTAGGTCTTATGTTCCTGACTATAGCCATCTTAGGTCTTATGTTCCTGACTATAGCCATCTTAGGTCTTATGTTCCTGACTATAGCCATCTTAGGTCTTATGTTCCTGACTATAGCCATCTTAGGTCTTATGTTCCTGACTATTTCGGTACTGTTCGTTGCTACACATGTTCTTATGTAGCTCAGATGCGTTTCATTTCACAAGGCCACTTTCACCATTAATGAGGCCTTTACATGCGAATCCCGTAATGTCATCATATGTAAATGCTGCGGCAAGCAGCATATCGGTGAAACTGACTTAAGATTGAGCGACCGCTTCTGTAACCAACTTCATGCCATCAAGCACAGTACACCTACTCCGGTTGCCACAGACTTCAATGGCCACCGTGGTGTTCGTGATATTCAGGTCACTACCATCATATCCTGCAACACAGATGATAGATCTAGGTACGCTTCAGAAATCGTTTTATCTTTGAGTTGGGTACCCTCAAGGCATGTGGATTCAATTCTGACTACTCTTGTCTAGTTCTCAGTTGTTGTTTTATCTTTGAGTTGGGTACCCTCAAGGCATGTGGATTCAATTCCGACTACTCTTGTCTAGTTCTCAGTTGTTGTTTTATCTTTGAGTTGGGTACCCTCAAGGCATGTGGATTCAATTCTGACTACTCTTGTCTAGTTCTCGGTTGTTGTTTTATCTTTGAGTTGAGTACCCTCAAGTCATGTGGATTCAATTCTGACTACTCTTGTCTAGTTCTCGGTTGTTGTTTTATCTTTGAGTTGAGTACCCTCAAGTCATGTGGATTCAATTCTGACTACTCTTGTCTAGTTCTCAGTTGTTGTTTTATCTTTGAGTTGAGTACCCTCAAGTCATGTGGATTCAATTCCGACTACTCTTGTCTAGTTCTCGGTTGTTGTTTTATCTTTGAGTTGAGTACCCTCAAGGCATGTGGATTCAATTCTGACTACTCTTGTCTAGTTCTCGGTTGTTGTTTTATCTTTGAGTTGAGTACCCTCAAGTCATGTGGATTCAATTCTGACTACTCTTGTCTAGTTCTCAGTTGTTGTTTTATCTTTGAGTTGAGTACCCTCAAGGCATGTGGATTCAATTCTGACTACTCTTGTCTAGTTCTCGGTTGTTGTTTTATCTTTGAGTTGAGTACCCTCAAGGCATGTGGATTCAATTCTGACTACTCTTGTCTAGTTCTCGGTTGTTGTTTTATCTTTGAGTTGAGTACCCTCAAGGCATGTGGATTCAATTCTGACTACTCTTGTCTAGTTCTCAGTTGTTGTTTTATCTTTGAGTTGAGTACCCTCAAGGCATGTGGATTCAATTCTGACTACTCTTGTCTAGTTCTCAGTTGTTGTTTTATCTTTGAGTTGAGTACCCTCAAGGCATGTGGATTCAATTCTGACTACTCTTGTCTAGTTCTCGGTTGTTGTTTTATATTTGAGTTGAGTACCCTCAAGGCATGTGGATTCAATTCCGACTACTCTTGTCTAGTTCTCTGTTGTTGTTTTATCTTTGAGTTGGGTACCCTCAAGGCATGTGGATTCAATTCCGACTACTCTTGTCTAGTTCTCGGTTGTTGTGGTCTTTGTGCTTATTAATTTTGTTCTGTCATCCTTTTGTTCATTTCGACATTTTTTTTTACTTTTTTATGTACTTCCTGTTCCTATCCTTTTGGCATCTCACATCTAAATTTCGGTCGGACATGTGTGTGGGCCGTTGTCATTTCTACTCGTCGTATTTTAATGTTATGTGCTTATCTTGATAAAGGCCTTTTGGTTGAAATGCTGATTATGTCCTGAGTATTGTTATTTGCATGATTATATCATGTATTGTTGTGTGAATTATTTCACGTGAACATCCAATAATGATAGTGTTTGTCGTTGTTCAGTAAGACTTTATTACCTATTTCCTATGTAAGTAGCATTTTCATAAAGTTTACAGCTGTATTACCTTTTATTGATTGTCAAGTTCTTGATTAGAAATATCTTGATGGTCAGGATATGCTACAAGAGGCAAAGACACAAGATTAACTAGGATATGCTATAAGAAGCAAGGATACAAGATACACTGGGATATGCTATGAGGCAAAGACACAAGTTATATAAGGATATACTTGAGGGAAAGATACAAGATACACCAGGATATGCTAAAAGAGGCAAAGATACAAGATACACCAGGATATGCTATAAAGAGACAAAGATACACCAGGATATACTATAAGAGGCAAAGATACAAGATACACCATGATATGCTATAAGAGGCAAAGGTACAAGATACACCAGAATATGTTATAAGAGGAAAGGACACACAATAAACCAGGATATGATATATGAGGCAAAGATACAAGATAAACCAGGATATGCTATATGAGGCAAAGATACACCAGGATATGCTTCATGAGGCAAAGACACAAGATTAACTAGGATATGCTATAAGAGGCAAGGATACAAGATACACTGGGATATGCTATGAGGCAAAGACACAAGTTATATAAGGATATACAAGAGGGAAAGATACAAGATACACCAGGATATGCTAAAAGAGGCAAAGATACAAGATACACCAGGATATGCTATAAAGAGACAAAGATACACCAGGATATACTATAAGAGGCAAAGATACAAGATACACCATGATATGCTATAAGAGGCAAAGGTACAAGATACACCAGAATATGTTATAAGAGGAAAGGACACACAATAAACCAGGATATGATATATGAGGCAAAGATACAAGATAAACCAGGATATGCTATATGAGGCAAAGATACACCAGGATATGCTTCATGAGGCAAAGACACAAGTTACATCAGGATATGCAAGAGGGTAAAGATACAAGATACACCAGGATATGCTTCATGAGGCAAAGATACAAGATACACCAGGATATGCTAAAAGAAGCAAAGATACAATTTACACCAGGATATGATACAAGATGCAAAGATACACCAGGATATGATATAAGAGGAAAATTTGCATATGAAACATCTGAAATACCATCAAGAAGTAGTCTAATTGTTTTGGTAGAATGTGTGTAGAGCCACAGCTTCTCAACCGTTGGATAGCGGCAACATGTTGTGAGAGTTTCTCCTTGTGCCGGGCCACAAAAATGAGAACTGTATTGAGAGCATCATGGCACAAGTAAAATTCCTGAAAAGAGAGATGGAGACAAACAGAAGAGATTTCAGAGACAGTCTTGTGACATGGTCAGCAGTGAAACTCCAAGAAAAATAGTGATAGGCAAATGTAGAGATATTGGATCACTTACCGGGAATTTCAAATGATATGGCACTCAATGATGGTTATGTCTTAATGTTATATTCAAGGAGATATATAACTTTGTTTTCTGAATTCATTCATCTTGCACACACACACACACCCCCCCCAAATTATATTATTTTCTCACTGCACCACATCCTTTCGCATGAAGCAAACACAGCCAGCCTCTTACTAAATTACACATTGATATTTCTGCAATGAATATTTCTCTCCTGTTTAAAAGGGGTAAAGGCTGACCAAGATGCTGTTGGACAGAAGACATACAGGAATGTCTGCACATATCCATAAAGTGGGTGGGACAGCTTGCTCAAGATATCGTGTGGAGAATTCAATAGATACATAAGAAAGACTACGTTCTAGAAAGAATATGTCATGTAATGATGTTTACACAAACCAAGAAATCATCCACATTTTCTGCACCAGCAAGCATAAACAATTTGTTAACCCATGTTGCAACACGCAGTGATATCATTTTGTTAATCCATATTGCAACAGTACCTATATCATTTTATTAATCCATGTTGCAACACGTAGTGATATCATTTTGTTAACCCATGTTACAACACGTAGTGATATCTATTTCTGACTCACCTAAAGAGTTCTTGATATTGGATAAAAACTGCGTCATTATTACAAGAATTTAATCTTCCACAATACTACCGTAGCAACATTTTCTTCACAAAATTTTGACAACATCAGATAATATGATCACAGCTAACACAACAATATGGCACATCAGAATGAGTTCAGAAATGTCTCAGAAGTCACATAAAGCTAGGAATAAACTAAAACAAAGATATTTCACATACACAACTATAAACAAAGTTCATGGACAGTGGCTAAAAAAACAACACTTGACTTCCATCAGCTTCCTGACAACCAGACTCAATTAGCTTCCTCCAGCTTCCTGACAACCAGACTCAATTAGCTTTCTCCAGCTGCCAGACAACCAGACTCAATTAGCTGCCTCCAGTTGTCTGACAACCAGTCTCAATTATCTTTCTTTAGCTGCCTGACAACCAGACTCAATTATCTTTCTTTAGCTGCCTGACAACCAGACTCAATTATCTTTCTTTAGCTGCCTGACAACCAGACTCAATTATCTTTCTTTAGCTTCCTGACAACCAGACTCAATTAGCTTTCTTTAGCTGCCTGACAACCAGACTCAATTATCTTTCTTTAGCTTCCTGACAACCAGACTCAATTAGCTTTCTCCAGCTGCCAGACAACCAGACTCAATTAGCTTTCTTTAGCTGCCTGACAACCAGACTCAATTATCTTTCTTTAGCTGCCTGACAACCAGACTCAATTATCTTTCTTTAGCTGCCTGACAACCAGACTCAATTATCTTTCTTTAGCTGCCTGACAACCAGACTCAATTATCTTTCTTTAGCTGCCTGACAACCAGACTCAATTAGCTTTCTTTAGCTGCCTGACAACCAGACTCAATTAGCTTTCTTTAGCTGCCTGACAACCAGACTCAATTATCTTTCTTTAACTGCCTGACAACCAGACTCAATTATCTTTCTTTAGCTTCCTGACAACCAGACTCAATTAGCTTTCTCCAGCTACCTGACAACCAGACTCAATTAGCTTTCTCCAGCTGCCTGACAACCCGACTCAATTAGCTTTCTCCCGTTGCCTGACAACCAGACTCAATTAGCTTTCTCCAGCTGCCTGACAACCAGACTCAATTAGCTTTTTTAGCTGCCTGACAACCAGACTCAATTATCTTTCTTTAGCTGCCTGACAACCAGACTCAATTAGCTTTCTCCAGCTGCCTGACAACCAGACTCAATTAGCTTTCTCCAGCTGCCTGACAACCAGACTCAATTAGCTTTCTCCAGCTGCCTGACAACCAGACTCAATTAGCTTTCTCCCGTTGCCTGACAACCAGACTCAATTAGCTTTCTCCAGCTGCCTGACAACCAGACTCAATTAGCTTTCTCCAGCTGCCTGACAACCAGACTCAATTAGCTTTCTCCAGCTGCCTGACAACCAGACTCAATTAGCTTTCTCCAGCTGCCTGACAACCAGACTCAATTAGCTTTCTCCAGCTGCCTGACAACCAGACTCAATTAGCTTTCTCTCGTTGCCTGACAACCAGACTCAAGAATATGCTTTCATCCTCGAAATGTTTCTGGAGAAAATCCAAGTTAAGGCAGCCAGTGGTTTATTCTTTAACTTTATAAATTCTGCAAGTCCTATATGTCTGTGTTCTAATTGCAACACATCACACACATATGTCCATGTCCTAACTGCAACATATCACACACATGTCCATATCCTAATTGCAACATATCGCACATGTCACTGTTGCCATTGCAATGCTGTCCACAAAATGTCTAAGACAAATTTCTGTCATGCACATCATTATTTGTCTCAAGATTATGAATTTGATGTCCCCACTGAACTTATAAACAACAAAAATTTATACAGAAAAAGATGAGTTTTTACTCTAGTACATTCAATGTTGTCTTCTGACAGCACTAGCTTTATCACATCCATGCTGAAAACCATGACACAATGAATTCTACTCTCTGAACTTATATCTTGATAATCTGCAGGAGTTTGAGAACAAACACAGAAGAAGAATAGTACTAACTTGATCCGACTTGTTTATGTTATAGTGCTAACTTGATTCTAATTGTTTATGTTAGGAAGCTAACTTATTCCTGCTTGTTCATGTTATAGTACTAACTTGATCCTGCTTGTTCATGTTATAGTACTAACTTGATCCTGCTTGTTCATGTTATAGTACTAACTTGATCCTGCTTGTTCATGTTATAGTACTAACTTGATCCTGCTTGTTCATGTTATAGTACTAACTTGATCCTGCTTGTTCATGTTATAGTACTAACTTGATCCTGCTTGTTCATGTTATAGTACTAACTTGATCCTGCTTGTTCATGTTATAGTACTAACTTGATCCTGCTTGTTCATGTTATAGTACTAACTTGATCCTGCTTGTTCATGTTATAGTACTAACTTGATCCTGCTTGTTCATGTTATAGTATTAACTTGATCCTGCTTGTTCATGTTATAGTACTAACTTGATCCTGCTTGTTCATGTTATAGTATTAACTTGATCCTGCTTGTTCATGTTATAGTATTAACTTGATCCTGCTTGTTCATGTTATAGTACTAACTTGATCCTGCTTGTTCATGTTATAGTACTAACTTGATCCTGCTTGTTCATGTTATAGTACTAACTTGATCCTGCTTGTTCATGTTATAGTACTAACTTGATCCTGCTTGTTCATGTTATAGTACTAACTTGATCCTGCTTGTTCATGTTATAGTACTAACTTGATCCTGCTTGTTCATGTTATAGTACTAACTTGATCCTGCTTGTTCATGTTATAGTATTAACTTGATCCTGCTTGTTCATGTTATAGTACTAACTTGATCCTGCTTGTTCATGTTATAGTATTAACTTGATCCTGCTTGTTCATGTTATAGTATTAACTTGATCCTGCTTGTTCATGTTATAGTACTAACTTGATCCTGCTTGTTCATGTTATAGTACTAACTTGATCCTGCTTGTTCATGTTATAGTACTAACTTGATCCTGCTTGTTCATGTTATAGTACTAACTTGATCCTGCTTGTTCATGTTATAGTACTAACTTGATCCTGCTTGTTCATGTTATAGTACTAACTTGATCCTGCTTGTTCATGTTATAGTACTAACTTGATCCTGCTTGTTCATGTTATAGTATTAACTTGATCCTACTTGCTCATGAATAACCTATTGTTATAGCTGTTTACAATGTAATTATGTCACTTGAAGAACGGACAGTCAACTGTCTATACCACTCCACAAACCTAGCCCATCAAGATACTAGCAGTGAGTGTCATGAGACAGTTGTTATAGAGATATTACAACAAAGATCATGAGTACTGTCATTATTACTTACAGTATAAAAAAACAAAATCAATTTTTACAAGAAAAGTCTACATTATAAGTGCTGCTATTATTACTAGCAAGCATTGTGGATCCTGGATGTGAGAGTTGAGAACAATGTGGATCCTGGACATGAGAGTTGAGAACAATGTGGATCCTGGATGTGAGAGTTCAGAACAATGTGAATCCTGGACATGAGAGATCAGAACAATGTGGATCATGGACATGAGAGATCAGAACAATGTGGATCATGGATGTGAGAGATCAGAACAATGTGGATCCTAGATTTGAGAGTTCAGAACAATGTGAATCCTGGACATGAGAGATCAGAACAATGTGGATCATGGACGTGAGAGATCAGAACAATGTGGATCATGGATGTGAGAGATCAGAACAATGTGGATCCTAGATTTGAGAGATCAGAACAATGTGGATCATGGACATAAGTGATCAGAACAATGAGGATCATGGACATGAGAGATCAGAACAATGTGGATCATGGACATAAGAGTTCAGAACAATGTGGATCGTGGACGTGAGAGATCAGAACAATGTGAATCCTGGATGTGAGAGATGAAAATAATCACACCCTGTCTGCCACATGTATCTCCCATTGTTCCCTGTGCTTTTCAATATGTACACCTTAAAAACTGCACAATTGCAAACCTCAGGGCCAGGTAGAATCCTCACATACACTGACAGAGATTCTGCAAGACAGAAACAGAGATATTGGTGCTGGTGTACAGAGTAAATTAGACTAACTGTCATTATGGTGCATTAACAACAATGCTGTTGTTAATCTCTGAAAGGCAAAGGCATCTGGCTCTCACTAAATAACAAGCCAGTCACAGACACACTGCCAACTGTCAGTTTTATGCACTCCATTACCGTTAGGTAACTTTGTAGATGAACTAGCGTTGCTTAGCCCAACTCATGAAGATGCCCAAGAAATAACAAGCAGCCTGCAATTATTCTCTGCACAACTTGGGCTTGAAATCAACTCATCCAAAACAAAAATATTAGACCTTACCAACAAACCAACGAACATCAAACTAAACGGCAACACTATTGAAAAAGTCAACAACTTCACATACCTTGGCAGTAAGCTATCAAGATCAGGAGATTCATCAACAGAAATATCACACAGTATTGCATTGGCTGCTAACTCATTCAATAAACTATCAAATATCTGGCATTCAAAAACACTAAGAAATGCAAAATTCAAAATCTTCAACTCCTGCATAATTCCAACATTAACATATGGATGCGAAAGTTGGAAAGCAACATCAAACTTAGAGCAATGACTAAACACCTTTGAAAATAAATGTCTTAGAAGGCTACTGAACATACGTTGGTCAGACTTCAAATCAAACACAGTTGTCAGATAAGAATCAAAACAAGAATATGTATCCACCTATATTAGAAAGCGTCGCTGGATTTACATCGGACACACCCTACGAATGGATACTGAAAGATTCCCCTGTCAAGCTTTGATGTGGTCTTCAAAGGGCAAGAGAAAACGAGGAAGGCCAAAAGAAACTTTACATAGAACTATTACAAGGGAACGTTTTACCATTGGTATGAGAAACAATGAAGATCTAAAGCAAATTGCAATGAAATGAGAGACATGGAAATCTATGACATCCGCCCTATGTGCCGTCTTTGGCCCTAGAGGAATAACTAATTACCGTTAGGGAACACAACTTAAAATATCTAGGGATAACTTTCGACAAAAGTTTCTCATTCAGCAAACATATGAAAGATCAGAAAGCAAAGAGAGGAATCAGTGCTATCAAGGCCATGGTGGCTGCAGACATGAATCAATGGTCACCTCTTCTGCTGCTGCAAACACTAATATTATTGGTCATTGATTATGGCCTTGGTCCTCTCACACCATCACAGAGACAAGTGGATAGACCGGAAAGAATCCAAAATTAGACTATGAAGGGGGTGGTGCTAGATATACTAAAGATATGCCCATCACAGCCCATCACAGTTTTGATAGACTTGCCCAGCAATAAGGTACAACAACAAATGTTGCAGTTAAGGGCACACCTTGATGTAGTAAAAAATTACCACCTTCCATTACAGAAAAATCTAGATGATACAAAGAGGCAACGAAGCAAATGCAGCGAAGGTCTTAGATGGCATAAGCAGAGGACATGTTGCTCTGAGTGTGTGAATTGAAAGTAGTAGGAAAAGGCAATGAGTGTGTAGAGGTGGAAAAAGAGAAATGGTATCTTGCAAATGTAATAATACAACTGGGGAAAGTGTGTAGGGAATGGACTGATGTTAGGACTGAGGGTGACAGTACAAGAACTTGTCCAGTTGCACTCACAACTGCAAGACCAATTATATATACATATGGCTCAAGCAACATAAAAATTTATAAGTGTAGATGTGGTTTTTGTTGCCTACAATAATGGACAAAAAGGTGCTTGAAAAAATCATCTTCCTACTCCACTCAGAATAGAACATGAGAATAGAAATAGAAACAGTGACTGAGACACTTGGTTGTTGACTGAAATATCAACTCACACAGTGATACTCTATGATTCCCAGATCATACAGCGGAAGACAGTATTACATGGCTATGCTGTTCCTGGTTATGTGGGTGTCAGAGGCAATGATAGAGCAGATTCATTAGCGGACAATCCTGTGGATGATGGTGCAGTATTGAAGAGAGATAGGGCCGACCTATGAGCGCAGTCACTGATTTACTACAGAGTGAAGAAGATGATGCTAGAGGTGATCATGTGCACATACAGAGAATGACAGAAATATGGGGATAACCAGCGGTGAAGGGAGGAAAGTGTGTCTTCTCTGGAGAGATCTGAAGATCACATAATAAACATCTGACTTAGACTTTGTGTCTGCAAACTCTTGGATGGCTGCTTCAGCAGAGAGCAGAGCACTTATGGGAATGCTCTGTGTGCCATGATGCTGATTTCTAATCCAGAGTTATTACTAGCAGAGTAAAAAAAACAACCAATCCACTTCTCAAAGGAAAATCTACATTATGAGTGCTGTTATTATTACAACCAGTCTAAAATCAATGCACTTCTCAAATATCTGCATCACAACTAATAAAATGATGTACAAATGCAGCTTTCTTGGCTTCTTCCTCTCGCAACTTTGATCTCCTGTCTTTAGTGGAAGCTGTAGTAGATAGGGAGGTTGCTGGTTGTCGTAACATGACCTCTCCAAACATGGTGCCTGAAGAAATAGTACAGGTTACTGTAAACATATTCTGCTATTAGTATTTGCCTGTTGACAAGCTGGCATTAATTAATTGTTCATCTTTAATAGAAGAAAGTTTAAGTGAAATATGATAAATGAACTAAAAAACACCATATAAAAACCAACATTTCAACAACAAGGTCTTTGGCAAGATAAGGACAAACACGAGCAATTCTGAGCTGGAGACAACATGATAAATATTTCAAAGTGTACAGAAATAGTAACATAACAATAGCACCACTCACAAACAAAAATATAAACACTCACATACAGAGATATAAATACTCACATATACAAATATAAATACTCACATACATAAATATAAATACTCACATATACAAATATAAATACTCACATACGTAAATATAAATACTAAAATTTATTAAAAAAATAACATAACAATAGTATCACTCACATACATAAATATATACACTCACATACATAAATATAAACACTCACATTCATTCATTTTCCTTTTGCACTGAAGTTAGCGCATAGGGCAGAGGTCAGATCTCTCCAATTCTGTCCGTTCAACACTATTCTGTGCAGTTCTTGAATAGTGTGAATATTGATTGTTTTACTTTCTCTAAGTATTGTTCTTCTGAGTGTTTCTTTTGGTTTCTGTTGATGTCTGCGCGTAGGAAATGCCAGATGTAGTACCAACGGCGTTCCTATTTTAAATGGATCTTTTGCATTTATCAGTTTTGGTTGGTTTTGACTTGGTGTTGTAGACGTGTTGTTTAACATTATAAGGAATTGTTAATTAGATCTGACAAACACTCACATACACAAATATAAATACTCGTATACAGAAATATAAACACTCACATACATAAATAATAACATAACAATAGTATCACATCAATCAATCAATCAATCAATCAATAAATAAATAAACCCGTAACCCTTCAGGTCGTAGGGGTACCACATTACATGCTTCAGCACACAGAGTCCTCCAGCAAATTCTATCCTCAGCGATACGGATGTGTGTGGCAATATCTTGTCCTGTCCATTCCTTGATGTTGTCTGTCTATGCCTTTATTTGTCCTCCTGCTTCTTCCACCCTCGATAGTTCCCTGCAGTATTGTTTTTGACAAGGACTCATGCCTGCATACATGTCCGAACCATGCTAGTTTTCGTCGTTTCACTATTGAAAGCAATGGTTCCTGAACACTTGCACACATCTCTATTTTATTTCTTACGTACACATTATGTTCCCTATAGGAAATTCATAGAATTCGTCTGTAGCATTTGTACTCGAAAGCCTGTAATCTTCTCTCAATGTCCGCAGTGAGTGTCCAACTCTCACAACCATACAGCACAACAGAAAGCACCAGCAACTTATACAGTTTGATTTTCACTCCAACACTGATGTTGCTTTTCCAAATCACCGTTAGCCTTGACAAGGATGCTAAAGTCATCTCCAGCCTTATGTTTAGTTCTGCTTTGGATTTACCATCACTGCATTTTCTGGATCCGAGGTATTTGAAGGTATTCACCACCTCAAGCTTATGTCCATTCATCATGATATTAGTCTGGCTTTCTGTGTATCTGCTGTGTACCAAGATTTTGCTCTTATCTGTATTGATTTCCATTCCGTACTTGCTAGTAACTTTTTCTAACTTTGCTGTTAACTCTTGCAATGATTGTTCTGCTATAAGATCAATATCATCAGCGAAACACAAGTTGAAAATAGGGTGACCTCCGATCAATATAGACGTGTTATTATCATGTAATGTCTCGTACATGATGTGCTCTAAGTATACGTTGAAAAGTACTGGGGACATTACGCATCCCTGTCAAACTCCAACATATCATTCAAATAGAAATATAGCATAAATATAAACACTCACATACAGAAATATAAATACTCACATACAAAAATATAAACACTTACATACAGAAATATAAACACTCACAGAAATAGTAACATAACAACAGTATCACTCACAAAAATAATAACATAAACACTCCAATGCTGTCTGTCCATCGAAGTCAATGATGATCATTAAGCTGAACTGGGATGATGTTGAAGATATCTGCAGTATGCCCGACTGTGACTAATGAGCCCTATGTGTGCATGGAATTGTCTACCACACTCTGGAAATGTGTGCGAGGTGTCTGTGGGACACTGAGCAGCTCTTGCCTTTCTTCAAGCACGTTTTTGTTGTGCAGTTTGATGTCTGAGGTTCTTTGGAGCTGCTGCATGACTCTTGATTCTGCAACGCCAATCTGATCTGTCTTGTGCAAGATTCTTCCATGAATTTGCATCCATTTTGAAGTGAGTCAGTGATGTCCTAAGTGTGTCTTTAAAACAATTAATCTGTGATCCTGCCATGCGGAAGCCAGTCTGGAGTTCATATAGCAACTTCTTTGGTAGACGATCTTTCATGTGAACCATGTGTCCTGCCCAGCATGTATGTGCCTTCATCTACATTATATTTATACTTACAAATTTATATTTCATCAGTATGTCACTGTCTAGTATTTTATCCATCAATGGATGTTGGTAGGATAAAATGGAAACACTAACATACATAAACACTCAATAGTAAGAAATAGTAACACTCACATAAGAACTTGGGCTCCAGGCCATTTCTGGCTGAATGTTGTAGAAGTTCTTGCAGGAATGCACAAATGTACAGAAATGTGTTCTTGTGGCAGTCAGGCAAGTGGGAAATCAGCTAAAAGATCAGGTATTAAAGGTGAAACTAACAAAATAGCAAAGCAAAGGATATCATCAAACATCAATATCCACATGATCAAACATCAATATCCACATGATCAAACATCAATATCCACATGATCAAACATCAATATCCACATGATCAAACATCAATATCCACATGATCAAACATCAATATCCACAGACTGTCAATATCATCAATCATCGCTCTCCACTGCCTCAATATTCTTCTCCCCTGACTGTCAATATAATAAAACATCTCATTCTGTTGACTGCCAATATCTTCAAACATCCACTGTTTGTGAATACCATCAAACATCTTTCTCCACTGTTTGTGAATACGATCAAACATCTTTCTCCACTGTTTGTGAATACCATCAAACATATTTCTCCACTGTTTGTGAATACCATCAAACATCTTTCTCCACTGCCTCAATATCATCAAACATCACTATCCACTGACTGACAATATCATAAAAATCACTCTCCACTGACTCTCTGTCTCAATATCATCAAACATCACTCTCCACTACCCACATCATCAAACATCACTGTCCACCAACTGCCACTATCCACATTGTAAAACATCACTTTTCACTGTCAATATTATCAAACATCACTCTGCACCAACTGTACTTACGTAAAACACAGGTTTTTAGAATGTTCCACTTAGACAAGACAGACTATCACTAAAACTAGGGATATGATTTGTAAAAAAATAAAACATACAAATTACAATACGCAAAACATTTTCAACAATTCAACCAAAAGGCCTTTATCAAGATATGCAAAAAATATCAAACAACGACGAATAAAAATGATCACAACATACAAATGTGCCCAACTGAAATATGGAAGTGAGATGCCGGAAGGACAGGAAGAGGAGGTACATAACAAACGTAAATATTACTGATTACTTTGTAGATTCCTTTGCAGAAGACAATAACCTCAAAGTTAGCCCAGACAAACAACAGGAGGTTCGAGAGAACCAGAAAAACATTGGACAAGATGAACCCTATACCTGAAGCCATGGAGGCACCAATCACAATGAAAGAACTGGAGCATGCAATATCCAAATTGAAAATGAATAAGTCCCCTGGAGCTGATGGAGTGTCCAATGAAATGATTAAAAACATGGGAACTGCAGCAAGAGCAAAGCTACTGCAGATCTTTAACACAAGCTGGTTCACAAGTAATGTACCACAGGCGTGGAGAGAAGCAATAATTATACCACTCCTCAAATCAGGAAAAGATGGCAACACAGTCTCCAATTACAGGCCCATTAGCCTCACAACCTGTCTATGCAAAACAATGGAACACATTATCAATCTTAGGATGCAGTGGTACCTTGAAAGTGAAAACCTTCTGGTATCACAGCAAGCAGGCTTCCAACAGTGCTACTCTACTGAAGATCAGGCAACCTACCTCTCTCAAGAGATTGAGGATGCATTCCAAGATAAGAAACTGGTACTAGCAGCATGGATAGACCTCAGGAATACATTTGATACGGTCTGGAAAGAAGGGCTCTTAAAGAAATTGCGAGATTGCAGGGTTAGCTCAAGAATGTACAAATGGGTAAAAGCATACCTGCATAATAGAAGAGCCAGGGTACAATTAGATGGCCGCAAGAGCAAGAAAGTCATACTGCGTCATGGAGTCCCCCAGGGAGAAATCCTGTCACCCACACTTTTCTTGGTTTACATCAATGACCTAGTTGCTGAACTACCACATGGGATCAAAGTGGCAATGTATGCTGACGACCTGGTGATATGGTACACGGAAGAACATGCGACAGTGGCCACTAAACAAATACAAAGAACTATCGATGCTCTAACCTTATTGGCCAATAGATGGTGCGTCAGCATTAACACAGATAAGTGCAGCACTACGCTCTTTACCCTCTCACCAAAACAAAAAGCCAGTCATATCAAGATGGATGGAGAGCTCTTGAAAGAAGACAAACAACCCACATACCTCGGAGTTACTTTTGATGTTAAGCTGACATGGAAACAACACATAAACAAAGCAACAACAAAAGCCAGAAGGAAGTTAGCTATCCTGAGAAAACGAAGTGGAACCACATGAGAAGCCAGTGGGAATATACTCAGTAAAGTTTACCAGCAAGGCATAAGACAACACCTGGAATATGGTTCAGCTGCGTGGTGTCCTGCATCAAACACCACATTACAAGATCTAGATAAAGTGGAAAATCAGACACTTAGGATAATGTTGGGAGCAATGAAATCAACACCCATAGCAGAGATGCAGATAATGAGAAGAATGCAAACACTTGGTGAATACAGAGACACAAAAGTACTAAAAGATTCCAAAATCTAGCAATGGGGCGACTGAAAAGAAGCAGCTTTATCCACCAAGCTAAACGACTCTGTAGACAACTTACAGACCTACCTGAAGTTGACAGCCCCTTAAGGTCTGTACCAGAACAAATCCCTTGGAGTGAAAGGTATGGAATGCCAATATACATTCAGACCCATGTAAATACTAAGCGAGGATGAACAGAACAGTGTGCAGCGAAGGACAGTCACCCTCAGTTTCCTGGATGAGGAATATCCACAAGATATATGGGTCAGAGTATACACAGATGGGTCAGCACAGAATGCGGTGAGGAATGGAGGTGCAGGTGTATATATAGAATATCCACACAAGCCTAGAGATACAATCAGAACACCAACAGGGAAATTCTGCAATAATTATGATACAGAAATTAAGGCAATTAGTATGGCAATTGAAAAACTGCTGAAGCCAACTCTGGCCTACAGCCTGTGGTATTCCTGACAGATGCAAGGTCAGTGCTTCAAGTTCTCCAGTCTGGAAAACTAACAGACTTGCAAAAACTACTTAATGAAATGTCTTACCAGTATAGGGTAACCATGCAGTGGATACCCTCTCACTGTGAAATACCAGGAAATGAAAAAGCAGACTAACTGGCTAGGGAAGGTGCTGCCGAAGACCAACCAGATATACCAATCACCTACCATCAGAAAAAACAGATGATAAAGTCAATAAGAAAGCCACAAACACCAACACAAGATGACTATCACATTATGAACAGATCAGAACAAGTTATAATTCTACGCCTCAGAACAGGACACAATCGACTCCACAGTCACATGTATACAAAGTTCAAGATTGGCAACACCGCCATGTGTACATGTGGACAGGCAGCACAGAGTGTCAAACTACTTCAAGAGTGTTCTGAGCATGAAACGCTGAGGCAGTCATATTGGCCAGAGGAAACAACACTGGAATCAAAGCTCTATAGGCCACTGTATGAACTACAAAAGTCAGTGAGTTTTATTCAGGATACAGAATTACAGGAGGATCTCCCTGGTGTAGTGGTTAAGTGGTCAGGCCTTGTTTTCAAGAGGTCACAGGTTTGAATCCGGCTCGTGTCATCTTGTTTATAAGGTGGATTTTTTTCTGAGATTCCTGTGGATTATCACTTGAAGCTACGGAGTTACGTGCTATGAGTGGTACTCTCGGCAAGGCGGTGTGCCGCTTCGTTGAGAGGGACGGAGTACATATGGGAAACCGAGTACAGTGAAGTCAATCTTCTATGGCTTTTAAACCCTTTTTTTTAAAAACAGAATTACAGATATTGACATGTTTCAAGTGAACCAAAGAAGAAGTAAATATAGGTGGAAACAAAATAAACAAAAGGATGACATAAATGATGGAACAAAATGAATAAAGACAAAGACCACACCAATCGATAACTAGTTAAAAGAGTGGTCGGAATTTAGTCCAAATGGCTTGATGGTACCCAACTCGAAAATGAGACGATTTTCGAGGGCGTACCTAGATCTATCATCGGTGGTGCAGGATCTGATGGCAGTGACCTGAATGTCAAGGACACCACAGTGGCCATCGCCGTTGAAGTGATTGGCCACAGGAGTGGATGTTCTGTGTTTGATAGCATGCAAGTGGTTACAGAAGCGGTCGCTCAGTCTAAGGCCAGTCTCACAGATATATTTCTTACCACAGTGTTTACATATGATCAGGTAAATAACATTACGGGATTCACATGTAAAGGCCTCATCGATGGAGAAACTGGCCTTGGGGAATGAGATGGAGCGCATCTGAACGACATAAGGACATGTGAAACAACGACCGCGTGAGCACCGAACGCTACCAAAATGGTCAGGTGCAGAGGACCTGAGGTGGCTGTGGACCAAGATGTTCTTCAAGATGCCACCAGAGGTAATTTGTGGAAAGCGTCACGGGTGTCAGAATCAGACTGGAGAAGGGAATAATGTTTAAGTAGAATGCGACGGACAGTCGAGTTATGGGGATGGAAGGTAAGAACCAGTTTAACCCTATCAGAGGAGGAGGAAGAACCCTGGGAATTATTCAAGGTATCAAGGCGAGATAGCTGGCGTACACGGAGCCAAGCCAATGAAAGAATGCTGTCAGGGAAGGAGCGTCTACGAAAGAACTCAATCATCTCAGAGGATTTGTCGAGAAAATCGTCGTCATCGCTACATAAGCGACGAAGGCGAAGAAGCTGTGAGTAAGGTAGAGAGTTACGACAGGCGGGAGGATGAGAAGAAGTGTGGAGCAGAAAGCCATGTGCATCAGTGGGTTTGTAGTAGACTGATGTGCTGAGGTATAGGGGATGAATAGTGACAATGATGTCCAGGAAATGGACAGAGGTGGTGGAAATGGTAAATGTGAATTTAATCAATCAATCAATCAATCAATCAATCAATAAACCCATAACCCTTCAGGGTCGTAGGGGTACCACATTTGATGCTTCAGCACACAGAGTCCTCCAGCGAATTCTATCCTCAGCGATGCGGATGAGTGTGGAAATATCTAGCCCTGTCCATTCCTTGATGTTGTCTGTCCAAGTCTTTATTTGTTATTCTCTGCTTCTTCCACCCTCGACAGTTCCCTGCAGTATTGTTTTTGAATTCAATAGCGGGGTTGAAATTGTTGATGAAGTTGATGAAGCGAGACAGTTCTGCTTCTGTCATGTCAGTAATACCTATCCCATCATCAATGTATCTGTGGAAAAGAGATGGGAATGGGCCATCGTAGGTAGACCAAACTAGATGTTCTAGATGTCCCATGAAAAGACAGGCATAGCTAGGCCCCATCTTAGTGCCCATGGCCACACCACTGATCTGATCGAAGAAATGTCCATCGAATTCAAAAGAGTTGAGTGTGAGCACCAGTTCAGCAAGGCGGACAAGGGTTGGAGTAGATACAGAAGGATGCAGACTCTTGTCCAGAAATAATGTTACATTCATAATGTTACAAGTACAAGTAATAATAATGTACAAGTGGGTGAATTTGTTTGATAATATGATGATGTCTCTACAAGTGGTGAATATTTTGGGCAATATGATGTCTCTATGAGTGGTGAATTTGACAATATGATAATGTGTTTACGAACGCTGAATGTGTTTGACAATATGTGTCTCTACAAATGGATGGAGTTGTTTAAGAATATGATGACCTCTACGAACTGTGGATGTGTTTGACATTATGATGAAGATGTCTTTATGAGTGGGTGGATGTGTTTGACATTATGATGAAGATGTTTGACAATATGATGATGTCTCTATGTGGTGAATTTATTTGACAATATGATGATGTCTCTATGAGTGGTGGATTTGTTTGACAATATGATGACAAGTCTTCTTATTCCCTCCATAGACGATTATCTTCATAAAAGCATGATGGGACCAGGTCATGGTAGCTCTCAGACAAAACTAACCTGTTTACTTAGTAGCAGGTTGTTAGAATTGGCTAGACACTTTGTGTACAAGGTAAAAGGTATGACAGGCTGAGCTAAACACTCCAGGAAAAGTAGGAGAGCTTCTGCTACTGAATGGATACTCAGATGATCAGCTGCAGCAAGGTTAAGGTTCAAATCTACATGAGTATTGTGTAATATTTATTCATTCCTGTCTTCTAGAAGTCATCAAGAGTCACTGGCAACTATCACATTCATACAAACATATACATCAAGAATCACTGCAACTATCACATTCATACAAACATACACATCAAGAGTCACTGGCAACTATCACAGTCATACAAACATATACATCAAGAGTCACTGGCAACTATCACATTCATACAAACATATATATCAAGAGTCACTGGCAACTATCACATTCATACAAACATACACATCAAGAGTCACTGGCAACTATCACATTCATACAAACATATACATCAAGAGTCACTGGCAACTATCACATTCATACAAACATATATATCAAGAATCACTGGCAACTATCACATTCATACAACATACACATCAAGAGTCACTGGCAACTATCACATTCATACAAACATATACATCAAGAGTCACTGGCAACTATCACATTCATACAAACATATACATCAAGAGTCACTGGCAACTATCACATTCATACAAACATATATATCAAGAGTCACTGGCAACTATCACATTCATACAAACATACACATCAAGAGTCACTGGCAACTATCACATTCATACAACATACACATCAAGAGTCACTGGCAACTATCACATTCATACAACATACACATCAAGAGTCACTGGCAACTATCACATTCATACAACATACACATCAAGAGTCACTGGCAACTATCACATTCATATAGACATACACGTCAAGAGTCACTGGCAACTATAACATTTATACAAACATACTTGTCAGGAATCACTGGCAACTATCACATGTATACAACATATACATCAAGAGTCACTGGCAACTATCACATTCATACAAACATACTTGTCAGGAGTGACTGGAAACTATCACATTCATATAGACATGAACGTCAAGAGTCACTGGCAACTATCACATTCATACAAACATATGGAATAGAAGAATACATTGGGCCATTCAGAGACAAAATAAACAAGATAAATGACAACGGCTACAGATTAATTGAAATGTGCATTCAGAACAACTTATTTATAACTAAACACATTCTTCAAGCACAGAGAATCCCAAGTTCACACCTGGTACAAGTGGAACAATTTATACTGCAAAAGCCAGATAGACTTTATATTAACAAGAAGAACCAACAGAAGGAAAATAACAGACGCAAGAGCCACACCAAACATGTATGTAGTCACTGACCATAAAACGGTAATAGTAGCTGTAAAAACAAACAGAAATAGAAAGAAGAGAGCCAACAACAAAGATAACAAACCAACAACAATTAAAATACACAAGCTTAAGGATGACACAGTAAGGGAGCAATACACACAAAAAATCACAGAAAAATTCAAAAAACTACCATTAGATACTACAACAACAGAAGAAGAATGGAAATCATTCAAAGATGCTATCACACAAGCAGCAAGAGAAGCATGTGGATACAAGAACAATAGTGTAAAGAAACCAAAAATAACAGCATGGTGGAATGAAGAAATATAAGACATGGGTCAAAAGTAAAAACCAAGTAGATTACATAGAATACAAGACAGCAAAAACAAATGCCAAGAAAGTCATTAAAACTGCCAAAATCAACTCGTGGAAAGAATATGGAGACATGCTCAATGCAGATTATAAAAATGCACATAAGAGGCTCTACAAGAAAATTAAGAACATGAGAAACAAAGAAGATATAGTTTGTCTTTTCATCAATTTTTTTATGACTATGATGAGTCAAAAATAAATGTTCATCTGACTCATAATTCTATGTGTTTAAAGCTGACATGTCAAGTTGTTGTACTTAACTGTGTCAATATTACTGTCAGTGGAAACTACCTCATCAGCACATTTGGATCTTCTATAGAAGCCTTGGTTCAGATGCATGGACCAATCAGAGAAGTGCCAGTAGCGGATCTCTTGGAGATTGTAAGTAAATTATGTTGTCAGTATCATAGATGTCAGTATCATCTGCCAAACATTGTTGGAGTTAACATAGATATTTTTCTGTCAGAGATGTTATCGCTGAGGTCAGATTTGTTGACGTTTACAGGTAACTTATGTCAGAGATGTCATAAATTAGTTCACAACTTTTATGGACTTCAGCAAGACCTTTGATAAGATGGACTCCACTTCAAGGTTCTCCAAAACAAAATTGAAGACAAAATGTTCAGCTGAATAAAATATTTTCTCTGCTACCACACAGCAAGAGTAAAAGTAGATGGTAAACTTAAACTAAGCAAACATGTTACTCTCCAACAAGGAGTGCCTCAATGAACCGACAGAAATAATAAATGACGAAAACGGTAATACACTAAAAGAACTGAAGTTAATGGAAAGATGGCAACAATATTTCAAGGAACTACTAAACCTAAAAGAAAGAGATGACGACACAACAATAAACACTACAGCAGTGAACCTAGAACCAAAAATACTACTATCAGAAATAGAAAATGCAATAAACAAAGCACCAATAAACAAAGCACCAATAAACAAAGCACCAATAAATTGTGATAACATACAAATGTTACATTTGTGTACAGGTATATGTATGTACAGATATATGTATGTATGTATATATATATGTGTGTGTGTGTGTTTTGGTATATATATTAATATAACTGAATGTATATGTGTATGTATATATAGATATTAATATTTAGATGAGTAAGTATATATATATGTATTTAGTTGTGTAATTTATGTGTGAATATGTATTTAGTTGTATAATTTATGTATGAATATGTATTTAGTTGTGTAATTTATGTGTGAATATGTATTTAGTTGTGTAATTATGTGTGAATATGTATTTAGTTGTGTAATTATTTAGTTGTGTAATTATGTGTGAATATGTATTTAGTTGTGTAATTATGTGTGAATATGTATTTAGTTGTGTAATTTATGTGTGAATATGTATTTAGTTGTGAAATTATGTGTGAATATGTATTTAGTTGTGTAATTATGTGTGAATATGTATTTAGTTGTTAATTATGTGTGAATATGTATTTAGTTGTGTAATTATGTGTAAATATGTATTTAGTTGTGTAATTATGTGTGAATATTATTTAGTTGTGTAATTATGTGTGAATATGTATTTAGTTGTGTAATTATGTGTGAATATGTATTTAGTTGTGTAATTATGTGTGAATATGTATTTAGTTGTGTAATTATGTGTGAATATGTATTTAGTTGTGTAATTATGTGTGAATATGTGTATATTTTACTGCATCATCTATTTCAGACGCTGTCAACTACTGATGCTCCCTACACATTTCTATAGACTCTACATATATTGGTAACTGCCCCCCCCACCCCCCCAGCTACCAATTTCATGCATCTTATTTCAAATGTCTTCATATTGTCTTTCTTCTCTCCCATAATTTTGACATTACTCATTGGTGGTATTCAACTCTGCTTTAGCATTGTTGGTGGCATTCAACTCTGCTTTAGCATTGTTGGTGGCATTCAACTCTGCTTTAGCATTATTGGTGGCATTCAACTCTGCTTTAGCATTTTTCATCTTTTATGTTGGGCTTCTACTTGATCTGATATATTACCTATTATTTCATCATTCTTGGTAATTGTCCATTAATTTATTGCTATTTCTGTCTATCAGTAACACATAAGCATATGCAAACATATTGAACGCATGTAATTCATTAGTTACCAGATAAGCTTGGCGCATCTTCACTTTGAAATGTTTTACGGTGAAAAAAACATGTCAAAGTCATCACAGTTTTAAATATATTTATTATTTTGTGTATATTTTTTTAGTGTTGTGTTTCTTGAGAAAGGTTCCAGTTGGACCGTAATACGGAAAATAGTCCTCGTTCTTTTGTTTATTGCTGCTTGTTAACATTGATAGTTAGGCTTTTTAGTGATGTTTGTAATTCATGTAGTATTTAGCATATGTTCCCTCTAAGAAAATGTCCTAGGTGAGTGGCATCAAGTTTCCACAAATGCAATACCACATGCACAAATAATAATGCAGGTCCTGCTTTAAACACTTTCTCGAGGTTTTTACACATCACTACAAATAACTAACAGTTGCATGACACATCAAGTGCGTTGTCATCAATATACAGGAAAATAGGAAGTCATTAGTCGGTGACTCAACACAAGGTTGAATAAATTATTAAAGTAGCAGAGACTTCACATACAAAGACATTAATGGAGTGGAGACTCCACACACAGGGACATCAAGGAAGTGGAGACTCTCAACATATAAACATTAAAGGTGTGAAGACTCCACACACATCTATCAAGGGAGTGGAGACTCAACATATAAACATTAAAGGTGTGGAGACTCCACACACATCTATCAAGGGAGTGGAGACTCAACATATAAACATTAAAGGTGTGGAGACTCCACACACATCTATCAAGGGAGTGGAGACTCAACATATAAACATTAAAGGTGTGGAGACTCCACACACTTCTATCATGGAAGTGGAGACTCCATACACAGAGACATCAGGGACAGATATTCCATACATATGACAGCTGAATTCAGTCAGAAGGTTCAGTTATTAATTACTGATTTGCTTGTGTGTTATGTCATGTATGTCCAACATTACAGACAAGGATATGAATCTGATGTGGTTTTCCTGTGTCCAGGCAGTCCCTGATCAGCTGGATCTCAGAATTTCTTCCAGGCTGCTGGAACAAATCCTCCTGGAAAATAAAGGGATAACTCTTAAGTGTCTGAGAACAATCCAACACACTTGCAATGTGACTGCTGGGGCAACATAGGGCAATAACAGATGTAAGGAGTGTTGCCAATATACAAGTGCATAATGCACTAACAACATTCACACAAACATAATATTTTGACTAAAAAGTCTTCATTAAGACAAAAACAAGTAACACAAAATTAATATTACAAAAAACAACAGTATAATAGGAGAAAAATATGTAATAAAGGAGAGAAGATGAGAAGGAAAGAAAATAAGAAGAAAAGGAAGACAGAAGGCAAGCACAAGATAGAAGAAAGCAAAATGTAAAACAAAAGAGAAAGAAATGAAAAGTGAAAGATGGGAATGATACTCATTCTATTTGTTTGTTTCATTTACTCTTTCATGGAGTCATGAGCTACAGTAACCAATGAGTACTCTTTCATGGAGTCATGAGCTGCAGTAACCAATGAGTACTCTTTCATGGAGTCATGAACTGCAGTAACCAATGAGTACTCTTTCATGGAGTCATGAGCTGCAGTAACCAATGAGTACTCTTTCATGGAGTCATGAACTGCAGTAACCAATGAGTACTCTTTCATGGAGTCATGAGCTGCAGTAACCAATGAGTACTCTTTCATGGAGTCATGAGCTGCAGTAACCAATGAGTACTCTTTCATGGAGTCATGAGCTGCAGTAACCAATGATTCATGGTGCTCTTTCATGGAGTCATGAACTGCAGTAACCAATGAGTACTCTTTCATGGAGTCATCAACTGTAGTAACCAATGAGTACTCACTCTTTCATGGGGTTATGAACTGCAGTAACCAATGAGTACTCTTTCAT
Organism: Meghimatium bilineatum; assembly: GCA_034231615.1. Classification (NCBI taxonomy): domain Eukaryota; kingdom Metazoa; phylum Mollusca; class Gastropoda; order Stylommatophora; family Philomycidae; genus Meghimatium; species Meghimatium bilineatum. The sequence continues at coordinate 386,882 of CM067319.1, read as the reverse complement.
GGAGTCATGAGCTGCAGTAACCAATGAGTACTCTTTCATGGAGTCATGAGCTGCAGTAACCAATGAGTACTCTTTCATGGAGTCATGAGCTGCAGTAACCAATGATTCATGGTGCTCTTTCATGGAGTCATGAGCTGCAGTAACCAATGAGTACTCTTTCATGGAGTCATGAGCTACAGTAACCAATGAGTATTCTTTCATGGAGTCATGAGCTGCAGTAACCAATGAGTACTCTTTCATGGAGTCATGAGCTGCAGTAACCAATGATTCATGGTGCTCTTTCATGGAGTCATGAGCTGCAGTAACCAATGAGTACTCTTTCATGGAGTCATGAGCTACAGTAACCAATGAGTATTCTTTCATGGAGTCATGAGCTGCAGTAACCAATGAGTACTCTTTCATGGAGTCATGAGCTGCAGTAACCAATGAGTACTCTTTCATGGAGTCATGAGCTGCAGTAACCAATGAGTACTCTTTCATGGAGTCATGAGCTGCAGTAACCAATGATTCATGGTGCTCTTTCATGGAGTCATGAGCTGCAGTAACCAATGAGTACTCTTTCATGGAGTCATGAGCTGCAGTAAACAATGAGTATTCTTTCATGGAGTCATGAGCTGCAGTAACAAATGAGTACTCTTTCATGGAGTCATGAACTGCAGTAACCAATGAGTACTCTTTCATGGAGTCATGAGCTGCAGTAACCAATGAGTACTCTTTCATGGAGTCATGAGCTGCAGTAACCAATGAGTACTCTTTCATGGAGTCATGAGCTGCAGTAACCAATGATTCATGGTGCTCTTTCATGGAGTCATGAGCTGCAGTAACCAATGAGTACTCTTTCATGGAGTCATGAGCTGCAGTAACCAATGAGTACTCTTTCATGGAGTCATGAGCTGCAGTAACCAATGAGTACTCTTTCATGGAGTCATGAGCTGCAGTAACCAATGAGTACTCTTTCATGGAGTCATGAGCTGCAGTAACCAATGATTCATGGTGCTCTTTCATGGAGTCAGGAGCTGCAGTAACCAATGAGTACTCTTTCATGGAGTCATGAGCTACTGTAACCAATGAGTATTCTTTCATGGAGTCATGAGCTGCAGTAACCAATGAGTACTCTTTCATGGAGTCATGAACTGCAGTAACCAATGAGTACTCTTTCATGGAGTCATGAGCTGCAGTAACCAATGAGTACTCTTTCATGGAGTCATGAGCTGCAGTAACCAATGAGTACTCTTTCATGGAGTCATGAGCTGCAGTAACCAATGATTCATGGTGCTCTTTCATGGAGTCATGAGCTGCAGTAACCAATGAGTACTCTTTCATGGAGTCATGAGCTACAGTAACCAATGAGTATTCTTTCATGGAGTCATGAGCTGCAGTAACCAATGAGTACTCTTTCATGGAGTCATGAACTGCAGTAACCAATGAGTACTCTTTCATGGAGTCATGAGCTGCAGTAACCAATGAGTACTCTTTCATGGAGTCATGAGCTGCAGTAACCAATGAGTACTCTTTCATGGAGTCATGAGGTGCAGTAACCAATGAGTACTCTTTCATGGAGTCATGAGCTGCAGTAACCAATGAGTACTCTTTCATGGAGTCATGAACTGCAGTAACCAATGATTCATGGTGCTCTTTCATGGAGTCATGAACTGCAGTAACCAATGAGTACTCTTTCATGGAGTCATGAGCTGCAGTAACCAATGAGTACTCTTTCATGGAGTCATGAGCTGCAGTAACCAATGAGTACTCTTTCATGGAGTCATGAGCTGCAGTAACCAATGAGTATTCTTTCACGGAGTCATGAGCTACAGTAACCAATGAGTACTCTTTCATGGAGTCATGAGCTACAGTAACCAATGAGTACTCTTTCATGGAGTCATGAGCTACAGTAACCAATGAGTACTCTTTCATGGAGTCATGAGCTACAGTAACCAATGAGTATTCTTTCATGGAGTCATGAGCTACAGTAACCAATGAGTACTCTTTCATGGAGCCATGAGCTGCAGTAACCAATGAGTACTCTTTCATGGAGTCATGAGCTACAGTAACCAATGAGTATTCTTTCATGGAGTCATGAGCTGCAGTAACAAATGAGTATTCTTTCATGGAGTCATGAGCTACAGTAACAAATGAGTACTCTTTCATGGAGTCATGAGCTGCAGTAACCAATGATTCATGGTGCTCTTTCATGGAGGCATGAGCTACAGTAACCAATGAGTACTCTTTCATGGAGTCATGAGCTACAGTAACCAATGAGTACTCTTTCATGGAGTCATGAGCTACAGTAACCAATGAGTATTCTTTCATGGAGTCATGAGCTACAGTAACCAAATGAGTATTCTTTCATGGAGTCATGAGCTACAGTAACCAATGAGTACTCTTTCATGGAGTCATGAACTGCAGTAACCAATGAGTACTCTTTCATGGAGTCATGAGTTGCAGTAACCAATGATTCATGGTGCTCTTTCATGGAGTCATGAACTGCAGTAACCAATGAGTACTCTTTCATGGGGTTATGAACTGCAGTAACCAATGAGTACTCTTTCATGGGGTTATGAACTGCAGTAACCAATGAGTACTCTTTCATGGAGTCATGAGTTGCAGGAGCCAATGAGTACTCGTTTATGGAGTCATGAACTGCAGTAACCAATGAGTACTCTTTCATGGAGTCATGAGCTGCAGTAACCAATGATTCATGGTGCTCTTTCATGGAGTCATGAACTGCAGTAACCAATGAGTACTCTTTCATGGAGTCATGAACTGTAGTAACCAATGTGTACTCACTCTTTCATGGGGTTATGAACTGCAGTAACCAATGAGTACTCTTTCATGGAGTTATGAGCTGCAGTAACCAATGAGTACTCTTTCATGGAGTCATGAGCTGCAGGAACCAATGAGTACTTTTCATGGAGTCATGAGCTGCAGGAGCCAATGATTCATGGTGCTCTTTCATGAAGTCCTGAGCTGCAGGAAACAATAAGCAATGGTGCTCTTTCATGGAGTCATGAACTGCAGGAACCAATGAGTACTCTTTCATGGAGTAATGAGCTGCAGGAGCCAATGAGTACTCTTTCATGGAGCCATGAGCTGCAGTATACAACATGAAGTCATAAGCTGCAGTACCAAATAAGCCATGGTGCTTTTTCATGGACTCATGAGCTGCAGTAACCAATGAGGGCTCTTTCATGGAGTCATGAACTGAAGCAACCATTGAGACATGATGCTCTTTCATGGGGTCATTAGTTGCAGTAGCCAATGAGCCATGGTGCTCTTTCATGGAGTCCTATGAGCTGCAGGAACCAATGAGCCATTCTGCTCTTTCATGGAGTCATGAGCTGTAGGAACCAATGAGCCATTCTGCTCTTTCATGGAGTCATATAAGCTGCAGGAACCAATGAGCCATTCTGCTCTTTCATGGAGTCATGATCTGCAGGAACCAATGAGTGCTCTTTCATAGGATTATGAACTGCAGTAACCAATGAGCCATTCTGCTCTTTCATGGAGTCATGAAATGCAGTAAACAAAATAAATCATGGTGTTTTTTCATGGACTCATGAGCTGCAGAAAATATATACCTGTACTGTTCTGAAGCTATGGTGCCTATGGAAACATCTTACCAACCAATTTCTCTGCTTCACACAGCCTTAGTGTGCCATGCATATGCCTAAAATGTTAACCGATAGTATATATGATTATATTAAGAATTTTAAGAAACCCTCATATGTATATTGAGTTGTCAAAACAAATATAACACCTACTTTGTCTAATCCATGTTTGTGTAAGAAATCAGCCAATTTCCAAATCTCTTTAGGAACCATGTACAGTCTTCCACCATCTTGTGATATGTCTAATCTGCTCAGACTTCCAGGTTGTTCCTGGGTCAAACAGAAAATCATTGTCAGAGATACACATTATATCCTGGCACATGCCATGATCTGTGACTAACTATATATATATATATATATATATATATATATATATATATATATATATATATATATATATATATATATATATTATATATATATATATATATATATATATATATATATATATATATATACACACACACACACACACACAAGGGCAAATTGAAAAGTTTTGCTTCCAGAGCCATAACTTTAACAGCAGTGCTCCGAGCCATGTGACACATATGTGAAGATAATCTCTAAGGAAGTGACCATCGGGACATGTATTGTCCTGTGCCTGGAATGTGACGCATGCACACAGCAGACGTAAAATGGTGACTTGTATAGAAATACGGTTGAAGCAATGTGTTGTGATTGAATTCCTGGTGGTGGAAGGTTGTTCATCCATCGACATGCATCGAAGAATGATTGTTGTATATAGCGATGACTGTGTGTATGTAAGTACTGTCAGTAGGTGGGCAAGGACTATAAAAGACATCAATCTAACGACATATAGCCTGCATAACCAGGCGAGCAGCGGACGTCCGATCACAGCCGTGGATGCACATTACCAAACTTGCATGGATGAACTGATTTGTGCCAATCGCTGTGTTAATCAGAAAGATATTGCCACAATGCTTAGGATTTCAACTGAGCGAGTCCATCACATTATCCATGCCTTGCTTGGGTATAGGAAAGTGTGTGAGATGGGTCTCTCACATGCTGACACCAGAAATGAAATAGCGGCGACAGCTGGCATGTTAGGACCATCTGATGCAATATTAACAGGAAGGTGATGCCTTTGTCCACAGAATTATCACTGGCGATGAGTCATAGGCACATCCTTATGACCCCGAAAACAAGCATCAGTCCATGGAGTACAGACATAAGAACTCACGTCACCAAAAAAGTTTAAGGTTGTTGTTTCGGCAGGAATCATGTTGATGACCATCTTTTGGGACTGCGAGGGCATAGTTCACATGGAATTTTTGCATGTTTGTATTGGAAATCCACAGTTCTAAAGCACGACAATGCTCGCCGACACAAAAGTCGACAAACAGTGGCTACATTGAAGCGTCTCAAGTTTGATGACATTTTACTGAACAGCCCTGATCTGGCACCATGACTTTTTTCTCTTCCAGAAGCTGAAGGAACACATCAAGGGACACTGCTACGCTTCTGATGAGGAGGTGCAAGCAGACGTGCGTATCTAGTTTTGGAGAAATGGTCCGATTTCTTCCTTGATGAGATGCACAACTGATCTGATGTTGGCATTTGAGCATGGACCGGAGGGGACTATGTTGAAAAATAATGACACCTCACTTATAATGACATTCAAAAGTTTTCAGAAAATGTAAAGTTCATACGCATATCTTGAATATTAATATAATTATTGCTTACGAGGCAAAACTTTTCAATTTGCCCTCATACCTTGACATTATATTAACTGTAGATACCTTGACATTATATGAGTTTATTCGATGAAGAATGTTCTCATTCGATAAAGAAAAGGTAACAATTGATTGTCCTCATGTATGGTTCAGAAACATGGACAATAAACAAACAACTAGAAGATAAATTGAAACTTTTAAGATGTGGATATACAGAAGAATAAGGAGAACATTATGGAAAAAGAAGAAACAGAACTAACTTACTTATCTGATCCCCAATAATGCGATTTCACCCTTTCTTTCCTGTGCTAGGAGGTGGTGGTAGGGTGCATGTCTTCTTCAGCTGTGTTGTATCTGTACAAAGGATGTTAGGACGGAGGGGTTTGGTAGTAACAGTTGTTTTCGCAGGTCTTGTAGTGCAGGACATTCAATAAGGTGGTGTTTTGCCGTTTCCTCCTCTTGTCTGTTGCAGTATGATGTATGGTCTACAGTAATTCTTTGTAGATGTTTGTTAAGTTGTACATGTTTTGTTCGCAGCTAAATATTATGGTTTAATCTTTGCGATGTAGTCTATTCATGCTGTTGTGTAGATTTGGTTGAGACATGTCTGCATATAGCACTCTTCCTTTTGAGTCAGTGGCCCAGTGGTCCATCCATATTTGTTACAGTTGTGGATAAAGTGTTTAGCTGTTTTAAGGTTGGTAGAAATTTCTGGTTGGAGCATGCTTGATACTTTTTGCCAGTTTATCAGCTTTGCAAAGTTTATCTTTCATTCCTGCTGATACCTGTGTGACCTAGTATCCACTGCAGTGTAGTATTGATGCCAAAGGATGTATGTTTGTAGCTTGAAGTATGTTGTTTATAGTTTTCTCTGATGTTGGATTCCAGTTTGTTAGGGCTTGTAGAGCAGACAAGAAAGTCTGTGAATATTGCTAGGTTTTTTCAATCTGTTGCATATTTTTGTATTTGGAGGTGATGTATGAGTGTTTCTGATATTACTTTCACCTCTGCATCATAGTTGCTGCAGAACTTTCTACAAGGAGCAGTTAACTCTATTGATGTTTTGTCAGGGTATTGGACTATGAGAGTCTCATATACAGGGTATTGGACAATGAGAGCCATATCCTGCATCAATGGTGGCTTTGAAGGCTGACCCATCTGTGTGCTTGGATCCAGTCCTTGATGTAGGAGTTGATAGTCTCTTGTGCAATGGATTTAATGTTGTTTTGGTTTGTTGCCTTGGTTACTGAGTTGTTTAATAATGTAGTGTTTATTTGGGGCAGTATGAGGGATGCATGTGGTGGGATATTTGATACTCTTTCAGATTTCTCTCTATCTTCAGGAAGGTGATGTGTCTTGTTTAGTTCTTCTGCTAGCTGTACTGGAGATTTTTGTTTTTGTCTTGCTTTCTATGTCCATTTGTTAACTACTTCTTTCTTAGGATGGTTTTGTGGGAGTCGTTTGTATCTTTCCACAGCTTCTATAGTTGCCTTTTCTCTTCTAATGTCTAGTGGTTCTATGTTTGCATTGATTTCACAGGCCACTGTTGGTGTTAATCTCATGCCACCACAAATGAAGCGGAGAACCTGGCTTTGTACTTTGTCCAATTGTGTGCAAGAGCTTTTTGATGATGTGGCTTGCAAGGTGAGATTGTAGCCTAATATGGATCTGATGAATTCTATGTATGCATGTCTAAGTGTTGTCTTGTCGGCTCCCCAGGAGGTACTTCCAAGTCGCTTTAGCAGGTTCAATCTCCTAGATGCTTTTTCTGTGATATTGTTAATAAAGTTGATGGAAGTTAGCCTCCTGTCCAACTGAAACCTAGGTATGTTGGGTTTTCTTCACGATTTATGTGAGCTCCTTCAAGAGTGATTTTAAGTTTCTGTTTTTTGTGTTTGTTGTTAAGTGTAAATATGGTATACTAGATTCGTTTGGATCCCGTCGGGACCCATTGTCTAGTCGGGATGAAATTTATTACATTGCCAATGTGTTTGCCAACCTGTTGCGGTGAAATGGTGGTTGGCCATCTTCTTTGACGAACACCATTGATGTTGGTTCATTATAGCGACGTTGATCAGATTGACGAACACGCTTCACAACAACATTTGTATACAACAATGGCGTCTACTTTGAGTCCTACGGTGGAAAATTGTGTCTCGACACCAATCGTTTTGATTGGATGTAGCATTGGATTCTGTTCGTTGCAGTGGATAAGTTGCCTGTTGCACTTCAAGCGGCAAAGTCATCTGCATGGAGGGCCTTTGAAATATGATGTGACGGATTCTCTTCAATATCGCTGATGAATTCCAGGAAGAGGATGGGAAAGATCACTTCTCCTTGAGGCACTCCTTGTTGGAGAGTAACATGTTTGCTTAGTTTAAGTTTACCATCTACTTTTACTCTTGCTGTGTGGTAGCAGAGAAAATGTTTTATTCAGCTGAACATTTTGTCTTCAATTTTGTTTTGGAGAACCTTGAAGTGGAGTCCATCTTATCAAAGGTCTTGCTGAAGTCCATAAAAGTTGTGAACTAATTTATGACATCTCTGACATAAGTTACCTGTAAACGTCAACAAATCTGACCTCAGCGATAACATCTCTGACAGAAAAATATCTATGTTAACTTCAACAATGTTTGGCAGATGATACTGACATCTATGATACTGACAACATAATTTACTTACAATCTCCAAGAGATCCGCTACTGGCACTTCTCTGATTGGTCCATGCATCTGAACCAAGGCTTCTATAGAAGATCCAAATGTGCTGATGAGGTAGTTTCCACTGACAGTAATATTGACACAGTTAAGTACAACAACTTGACATGTCAGCTTTAAACACATAGAATTATGAGTCAGATGAACATTTATTTTTGACTCATCATAGTCATAAAAAATTGATGAAAAGACAAACTATTGACACAAGAAAATTGAATGCACGAGAAACACAAAGAAAGAACAAATACAGAAATGACAGCAACTATATTATTGATCTACATGCAAGAAGAAATCATAGAAATCATTTGTTGTTATTTATATGCATAATATCAGCAAAATATCATCAAGAGTTGCCAGCTAAATGATTTGCCAGAACTGCTCTTTGTTGACAATTAGTGCCTACTCCACAGTTCAAGTGAAGAACTGCAAGATCACATATATAAACATACTCAATGAAAGCTCTGCTACAATCACAACATAAATACAATACAGAAAAAACAGAAGTAATGTCTATAGACAGAGAGAACCCAATACAATCAACATGAAGTTAAAATGATCAATTACGGAAACAAGTGCATGAATTTAAATATCTCTGGAACATTTTTACAGATGATGGAAGAATGAACATAGAGCTCGAGACAAGGATGTAAATCAATTATGTAAATTAACTTACTCCAATCTTGAAACACACATCCATCCCAATGGAAGCCAAAAGGTAAATCATAAATTCATCTTCATACCAACATTGTGTTATCAATGTTAGAAATGGACACTAAGTAAAGAATAAGAGAAAAAGCTTAATATGTATGAAATGAGCTGTCTAAGAAAAGCAGCAAACAGAACAAGAGATCTTGCAAGATTACAAAAATACTGTCTGAACAATATTTCTGGTCAAACATATTGAACAGCAGAGACTGACATGGTTGCCACTTAATCAGAATGAATCCAAACTGGCAAACAGTGAGAGCATATAACAGAGAATGGAAACACCAAATGATGACAGAGGAAGACCACGAACAAGGTAACTGAAGGTGTCACAGATGTCCCGAGATGTCATTTGACTGACAGATTCTGATGATATTTTGTTCATATTATCCATATAAATAATGAAAAACAAAATGGTCTTATGTTATCTTATTGTGTCTGTAGATCTCTACATTATTACTGCATACCAAGTGACAAGTAGAAATTAGGAAAAGATTAGCGATAACAAAATTAAAAGAAGTGAAAAAATATGGAAAAACTGTTATAAAGATACAAAAGTTATACCGGTACTTCTTAGATCATACATTTTACCAGTTGCCACATGGGGAGTAAGACTTGGACAATAAATAGAAGAATGGCAAAAATAATAATGGTTGTCGAACTGAAGTGTTATAGGGCAATATTAAGAATTTCCTGGACAGAAAAGATAAGGAACAGTGAGGTTTTGAGTATGCTGAATATAGAGAAAGGATGGCTGGTGAATACAATTTTACATTAAAAACTGAAATATTTCAGACATATAAAGACACAATGGCATGGAAATACACATATTAGAGGGCAGAATTCCAGAAAGTAGAAGAAGAGGTAGACCTAGAAGAAGATGGACAGATGACATCAAAGGCTGTATAAAGATATCATTGGAGGAGACAGGCAGATTGGCAAAGGATAGAGTCGGGTTCAGGGTGTTCAGGACTACAAAGACAACGTTCTGGAAAGAATATGTCACATGACGATGATGACCAAGTGACAGAGGAAGACCAAGAAAACAAGGCAGATTGAAGGTGTCACCGATATCCTGAAATGGTTTTACGTTATCTTCGTCACCATCACCATCATTAGACTCAAACACCTCAGTAGTCACTCTTGATGCATCACCATCATTAGACTCAAACACCTCGGTAGTCACTCTTGATGCATCACGATCATTAGACTCAAACACCTCGGTAGTCACTCTTGATGAAGTTTTCATAATCTCCCCAACTTCCCTGCCAGTTATGATATGTGACAGAAGTTAATCTTGTTGATTTGCTTATGTTGTCTTCTTACCTTACTTCTGTCTGCCCAATTTTCTTTTACCTGGCCCTATACCCTGTACAAGTTTATGCTTCTTCTCGTGTGATGTATTCTTTCCAGAATGATGTCTTCCTTGTGGATTCTCCGAATACTCCGTGATTTTGAACGAGATGATCTGCCGCAGCTAGAGACATGTTTAAGAAATCTGATATAACACTGGATCATCGTCGTCTTGGAAGCCCTCTTCTTCTGTTGCCATCAACTCTAAATTCAGTCTTTCCATGCTGTTATGTCTCTTTATACGACCAAATAAAAACACAGCTTTTTTGTTAGGATCTTGTTAAGGAGCCAGCTCTCTTCGACGTTTACTGATCTTAAAACTCCTTGATTTGTCTTTAAAGCTGGTCATGGTATACATACAATTCTTCTGTAGTATCTCATTTTAAAAGCAGTGATTCTCTTGGGTATTGTTTTATTTAACGTCCATGTCTCGCAAATATATATTGCCAATGGAAACACATATGCTGCTGGTAGCAGGCCAAAGATTTTTCATTTGCGTAAGTTTCAGTGTCGCCATTGAAATTCTTTTGATTTTGACAGCGCAGTCTCCTGAGCTATTTATGTTTGTGCCCAAAAACTGGAAATTTTGTATGTTCTCTAGTTTGAAATTGTCAATTATCTTTGGTTTTACTTACATCTATATATACGCTGTATCCTTTGTTTGCCTTGCGGCATCAGGGTGAAAGAGTTCTCTGGAGATGGCCTTCTTGTGTGCTGTTTGTAAGCTTGTTCCTGTGGCTTCTTTGATTTCTGAGATCCATCTTTTACATGGTCTGCCTATGGCTTTATAACCATTATGTCTATGTGTCATGGCCATTTGTATCATGCTATCTGTTGGTAGTCTGGAAGCATGTGAAAACTACTTGATCTGTTGTTTTTTGATGTGTTCCAATACTGGTATTGTTTTGGTTATCTGTCTGATGGTATCGTTTCTAATTCTATCTCTTAATGACACTCCGAGTATTCTTCATAGACATGTCATTTCTGTTGTCACTATTTTTATTTTGTCTTGTGCTGTTCTTGTCCAGATTTGGCACTGGTAGCATAGTGATGGAATAATAATATTCTTGTATAATGCAACTTTAGTGTCTATGTTTACATTTTTGTTCTTGAAAATACGTGTCATCTGTCCTAGGATCTGGTATGTTTTGTTGCAACTATTTTGTATCTCTTTACTGGTTTTCCCTTCATTCGATATAATGCTTCCTAAGTAAGTGAACTCATTTACCAGTAAATGTGGTTATCATCGATGGAGATAGTGATATTTCTTTCTTTCTTTGCTATTTCCATTATTTCGGTCTTTTTAATATTGATCTTCATGTTGAATTTTTGACAAGTTATGTGGAGTCTGTTCATATGGTCTTCCAATTGTTCTTCTGATGTCGCTATTAGTACTTGGTCGTCTGCAAAGAGTAACTTGTTCAATTTGTCTTTTATGTTATCTTCTTCGTTGGTACTTGTTAGTTTACAGATGTGGTCGATATATGTTATAAAAAGTAGAGGGGGTAGGACAAACCCCTGGCGAACTCCTGATTGAATTTGAAACTTATTGGACACACCTGCATTTGTTCTTACTGCACATTGGCTATTAGCTTTTGGCTATTAAATTTATCTGTTGTTATAATTTTCTTTTCTTCATATTTAAGTACAGGTTTTGGGCTTCAGTGTGTTCTCTTGTTGGTAGCAACATTTGCTTTAGACCATCTCCGTTTCTTGTAAGAGAACTGTGTCATCAACATATCTGATTTCTGGGATTTGCTGACCGCTGATGGTAAGAGGTTGGAAGTCAGCATATGTCATGTAATCTTTAACATTTCACACTATGTTTTCAGCGTAGATGTTAAACAGGTACAGTGATAGTGTGCATCCTTGTCTAACTCCTTTCTGTACATTAAACCATTCGGATAGTGTTCTGTCCACTTTTACTGCTGTCTCTTATTAATGGTACAGCATTGTGATTAAATATGTGAGATGTTTTGAAAATCCCATGTCAATCATAATTTTCCATAATTGGTGATGTCGTACACAATAGAATGCCTTGGTGTAGTCGATGAAACATGCGTGTGGGTCTATATTGAATTTCCTGCATTTTTCTATAATGATTCTCATGTTGAAGATATGGTCTCCGGTGCATCTGCTGCATCTAAAAACCTGCCTGTGCCTATAAACGTCTGTTTCTATATTATTTGGCATTCTCTTCATTATGATATGTAATAGTATTTTACTAGCTTGACTTATCAAAGCGATAGTTCTGTAGTTAGTGCATAATTGTAGGTTGCCACTTTTTGGTAATGGGATATAAATTAATCTTTTCCAGTCTTTTGGTCATAGACCAGTTTTCCAGATGTTGTAACATAGCCAACTATGATATATAAGGACACTTTCTTCTCCGCCGCCTGGATCATTTCTGTTGTTATTTGATCACATCCAGGGGATTTGTCTTTCTTTTAAAATTATGTATTGAGTTCCTATCCTCCTCCCGTGTTGGCTCTGGTTCTTGATATTTGTTGCCAAGTATGTTGATGTCTTCTGAGTTAATGTGTAGTTTCTGTGTACATTTCTTGAAGTACTCTTTCCATCTATGGAGAATATCTTTTTTGTTATCTGTTATACGTAATGATGGTTTGAATACTTTGTTTTGTATAGTTCTAGCAGGAGAGAAACATGCCTTTGCTTTTACCTTGTTCATGTAATTCTTCTATTTCTTCACAAGAGTTTTTATATATTGTTGTTTATTCTGTCTAACTATGTTTATGCTAGTTGTGGTATTTATGATTTAATACTGGGACATGAAATAACTCCACACAATCACATCGCCTGCCGTCAAATGGTTGGAGTTATTTACACAAACTATGATGATCAGAAAGATTCATTTTTTATTCATTTCAGGACATGTGGGTGTTGAGTGTAATGAGCAAATTAATACACTGGCGAGCATGACCACTGTGTCAATAGGTACATCAATGGATTCATCTGGCATAGTTAATGCATTAAGGGACCTCCTTCACTCATAAGATTTTCATAAGTGTCAATTATGGTCAAGAATTTATGAGATTGGTGCAAACATTGGAACAGCTCATAAAGAGAATTCAGATCTTGTCGTCCCATCTGGATGAAATTTATTGGGTTTTTTACCCCGATATGTCTCAAATTGCCAATGTGTTTGCCAACTGGCTCACCGTATGGGAACAAAGCGAGTATGACATCATACAGTCCATAAACAATTTATCAAATACAGTCCATAACCAATATTTCATGAATGAATAAAAGCGAATGTCGCAGTGAATGGGTGGTTCGCCATCTTCATGGACGAAAACCATTGATGTTCATTATAGTGACGTTGATCAGATTGACGATCTTGCTTCATAATTCCGTGGTGTAAATGCACTATTTATAGAGCGATCCTGAGAGAATGTCAGAACACTGCTATTATATTATAGATATATGAAGTGACTGACAAATCAGCATCGAACTAGAACTGTCAACAGCTAACTCTGATAGATTTACTGAAAGAAAAGAACATGCTGAGAAAATGAGACGTGTTATTGAACAACTCAATTGTACATAGCATTACTAAGATATATCGCTCGGGTTACACTGAAGTCAGAGGAAACGAAAAAGCTGAATCAACGCTGTGATTGACAGTACAGTACTGAGAGAAGATAATGCAGGGACAAATTCATTGCAAAATGAAGATGTTGACAATGAGACTGAAATTTACACATTCAAGAATTAAAATTTCCTGAGATAGGGATAAGAGAATGTGTTGACTTGTCCCCGGTGTGTGTGTGTACACACTGATGATAACATGCAGTCATAGATGACACATTTGTTGGCTCACTGATTAGTGAGTCTGTATAATGGTGGATGGGCAAACTCCAAATATAACTTGGTCAAACCTCCTGGTTATTTCAATGCCAACCGTCCACATTATACTAATGATGTACTTGTTTTATCTATTCGCTAAATCCTTTGTTGCCTTTAAGTGCCAGGGGTAGAAGATTTTTCTGGAGATGGTCCTCTTGTGTGCTGAGTATATTGTGGAGTTTGTTGCCTCTTTTATTTTGGTGGTCCATTGTTTTCGTGGTCAGTCTCTAGGTCTGCCTTCACTGTATCTGTGTAGCATAGCTTGCTGTGGTACACTGTCTGATAGCAATCTGCTGATGTGCGCAAATAATTTTATCTGTTGTCTCTTAATATATTCCAAGATTGGAGTGGTACCAGTTCTTTGTCTGATGTCTTCATTTCTCACCCTGTCTCTTAGCGATATTCCTAGGATTCTGCGCAAGCATGTCATTTCAGTTGTCACAAGTTTACGTTTGTCTTGTACTGTTGTTGTCTATGTTTCACATTGGTAACACGGCGTTTCTATAATAATTGTTTTGAATAGTGTTATTTTGGTGTTTAAATCTACATTTTTGTTTCTGAAGATTGATGTCATTTGTCCTAGAGCTTGGTATGCAGTACTACATCTATTGTGTATTTCTGTGCTGCTCCAGCTGTCTGTTGTTATATTTCTTCCTAGGTATGTGAATTCTTTTACTTGTTTTAGTCTGTTGTTTCCAATATATATGTCAAGAAGATCAAGAACTAGATGGACAGAGACAATCAAAGAAACATTAAATAGACACGGGCTTAACATGTCCAATGCAACTCAAATTGCCAAAGATAAAAAAATTCAGAATTCCTCCCAAGACACTTAACAGCACAAGTGGAAATGACTATAGATAGATAGATATTGTTTTTTAGTGTATCATTCACTGAAACACATTGAATTAATGTTCCTGATATTGATTTGCATCATTCATTTAAAGATGTTGAATTCATGTTCTGATATTTATGTGTTATTCAATAAAACAAGCTGAAACCATGTTCCTGTAATATTATTTTTCACTTAAATACATTGAATTCATACATTGAGATTCTTAGAATTTGCCTTTCACAATATATGCTTGCCATTTTTGTTCTATTTATGGGTTTTACATTTTCATTTCACATCAATGTTTTACGGTAATGTACCGTGCTTTTTCTTTCTGTTAGTCATCAGACAACAGCAGCATTAACTAACAGAATGTCATACGACATAGGGCTGGTTGTCAAAACTCAGTATAATGTGACATTAGAGATAAAACAAGCAGTCAAGACTTGATATGATGTGACATGACAGATACAACAAGCAGTCAAGACTTGGTATAATGTGACATGAGAGATACAACAAGCAGTCAAGACTTGATATGATGTGACATGACAGATACAACAAGCAGTCAAGACTTGGTATAATGTGACATGACAGATACAACAAGCAGTCATGACTTGGTATAATGTGACATGAGATATAAAGAAAAGTCAAGATTTAGTATATTGTGACAGGACATAGACTAACAATCAAAAGGATATAAAAGAATCTTTTCCTCCTGTCAGATGTAGAACAAGAATGTCTTCCAGTTTCTCATCTCCAGAGTTAAGCCTGGTAGCTGTAGTTTTGTCCACGTAAACCTCAACTGTGACTTCACAAGATGAACCTATCATGACATAAGTATATGTGGGTGTTTTGTAGGTGAAAGACTGTAGGTTAGCAACAACGATAAAATAGAGCACAATGAAATAAGTATATGTGGGTGTGTGGTAGGTGAAGGGATGTAGGTTAGTAACAATAGAACACAATGAAATAAGTATATGTGGGTGTGTGGTAGGTGAAGGGATGTAGGTTAGTAACAATAGAACACAATGAAATAAGTATATGTGGGTGTGTGGTAGGTGAAGGGATGTAGGTTAGTAACAATAGAGCACAATGAAATAGCACTGACTAAAATCATAACACAAACATGAGAGGCAGAGAATGGAGAGTAATCAGTGCAGGAAAAAGAGGGATAAGAAAGACAGATTATTACATATGTATGTGTGTGTACATACCTGCCTGAGCATAAGACTTGCTTGGTGTGTGTGTATACATATCTGCCTGAACATGAGACTTGTTTGGTCTCTGGGTACATACCTATCTGCTATATTATCATAAGGGTAGGCAAAGGCCTAACAGCAATGAAGGTTACTGTACAGTGTGCGCAGAGGTTGTTATTTCTTTTGTAACAGGGTTTGGTGGTGACATATACACTGGCAATTCTGACTCTTAGTCAAGCTCAGATCAAAAGACTAGATAGAATCCAGAATGCAGCAATGCTAAATTGGATGCACAAGAGACACACCAACAAGAGCTATGCTATACCCACTGGACAGTCCTACAGCAGAGCACAAAAAACAGTATTGCCATGCATGGGCATACCTTAAGATACATGCAGATAAGGAACATCCATTGCATTCTGAAATACAGAAAGTTCAAGGTAACAGACTTACAAGAGGGAATTCGTGGATGGGATGTGCTGGGGATGTCATACAATGCGTATGCAGATTGCAAGATGTGGAAGCATGTGCAGAAAGGAGTAGGTCTACTCACAGATTTCAAAATTTGTTTGAGAGTAGTAATTACAATTGGCAGGGAATGCAGAGAATGGTGTCTCATGTGGAGCAAGAGGTGCAGGTTTTGGTCAGTGAGAATACCAAAGAGGGGGATGTGATTATATACACTGATGGATCTGTGATTAAACATGTTCACAGTGCTTGGGACTTCACAGCTCAGTGTGCAGGTAAAACGATCAGGGAGGAGTGTGGGACCTTTGCTGTGACTATGAGTAGCATGGCCATAGAGATTATAGCGGTGATCAGGGCATTTGAGTGGGTAGGCACACAGAAGGTAACATGGGTCTGCATCTTGAGTGACTAGGAATAGTATGATTAGGAATGTACAAGTGGGTTCGCGAACAGAAGATTGAGGCCTTGAGAAAGGTGAGTTTAAAAGTATCTACACTTATTTTCATGCCGGGACATATGGGTGTTCATGGCAATGAAAGAGCAGATCAACTAACGTCATGCCTGATTGTGGTACAGGGCGATGAGGCAATGGATCGAGCTAGCGTTTTGAACTCCATAGAGGTATAGCACACGAGAGTGAGACTAGTGTGGATGATGATTCTTTTTCAATGTCGAGGATTAAAGATCAAGGTTTGAAATGCAGTGTTGATAAAAGTGAACATTTTGGAGGGCGCAGAAGAATGATGGTCAACCAGCAGAGGACCGGTACTATTAGCAGAAGTGTAATGGCAGCAACACTCAGGGAGAGATCGGAGCAACTATGGACGTGTCCAGTTTGCAGTGATGATGATCCGACGACTAACTAAATAATACGTGTCTGAACATAAGACTTGCTTGGTGTCTGTGTGTGTACACATACCTGCCTGAACATATGATTTGCTTGGTGTAGCCTTCAACCATGGCCTGCAGTATGTGGGATCATCCAATTTATTTATAAACTCAAATTCCACAGGAACCTGCAAACACATCACATACATACACACATATATAAACATATGTTGTATCAGAACACATACAGACGCAACAGTTTCATATACAGACACAAGAGTTCCATATACAGACACAAGAGTTCTATATACAGACACAAGAGTTCCATATACAGACACAAGAGTTCCATATACAGACACAAGAGTTCCATATACAGACACAAGAGTTCCATATTCAGACACAAGAGTTCCATATACAGACACAAGAGTTTTATATACAGACACAAGAGTTCCATATACAGACACAAGAGTTCTATATACAGACACAAGAGTTCCATATACAGACACAAGAGTTTTATATACAGACACAAGAGTTTTATATACAGACACAAGAGTTCTATATACAGACACAAGAGTTTCATATACAGACACAAGAGTTTTATATACAGACACAAGAGTTCCATATACAGACACAAGAGTTCCATATACAGACACAAGAGTTCCATATTCAGACACAAGAGTTTTATATACAGACACAAGAGTTTTATATACAGACACAAGAGTTCTATATACAGACACAAGAGTTTCATATACAGACACAAGAGTTTTATATACAGACACAAGAGTTCTATATACAGACACAAGAGTTTCATATACAGACACAAGAGTTTTATATACAGACACAAGAGTTCCATATACAGACACAAGAGTTCCATATACAGACACAAGAGTTCTATATACAGACACAAGAGTTTCATATACAGACACAAGAGTTTTATATACAGACACAAGAGTTCTATATACAGACACAAGAGTTTTATATACAGACACAAGAGTTTTATATACAGACACAAGAGTTCCATATACAGACACAAGAGTTCCATATACAGACACAAGAGTTCCATATACAGACACAAGAGTTTTATATACAGACACAAGAGTTTTATATACAGACACAAGAGTTCTATATACAGACACAAGAGTTTCATATACAGACACAAGAGTTATATATACAGACACAAGAGTTCCATATACGCACAAGAGTTCTATATACAGACACAAGAGTTCCATATACAGACACAAGAGTTCTATATACAGACACAACAGTTTCATATACAGACACAAGAGTTCTATATACAGACACAACAGTTTCATATACAGACACAAGAGTTCTATATACAGACACAACAGTTTCATATACAGACACAAGAGTTCCATATACAGACACAAGAGTTCTATATACAGACACAAGAGTTCCATATACAGACGCAAGAGTTCCATCTGAAACAATGCAAATTTCTATGCCATATTTCTGACTAACTTCTTCCAGTATGTGATCATTTAACCAGGGATCTTGCATGGTATCAGCAGTCATCAATATCTTGCTTTTATCCATTGCTAATTTCTATGCCACATTTATGACTAAAATATACATATTTGTCTTCCAGGTTAAAATCTATGCAAATATAATATAACAGAGAATACAATATATTGCAGAACCACAGCTGTGTCCCACTCAATTTGGTTTTAGAAGAGACATGCTATTTACACTGAGACAACTAAGTGAAAAAGCAATTGAATACCATCAAGATTTAAACACAGTATTTGTAGACCAGGAAAAGGCATTCGACAGAGTAGATAGAAACATTCTATGGGAAACTTTAGAAATGTATAACATCAGAGGACAACTGTTAGATAATATAAAAGCGATATATAAAAAATGCCAAAGGTGTACTTCCATTGTCGGTTAAGTGTTTCAATTAGAAGGATGTTGGACCAAACACATTGCACATATCGGAAGACATTTTGGAATGCACCAGCAGATTGAAATGCCATCAATATGTATAGACCTAATTGCCATGAATAATTATAAACTGTGAATCTGACAATAAGGAATTCTTACGAATAACATTTGCTTTCATATATTAACATGTTGTTGATGGTTCCGTTAATAATGCCCAAATTTATAGACCTAACGATTTTACGTCGACTACAGAAAAGACTAGGCCTAATTTTCGGGAACTATTTATTCAGCACTGTACGTTACTTTTACATATTTTACTCAGCAATATTATGTTAGTTCTAATATGGAAGAACATATTTACAATATATTTAGGTGTTTAAAGGCATGTTATCAGGGTTGCCATATCAGAAATATGGTAAGTTATTTTTGAATAATTATTTTCCGATTTTAAAATTTTTTGCACTACTTTCTGAACCTTCTTGCACCTCTTGTATCACACATACACCATTTACATCAATGTATGCATTATTCATTTCTTTATTTACATGTACACAAATGATTTAAAAGTCTCTAAGAACAAAAGAGTTATTGCGCTTTCCAAACAGTAACACAAATGTTTTTGTTTTTTTTAATTTTGTGAAAAACATCTTTATCACTTCCTCACAACACTTGTATGATACATACACAAAAATAAAATTAGATACACATTTGCAGTAAGCAAAATCTTTATTTACATGTGAAAAATTATTTTAAAATCTCTAAAAACAAAAATGTTATTGCATTTTCCAAACACCCACTAAAAATAACACATATTTAAAAAAAAAAAGAATCCAGTGACAAGGAAAAGATTATGTTATTTTCATTCATTGTGTTAAAAGGTTAAAACTTTACTTCCTGGCATATGGAACAAGTACTTCCGTGGAGTTTTATTCTTATCATCCATACCTCCACCGTTGTAATAGCCTTTTCCCCTCAAACAGTCATGCACATATGTAACATGAGAATGGTAACGTATGGTATGACAATATATACAATTATAAAACATTATAATTCCAGGTGTAGTCCGAGAAAGCTCTCGGATGATATGGACTTGCCAGTTTTGAGGGCTGTTACCTATCAGTAACAATAGGGTTTTCAAGGGGAGATAGCCATTCACTAGGTTGACCATTAATCTTTGAAGTTTTTCCTTCTGCATATGAACACATAGCTGGACAATTGTCATGTCATGTGATGTATTCTTTCCAGAACTTTGTCTTCCCAATGCTCCCTGAACCCCTCTCTGTCTTGGGTGATGCTGCTTGCATTTTCCAATAATCGAAAAAAGAAAAAGACCTAAAATTGAACAATTTTTTTATAGAAACCAATATGGATTTAGAAAACACATGGGATGTACATAAGCACTATTAACCCAAAGACAAACTAAATATAGAAAATTCATAGAATATGACGAACAACTAAACATAGCCTTCACTGATTAGGAAAAGGTGTTCAACAGAGAAGACAAATATGAACTACGGCTAACAATGGAAGAATATGGAATTAAAGGACAGTTACTGGACAATATCAGGACTTTCTAAAAAAAATGTAGCGATGAAGAACTAGCGACATACTGTCAGATAAGTGGGAAATTACATCAGGAATATGACAGGGCTGTGTCACTACCACAATTCAAACATATATATGGACAAAATCACTACAAAGGCTTGGCGATAATAAAATACAGAATGTAGTACAGCAGACAACAAAATAAATGAATTACTATTTGCAGATGACCAAAACCTTATCTACGACAATGCTGAACAACTACAAAGACATTTTAATACACAAATGGCATAGTGCGAAAAACACAATATGAAAATCAGTGCCACAAAAACTGAGACAATCAAAATTAGTTGAACAAACAGCTCAATAAACATACAGGTCAAAGAATATCAACTCAAACATCTCAGAAAATTTATATATATGGTAAGTGTTTTTACAGAAGACGGAAAGCTAGAAAGGGAAATTGAGACTAGATGTCAAAAAGCCAAAGTAATATCCTATCAACTAACACCACTACTTAGACATCTCAACATCAGCTAACAATAAACAAACATTAATAAATAACATTTTATACCAACATTGTGCTATCAATGTCAAACATGGACCCTTTTCAAAGCACAGGAAAGTAAGATTACAGATTATGAGATGAGGTATTTGAGAAAGATTGTCCGCATCACAACAATGGACAGAATGCGAAACGATATCATGGAAATCACAGGAACTACACCAGAAAGTGATTACATCAAGAGACAACAAATACAATTGTCTGGACATTTAATGAGAGTGTAGTCTGACTGCTTCCTGCTGAGAGCATATAACATCAGAATATTCAGGATGATGGCAAGAGGAAGATCAAGTAAATGTGACACGGGACATTAATGTTATATCAAGTAAATGTGACACGGGACATTAATGTTATATCAAGTAAATGTGACACAGGACATTAATGTTATATCAAGTAAATGTGACACGGGACATTAATGTTATATAAAGTCAAGATCCAGTCATTGAACGTGACCTGAAATATATTTTTAAGAAAGTGAAGGTCACCGAATATGACCTGGTACATAACTACCGGTAATAAAGTTTCGATCCAAGTATTCACCTCGGACAGTGTAATTCAAGAATGTCCAGTCCTTGAGCATGATCTTAGTACATTATTATTGAAGATGAAAGTCAAGATAGTCAGTGTGATCTTAGATGTTACTCTTACCTGACCTATATTTGCAACTGTCACAACTTGACTTTGACCCTCAATAAACTTGACATCTTTAAATACACACTGGAAGATAAAAAAACAACTATGTCAAGTATTGAGGAAGCAGCATTTGTGATAACATTTGATGAACACAGACAGGAGTTATGTGGGTCATCTCCAGACTGTGATAACATTTGATAAAAACAGACACGAGTTATGTCTTCATCCCCAGACTGTGATAACATTTGATGAAAACAAACAAGAATTATGTGTGTCATCCCCAGACTGACAAAATGACACTGTAAATGACACTGAATTCAGTGTCCAGCTGTCTATTACAAGTTAACATGTTCTGACTAGTGCCAGACAGTACCAAATTGAAAGCTATTTTTGTTGAACTGACCTCTGTTTTATCTAATTTGATCTGTGGTAAATAATCATTCTCAAGACGGTCCAGCCTTTTCATAATGTCTTCATAAACCTTCTTGTAGCGCTTCTGTTCTATCATTCTCACCTGCAGGCAAAACATAGACATTGAACAGAAAGCTATAAGTAAGAAGACAAGGATATATGTAAGAGAATCAATAAAAAGGTAATACTGCTGTAAAACTGTATAAAAATAGTACTTACGTAGGAAACTGGTAATGAAGTCTTACTGAATGACGACAAACACACTATCACTGTCGGATACTCACATGAAATAATACACGCAACAATACACAGGATATAATTTAAATAATCACAATACACAGGGCATAATCGATGCTTTGACCAAAAAGCCTTAATCAAGATAATAACAAATCATCAAAGGACGATGAGTAACAATAATGATGACACACAAACGTGTGGGAAACAAATCATGGGACTCCATGACGCAGTATAACTTTCTTGCTATTGCGACCATCCAATTGTACCCTAGCTTTTCTATTATGCAGATATGCTTTTACCCATTTGTACATTCTTGAGTTAACTCTGCAATTTTGCAATTTCTTTAAGAGTCCTTCTTTCAAAACCTTGTTAAATGCTTTCCTGAGGTCTATCTATGCTGCTAGCACTAGTTTCTTATCTTGGAAGGCATCCTGAATCTCTTGGGAGAGGTAGATTGCCCAATCTTTCGTAAGCTGGCACTTTCTGAAGTCAGCTTGCTGTGATACCAGAAGTTTTTCACTTTCAAGGTACCACTGCATCCTACGATCGATACTGCATTGCATTGTTTTGTATAGACAGGTTGTGAGGCTGATAGGCCTGTAATTGGAGACTGTGTTGCCATCTTTTCCTGATTTGAGGAGTGGTATCATTATTACTTCCCTCCATGCCTGCGGAACATTACTTGTGGACCAGCTTGTGCTGAAGATCTGCAGTGGCCCTGTTCTTGCTGCAGTTCCCAGGTTTTTAATGATTTCATTTGATACTCGATCAACACCTGGGGACTTTTTAATTTTCAATTAGGATATTGCATGCATATCCAGTTCTTTCAATATGATTGGTGTCTCTATGACTTCAGGTATATGTTTGTCTTGTCCAATGTTTTGCTGGTTCTCTTGAACCTCTTGTTGTTTGTCTGGGCTAACTTTGATGCTGTCTTGGTCCACAGCCACCTTAGATCTTTTGTTCCTGATCATTTTGGTACTGTTCGTTGCTCATGCGGTCATTGCTACACATGTCCTTACCTGGCTCAGATGTGCTCTATTTTATTTCCCAATTTCACTTTCACCACTGATGAGGCTTTCACATGTGAATTCCATGTCTTTTACGTTATCATATGTAAACGCTGCAGCCAGTGGTATAATGGTGAAACTGGCTTAAGATGGAACGACTGCTTCTGTAACCATCTTCATGCCATCAAGCACAGAATACCTACTCCTGTTGCAACAAGCTTCAACTGTGATGATCACTGTGGTGTTCTTGATATTCAGATCGCTGCCATCAGATCCTGCACCACCGATTATAGATCTAGGTACACTCTAGAAAATTGACGTATTTTTTAGTTGGGTACCATCAAGCCATTTGAATTCAATTCTGACCCCTCGTTTGTATAGTTCTTGGTTGATGTGCTCGTTGCCTTTATTCATTTTGTTCTCTCATTTACGAAATCTTTTTGTTAATTTTGTTTCCACATATATTTACATTTTTATGTACTTCTTGTTCCTATCCTTCTGGCCTCTTGCATTCACATTTCTCTCGGACACTTTTGTGTGTCGTTGTTATTTCTA
The DNA here is from genome assembly GCA_034231615.1 of Meghimatium bilineatum. Taxonomy (NCBI): domain Eukaryota; kingdom Metazoa; phylum Mollusca; class Gastropoda; order Stylommatophora; family Philomycidae; genus Meghimatium; species Meghimatium bilineatum. The sequence goes on along the minus strand of CM067319.1, from coordinate 362,758 downwards.
CTCGTTGTCTCGTCCATTGATATTATGTGTGATCTTGATATGATGTGTGATGCCTTTTGGTCAAAATGTTAATTATGTTTTGTGTATTGTTATTTGTATGATTATATCCTGTGTTTTGTTGTGTGTATTATTTCACGTGAGCATACGATAGTGATAGTGTGTTAGTCATCTTTCAGTAAGACTTCATTACCTGTTTCCTACATATGTAAGAAAAGAAGGCTATATGTAAGAAGATGCGGCCTGCATGTAAGATAACGAGGCCTATATGTAAGAGAATGAGGCTATATGTAAGAGAACGAGGCTATAGTAAGAAGACAAGACTATGTTAGAAAACAAGGATTTATGTAAGAAACGCAGCTAAAGTAAGAAGATAAGGCTATATGAAATAATATATGTAATCGGACAAGTCTATAGCTAAGGAAACAAGGCAATAGCAAAAAACAAGATTATATGTAAAATTACGAGGCTATATGAGGGCAAACAAGACTACGGTATATATGGGAAGATAACATTATATGAGAGAAAACAATATTATATATGAGAAGAAAATATGAGAGCAAAAAAGACTACATGTGGGAATATAATATGAGAGAAAACAAGCTTATATGTGACAAGATAATATTATATGATAGCAAACAAGACTATATGTAAGAAGATAAAACTATATGAGAGGAAACAAGACTATATGTGAGAATATAAAACTATATGAGAGCAAACAAGACTATATGTAACAAGATAACATTATATGAGAGAAAACAACATTATATGTGAGAAGATAACATTATATGAGAGCAAACAAGACTATATGTGAGAAGATGCCATTAAAAGAGCATGACTGCCATACATTTTCGAATATAAGCCGATCCGTTTATAAGCCGAGGATGTAACTTTAAAGTCCAAAATAGGACAAAAGTAAAAAACCGGTGTATAAGCCGAGTATACAAAAATAATACCAATAACAACACTGTTGAATCCTGTTATAAGAATGAAAGTACAAATGAAATATTGCTGAAGGAAAATAACACAAATTTTATAAATGGTAAGAGGCAAGGTCATTTCTTACATCTGCTGCACCCTACCTGTACAGACATAAAATACCATATCCAGGATAATGTAGTGCGACCTTTGCCAGGAGACGTTGCCAGCCTCATAAAATATGCTACCAGGTATGATGTAAAAATTTTAAGTATCCGGTTGTTTCCCAACACCAGAGTTTTATCTTTTGACCACCTGGTACCAGAGTGTTCCGAGATATAATAGTGACAACAGATATTACATGTCTACGAAGAATACCCAGAGTGTCATTAAGAGATAGAATTAGAAATGATAACATCAGACAGATAACCAAAATAATACCAGTATTGGAACACATCAAAAGACAATAGATCAAGTAGTTTTCACATGCTTCCAGACTACCAACAGACAGCATGCCACAGATGGCCATGACACACAGATATAACAGCTATAAAGCCAGAGGCAGACCATGTAAAAGATGGATCACAGAAATCAAAGAAGCCACAGGAACAAGCTTACAAACAGCACACAGGAAGGCTATCTCCAGAGAACTCTTCTACTCCTGACTCCCGCAAGGCAAACAAGGGATACAGCGTATAAATAGATAGATAGATGGCAGTATACCGGTAGACAGAGAGACTGATGATATTCACATTGAATTTCCCATGACAGAGGATAAAATTCTTGAAATGTTTCAGAATTCAGACTGATTCCGACTTCGAAGCATTTAAATGACTTTTGATACCAGTAAGTTTTTATTCTATTACCGATAGGCCTATTTGACTGCATTCTGTGCTACCGTTTTTGTGTTCTACTAGTAATTATTTAACTAATTATTTATTGTTCTCGTATATAAGCCTATATATTCCCAATATGAATAGAGGGAAAAAATACAAAAGTCATTGGCTTATATTTAGAAATATACGGTATTTGTTAGAAGACAATATGAGAGCAAACAAGAATATATGTGAGAAGACAATATGAGAGCAAACAAGACTATATATAGGAATGTGAAACTAGAAGTGGATTGGCAACATCATGAGGTAAGGAAAATTGTCCAGAAAAGAGCACAATTGACAAAATACAGAAATGCACAAGATAAATTCTAGAGTAAACCTTTTATGTGGGAGATCATATAAGTTCATCATATAACAAAAGTAATACCACACTTACTCCAATGGTAAACAGAGAACTGACTGGTTTGTGGTCTGATATCTTCAGCTGAGGGTGTGAGTTGTACCGGAGTTGTTTGACACACTGACCTCGCCACAAGATGCGATCACACCAGGCCGGAACTCTGTTTTTATCACTGCATGGAAAAAATGATGGTAGAGCAATAACCTAGCAGGTTCAGTTGGTTTATTGCACTGGTTGTTTTTATATCTCTCTATGTGTATGTGTGTGTGTGTGTGCATGCGGCTAAGTTGGTTTATTGTGCAGCATTGTTTTTATCTCTTCATGTAATAAGAAAGCCACAAACACCAACACAAGATGACTATCACATTATGAACAGATCATTATGAACAAGTTATAATTCTACGTCTCAGAACAGGACACAACCGACTCCGCAGTCACATGTATACAAAGTTCAAGATTGGCAACACGGCCATGTGTACAGGCAGCACACAGTGCCAAACATATACTTCTAGAGTGTTCTGAGCATGAAACGCTGAGGCTGACATATTGGCTAGAGGAAACAATACTGGAATCAAAGCTCTATGGGACACTGTATGAACTACAACAGACAGTGAGTTTTTTCAGGAGACAGAATTACAGATATAGACACGTTTCAAGTGAACGAAAGAAGAAGAAGAATCTCTTCATGAGTGTGCATGTTTAAGTTAGTTTAGAGTACAGAGTTGTTTTATCTCTCCATATTTGTGTGTGTGTGCGTTAAGTTGGTTTATTGTACATTATTTTTATATCTTCATGTTTGTCTGTGCATACTTAAGTTGGTTTAGAGTACAGGGTTGTTTTTATCTCTTCATGTGTGTTCATGTTTAACTCATCCTGTATGTAAAATCGATATATTGTGGCAGAGAGACCCTCCCCCCTTTCCGGACGTGCCCACGATGTATTGGTCTTGCAGTTATGCCATCTAAATTTGCTTTGTTTGGATCGCAAGTGAATTAGTATTAACTTATTTATCTATTTAAACTTTAGAAATCTGGTTAACAAAAGGAAATCCTTGTGGTTATGTGTGATTAGACACGTGACATATTTATTTCAAATTAAAATTCACACAAGGCAGGGTGAGCTTTTCTGAAATTAGCAAAATGTCTTTATGTTCCACTAGCAAGAGAGCTGAAACATTTAGCAAACATCAGGCTTTATTCTTCTTCTTCTTCTCTCGTTCACTTGAAACATGTCTATATCTGTAATTCTGTCTCCTTAATAAAACTCACTGTCTTTTGTAGTTCATACAGTGTCCCATAGAGTTTTGATTCCAGTGTTGTTTCCTCTGGCCAATATGTCTGCCTCAGCGTTTCATGCTCAGAACACTCTTGAAGTATATGTTTGGCACTCTGTGCTGCCTGTCCACATGTACACATGGCCGTGTTGCCAATCTTGAACTTTGTATACATGTGACTGCGGAGTCGGTTGTGTCCTGTTCTGAGACGTAGAATTATAACTTGTTCTGATCTGTTCATATTGTGATAGTCATCTTGTGTTGGTGTTTGTGGCTTTCTTATTGACTTTATCATCTGTTTTTTCTGATGGTAGGTGATTGGTATATCTGGTTGGTCTTCGGCAGCACCTTCCTTAGCCAGTTGGTCTGCTTTTTCATTTCCTGGTATTCCACAGTGAGAGGGTATCCACTGCATGGTTACCCTATACTGGTAAGACAATTCGCTAAGTAGTTTTTTTAAGTCTGTTAGTTTTCCAGACTGGAGAGCTTGAAGCACTGATCTTGCATCTGTCAGGAATACCACAGGCTGTAGGTCAGAGTTGGAGTTCAGCAGTTTTTTAGCTGCCACACTAATTGCCTGGATTTCTGCATCATAATTATTGCAGAATTTTCCTGTCGGTGTTCTGATTGTATCTCTAGGCTTGTGTGGATATTCTATATATACACCTGCACCTCCATTCCTCACAGCATTCTGTGCTGACCCATCTGTGTACACTCTGACCCATATATCTTGTGGATATTCCTCATCCAGGAAACTGAGGGTGATTGTCATTCGCTGCACACTGTTCTGTTCGTCCTCGCTTAGTATTCCTTTCACATGGGTCTGAATGTATATTGGCATTCCATGGCTTTCACTCCACGGGGTTTGCTCTGGTACAGACCTTAAGGGGCTGCCAACTTCAGGTAGGTCTGTAAGTTGTCTACGGAGTCGTTTAGCTTGATGGATAAAGCTGCTCCTTTTCAGTCGTCCCATTGCTAGATTTTGGAATCTTTCCTTCATTGGATGACTTGGCATACACTGAAACTTTTCTGCTTGAATTAGTACTTTTGTGTCTCTGCGTTCGCCAAGTGTTTGCATTCTTCCCATTTTCTGCATCTCTGCTATGGGTGTTGATTTCATTGCTCCCAACATTATTCTAAGTGCCTGGTTTTGCACTTTATCTAGATCTTGTAATGTGGTGTTTGATGCAGGACACCACGCAGCTGAACCGTATTCCAGGTGTGGTCTTATGCCTTGCTGGTAAACTTTACTGAGTATATTTCCACTGGCTCCCCATGTGGTTCCACTTAGTTTTCTCAGGATAGCTAGCTTCCTCCTGGCTTTTGTTGTTGCTTTGTTTATGTGCTGCTTCCATGTCAGCTTATCATCAAAAGTAACTCCGAGGTATGTGGGTTGTTTGTCTTCTTTCAAGAGCTCTCCATCTATCTTGATATGACCAGCTTTTTGTTTTGGTGAGAGGGTAAAGAGTGTAGTGCTGCACTTATCTGTGTTAATGCTGACGCACCATCTATTAGCCCATAAGGTTAGGGCATCGATAGCTCTTTGTATTTGTTTAGTGGCCACTGTTGCATGTTCTTCCGTGCACCAGATCACCAGGTCGTCAGCATACATTGCCACTTTGATCCCGTGTGGTAGTTCAGCAACTAGGTCATTGATGTAAACCAAGAAAAGTGTGGGTGACAGGACTCCTCCCTGGGGGACTCCATGACGCAGTAGAACTTTCTTGCTCTTGCGACCATCTAATTGTACCCTGGCTCTTCTATTATGCAGGTATGCTTTTACCCATTTGTACATTCTTGAGCTAACCCTGCAATTTCGCAATTTCTTTAGGAGCCCTTCTTTCCAGACCTTATCAAATGCTTTCCTGAGGTCTATCCATGCTGCTAGTACCAGTTTCTTTTCTTGGAAGGCATCCTCAATCTCTTGGGAGAGGTAGGTTGCCTGATCTTCAGTAGAGTAGCACTGTCTGAAACCTGCTTGCTGTGATACCAGAAGGTTTTCACTTTCAAGGTACCACTGCATCCTAAGATTGATAATGCGTTCCATTGTTTTACATAGACAGCTTGTGAGGCTGATGGGCCTGTAGTTGGAGACTGTGTTGCCATCTTTTCCTGATTTGAGGAGTGGTATCATTATTGCTTCTCTCCACGCCTGTGGTACATTACCTGTGGACCAGCTTGTGTTAAAGATCTGCAGTAGCTTTGCTCTTGCTGCACTTCCCAGGTTTCTAATCATTTCATTGGACACTCCATCAGCTCCAGGGGACTTTTTCATTTTCAATTTGAATATTGCATGCTCCAGTTCTCTCATTGTGATTGGTGCCTCCATGACTTCAGGTATAGGTTCACCTTGTCCAATGTTTTGCTGGTTCTCTCGAACCTCCTGTTGTTTGTCTGGGCTGACTTTGACGTTATTGTCTTCTGCAAAGGAATCTGCAAAGTAATCAGCTGCATGTTTACCTGTTAAAATGTTTCTATCTTTATAAAGTGTGATCCTGGTATTTCTCCCTGTACCTTCATCATTTAGTTGTTTTACAAGTTTCCATAATTTCCTAGTATCTCTTTCTAGGTTCAGCGACTCTGTTTTTTCTTTCCAGCTGCTCCGTCTGGCTTGTAACTTGGCTCTTTGAAATTTAGCCTTTGTTTGCTGATATTTGTTGTGATGTTCTTGGCTAGGTCTGTTCTCGGCCTGCTTTCTAGATGTTTCCATCTCATTTTGCAGCTTTTCCAGTTCATCATTCCAGTAGGGTTTGTAGTTTTTGCGTGCCCCCCTGGGTATGGTTTTACTAGCAGCATGTAGTATACATCTATTAAATTCACTCACTGCTCTATTGATGTCTTTGTCCAAGTTCATGTCCTTAGCTAGAACACTGGTTAAATGCTGGTACATTTTCCAGTCTGCCCTCTTATAGTTCCACCTAGTGAGCGTGCTGCTGTCCTTGGTATATTCATTGTGAATTTCCAGAAATACTGGTCTGTGGTCACTACCCCCAAGCTGCTTTCCAACGACACGTGTGATGTTCCATTCCAGGCCTGGTGAGTAGAATGCCAGGTCTGGTGTAGAGGTGGTGTGCCATGCTCTCGAGTAGAAGGTTGGTGAGTCTGCTGGCTGGTTAATAAGAATGAGATTATTTTCATCCTGCCAGCTCTCAAGTTCCTCACCTCTCTTGTCGATATGATCGTAGCCCCAGCTCTGAGAGTGGCTGTTGAAGTCACCACACACCATAAGCCTTTCTTTGTCTGGAATTGTGTCTAGTGCCAATGGTTTATCATTTGGGCAGTAGTAGTTCAGGAGATAGAATTCTGCACTGTCTGTTTTTAGGTGGAGCATCTGGTATTCTGCCCCGTCCATGTATACTTCCAGCTGACATGCGCTGATATTGTTTTTAACTAGTGTCAGAATTCCACCCTTTCGCCTGTCTTTTCGGTCAGATCGGTAGCACTGGTAGCCTCTGATTTTGAAGGCTATGTCGCTGCTGAGGTGTGTTTCTTGGATACAGCATATATTTACTTGTTCTTCACTGAGGACATTTTCAAGTTCCAATTTTTTGCTGTATCCATCTCTTTTACTGTTGACACCCTCAGCATTCCAGTGCATTATTTTTATTGGTCGTTTGTTTGTTTGGCCAGTAGCTCTATTCCCTTGCCTCCTGGCTCCTCGGGGCAATTGAGAAGGACTTCCAGTAACTGAGGTTGGGCCCTTTCGAGGTATAGGGCCCGGCACCGTCCCTGCCTGAACGTCCGCCACAGGGCAGGCACCATAACGTTTATTAGATGCAGACATGTTTCCATTGTGTTTTATGCGTGGCAACCTGATTATCTGTGCGCCTTTTGGCTGGTTGCCTCCGTCTTCAGCACTCTGCTTACTTGGGCCGGACTATGGTCCTGCTCGAGTGGGAGTGCCCGACCAGTCTTAGTTTCCAGCCTCTGATGGCTGAACTAAGCCCCATCACCACTTCAAGGTTCTGGCCTCGATGGGGCTTTATTATTCTGTGAGTTTTATAATTGGAGAAATTATTTCAAGTGATTGGTCTGTAAAAAACAGTGTTTTTGAGTGAAGATTATCGACTTGTTAAAAATCTGAAAAAAATAGGCCTAGACCTAAAAGCTAGACCTAAAAGGTAACAGCTAAAAAATTCTAAAACTGTTCCCACTGCTATTGTTTCTAAAGAATCAGATAGGCCTAGTGACAGCAGTGATAATCTTGCACTACATTATACAGATAATAGTTAGACCTAATGATAATATTGTGCGAAACAAAGTTAAACTTTCAAAATCCAATACTTGGTAATATTTCCTCAATTTTCACAATATTTTGTTCGGTTCTGAAATTGGACATGGCACACAAAAAATGGCATAAAACACTAGGCAGTTGATAGATTTACTTGAAATAAACTAATTATGATCAGAAAATGGACAGTCAAGGCATCTACTATAGTAAGATTGGATATCAACATTTCAAACAAGTAAAATTAAGGGTGATTAGAACAAAATCTGTTCATTTGACATCTCTGTTTGTGGTGAAATTTGTGTATTTTGTTGTTACAATTCTTATATTTTTATATTGTACATGGATTCCAAATTAAATTATCTTTCTTTTGATGCCTTATATGACCTTCTATAGCTAATACTTTGTCTTCAGGAAGCTTGCATCTAAATCTTGTAGCAGTCCAACAATTTAGCCTACAATTAATTATGTCCAAACCCCGGGAATAATTCTGTCCTGAAAGAGTAAGTTGGTTTACAGTACAGGGTTGTTTTTATCTCTTCATGTATAATTATGATGCAGAAATCCAGGCAATTAGTGTGGCAGCTAAAAAACTGCTGAACTCCAACTGGCCTACAGCCTGTGGTATTCCTGACAGATGCAAGGTCAGTGATTCAAGCTCTCCAGTCTGGAAAACTAACACTTGAAAAAATTACTTAGCGAATTGTCATACCAGTATAGGGTAACCATGCAGTGGATACCCTCTCACTGTGGAATACCAGGAAATGAAAAAGCAGACCAACTGGCTAAGGAAGGTGCTGCCGAAGACCAACCAGATATACCAATCACCTACCATCAGAAAAAACACGATCAAGTCAATAAGAAAGCCACAAACGCCAACACAAGATGACTATCACATTATGAACAGATCAGAACAAGTTATAATTCTTCGCCTCAGAACAGGACACAACCGACTCCGCAGTCACATGTATACAAAGTTCAAGATTGGCAACACGTACATGTGGACAGGCAGCACAGAGTGCCAAACATATACTTCAAGAGTGTTCTGAGCATGAAACGCTGAGGCAGACAGATTGGCCAAAGGAAACAACAATGGAATCAAAGCTCTATGGGACACTGTATGAACTACAAAAGACAGTGAGTTTTATTAAGGAGACAGAATTACAGATATAGACATGTTTCAAGTGAACGAAAGAAGAAATCTCTTCATGTCTGTGTGTGTGTGTGTGTGTGTGGTTAAGTTGGTTTATTTTACAGGGTTGTTTTCATCTCTTCATGTGTGTGTGTGTATAGTTCAGTTGGCTTAGAGTACAGGGTTATTTTTATATCTTCATGATTGTGAGTGCAATTAAGTTGGTTTATTGTACAGGGTTGTTGTTATCTCTCCATATTTGAGTATGCTTTTAAGTTGGTTTATTGTACAGGGAAGTTTTGATCTCTCCGCGCGCGTGCGCGTGTGTGTATGCTCTTAAGTTGGTTTATTGTATTGTACAGGGAAGTTTTTATCTCTCCATATGTGTGTGTGTGTGTATGCTCTTAAGTTGGTTTATTGTACAGGGATGTTTTGATCTCTCCATGTGTGCGCACGTATGTCTGTTGTAACCTAATATGTTCAAAGGTAGAAGTTTCAATGTTTGTGATAATTTTGTTCAGGAGCCTATTACAGATAACCATGAACCCATTCATTCTGAGGTCCATAAAATGTAACTGATTAAAAACTGAATGTCTGGTACATGAAGTTGTGTTTACCTGATCAATAATAACTTATATATACACAACAGTTTGAGGTTGACTTTACCTGGAATCATAACTATCAGTTCCAGAATCAAACTTGTAAGTTGGGTCAAAATATGGAATACCTTCTTCAAAACCCCTAAAGACATCAGAGTTGGCCATCATCTGTCGATACAGCTGAAACAGAGTACAATTTCGTTTGAGAAACATAAGTTGGTCATCATCTGTCACAGCAGTTGAAATAACACTTATTACAAGGATGAATAAGTTAGTGTGTAATTTCAACAGTTAGTGTGGCACATGGCTGGGAGGTTGGAGCATTGGTCTCACACTAGTGAGGTCTAGAGTTCAATCCCCAGTAAGAACTGAGTTTTTTTTTCTGTCAGAGGTTAAATAAAAAAATTCACCCTGTACATGATGTGGCGACAGCAAGAGCATACAGCCTTTATCACACAGCTACAAAATCCCTCCCTGCAACTCCTAAACAGGAAACATGCAGTATATGAAAGTTTGATATGGATGAAAGCTGAGCATTAGCCATCATTACAGCCAAAAGAACACTAACTTTCAAAGTTCGATGTGTTGGGCCATTGGCATAAATAAAATGGCCACACAACACATTTCCATTCTCTGGACTATACCCTGCTAGAAATTTAGTAGGACCATTATCCTGCCATAAAAGAGATCTGGTGGGAGTTTGAGAATGATCGCAAATAAACAAAACCAATTACTAAAAGGATGAAAGGTGGGATTTATGAATGCATGTTTTGTCTCTGAAGGGAGACATTCCAGTGTGGCAGTATCCCAGGTTCATCATGTCCTGTCAGTGGTGCAGCAAATACATCTGGACTAACTAGCTCATCATTCTTCCATCAGATCTGCAGTTAATGTACATCTAGCATTCCCCACAATCTAGAAGTCTGCCACAAAAGGACATTCCAAGTCATTAAGCCATAAAAAAAACCCGATGTAGCCAAAAGGACTAACATCCAAGGTTGAAAAGGGCATATCTTGGATCACCAAGACAAATCCACCAGCTAACTAACTAAGGACATGGGCATATTGTTTGCTGACCTGCATCCCTTCCTCATCCATGGGGACCATTTGACAGAAAAGAAAAAAGTCAGAAGTCAAGACAAGACATGCAGCAACAATGCAAATTTATTTTTTTCCACAAATAACAGGTTGTCAGCTTATCATCCCTAAATGCCTCCTACCACATGTCTGAAAAGAAAATAGTGACATATTCTTTGTACCCTAAACTAGAAGTCCAGGTCACAAAGATCTCAAGAAAAGGATCACAAGAGAAGGCTACGGGTCTTAAAATATTTTTTTTTAAATGGTAATTACTGCATGTTTTTCTACTACGAAGTGCAGAAAGATACTTGTGGCTGTGTGATAAAAGTCACATTTCCTTTGTTACAACTTGTGGCTGTGTGATAAAAGTCACATTTCCTTTGTCACAACTTGTGGCTGTGTGATAAAAGTCACTTTTCCTTTGTCACAACTTGTGGCTGTGTGATAAAAGTCACATTTCCTTTGTCACAACTTGTGGCAGTGTGATAAAAGTCACATTTCCTTTGTCACAACTTGTGCAATGTGGAATTTTTAATTTATCCTTTGACAGAAAAAACTCAGTCCTTAACAGAAGTCGAACCTTGGACCTCACAGTTGTGAATCAATGCTTTAAACCTCTCGAGTTATTCCCCACATAAAAATGCTGTAGACAGATATGAGATGTGTTATAGAGATCGAATAACAAACGAATATATCAGAAATAAAATAAACATGATACCAAGAATCACTTGTATTGACATGTACACATGATACCAAGAATCACTTGTATTGACATGTACACATGATACCAAGAATCACTTGTATTGACATGTACACATGATACCAAGAATCACTTGTATTGACATTACACATGATACAAAGAATCACTTGTATTGACATGTACACATGATACCAAGAATCACTTGAATTGACATTACACATGATACAAAGAATCACTTGTATTGACATGTACACATGATACCAAGAATCACTTGTATTGACATTACACATGATACAAAGAATCACTTGTATTGACATCACACATGATACAAAGAATCACTTGTATTGACATTACACATGATACAAAGAATCACTTGTATTGACATGTACACATGATACCAAGAATCACTTGTATTAACATGTACACATGATACCAAGAATCACTTGTATTGACATGTACACATGATACCAAGAATCACTTGTATTGACATTACACATGATACAAAGAATCACTTGTATTGACATTACACATGATACAAAGAATCACTTGTATTGACATGTACACATGATACCAAGAATCACTTATATTAACATGTACACATGATACCAAGAATCACTTGTATTGACATTACACATGATACAAAATCACTTGTATTGACATTACACATGATACAAAGAATCACTTGTATTGACATTACACATGATACAAAGAATCACTTGTATTGACATGTACACATGATACAAAGAATCAATTGTATTGACATTACACATGATACAAAGAATCACTTGAATTGACATTACACATGATACAAAGAATCACTTGAATTGACATTACACATGATACAAAGAATCACTTGTATTGACATGTACACATGATACCAAGAATCACTTGTATTGACATGTACACATGATACCAAGAATCACTTGTATTGACATGTACACATGATACCAAGAATCACTTGTATTGACATGTACACATGATACCAAGAATCACTTGTATTGACATGTACACATGATACAAAGAATCACTTGTATTGACATGTACACATGATACCAAGAATCACTTGTATTAACATGTACACATGATACCAAGAATCACTTGTATTGACATGTACACATGATACCAAGAATCACTTGTATTGACATGTACACATGATACCAAGAATCACTTGTATTGACATGTACACATGATACCAAGAATCACTTGTATTGACATGTACATAATGATACAAAGAATCACTTGTATTGACATGTACACATGATACCAAGAATCACTTGTATTAACATGTACACATGATACCAAGAATCACTTGTATTGACATGTACACATGATACCAAGAATCACTTGTATTGACATGTACACATGAAACAAAGAATCACTTGTATTGACATGTACACATGATACCAAGAATCACTTGTATTAACATGTACACATGATACCAAGAATCACTTGTATTGACATGTACACATGATACCAAGAATCACTTGTATTGACATGTACACATGATACAAAGAATCACTTGTATTGACATGTACACATGATACCAAGAATCACTTGTATTGACATGTACACATGATACCAAGAATCACTTGTATTGACATGTACACATGATACCAAGAATCACTTGTATTGACATGTACACATGATACCAAGAATCACTTGTATTGACATGTACACATGATACCAAGAATCACTTGTATTGACATTACACATGATACAAAGAATCACTTTTATTGACATGTACACATGATACCAAGAATCACTTGAATTGACATGTACACATGATACCAAGAATCACTTGTATTAACATGTACACATGATACCAAGAATCACTTGTATTAACATGTACACATGATACCAAGAATCACTTGTATTGACATGTACACATGATACCAAGAATCACTTGTATTGACATGTACACATGATACCAAGAATCACTTGTATTAACATGTACACATGATACCAAGAATCACTTGTATTGACATGTACACATGATACCAAGAATCACTTGTATTGACATGTACACATGATACCAAGAATCACTTGTATTAACATGTACACATGATACCAAGAATCACTTGTATTGACATGTACACATGATACCAAGAATCACTTGTATTGACATTACACATGATACAAAGAATCACTTTTATTGACATGTACACATGATACCAAGAATCACTTGAATTGACATGTACACATGATACCAAGAATCACATGTCTTAACATGTACACATGATACCAAGAATCACTTGTATTAACATGTACACATGATACCAAGAATCACTTGTATTGACATGTACACATGATACCAAGAATCACTTGTATTGACATGTACACATGATACCAAGAATCACTTGTATTGACATGTACACATGATACCAAGAATCACTTGTATTAACATGTACACATGATACCAAGAATCACTTGTATTGACATGTACACATGATACCAAGAATCACTTGTATTGACATGTACACATGATACCAAGAATCACTTGTATTGACATGTACACATGATACCAAGAATCACTTGTATTGACATGTACACATGATACCAAGAATCACTTGTATTGACATGTACACATGATACCAAGAATCACTTGTATTGACATTACACATGATACAAAGAATCACTTTTATTGACATGTACACATGATACCAAGAATCACTTGAATTGACATGTACACATGATACCAAGAATCACTTGTATTAACATGTACACATGATACCAAGAATCACTTGTATTAACATGTACACATGATACCAAGAATCACTTGTATTGACATGTACACATGATACCAAGAATCACTTGTATTGACATGTACACATGATACCAAGAATCACTTGTATTAACATGTACACATGATACCAAGAATCACTTGTATTGACATGTACACATGATACCAAGAATCACTTGTATTGACATGTACACATGATACCAAGAATCACTTGTATTAACATGTACACATGATACCAAGAATCACTTGTATTGACATGTACACATGATACCAAGAATCACTTGTATTGACATTACACATGATACAAAGAATCACTTTTATTGACATGTACACATGATACCAAGAATCACTTGAATTGACATGTACACATGATACCAAGAATCACATGTATTAACATGTACACATGATACCAAGAATCACTTGTATTAACATGTACACATGATACCAAGAATCACTTGTATTGACATGTACACATGATACCAAGAATCACTTGTATTGACATGTACACATGATACCAAGAATCACTTGTATTAACATGTACACATGATACCAAGAATCACTTGTATTGACATGTACACATGATACCAAGAATCACTTGTATTGACATGTACACATGATACCAAGAATCACTTGTATTAACATGTACACATGATACCAAGAATCACTTGTATTGACATGTACACATGATACCAAGAATCACTTGTATCATCAGATCAATGAAGAAAGATGATGTGGTTTGAACATGTCACCAGACATGGCTTCCAGTCTAAAACAATCCTTCATGTTGGGTGGGAGAAGTACAGGGGAGAACAGACAGAGAAAATCATGGATTGACATCAAGGAATGGACAGTGGTGTGAATTCTACACACGTATCAGCACTGTAGATGACAGGAGAAAATGAAGATATGTATATGTTACTCCCATTTCTATTATACTTTGTAAGTACTGTATACACATAATGACCCCTCCAGTATCAGAGAAGAGAATTTGGGTTTCTGGTTCATATTCATCACAACCTTACATAATAATCTATATTTATGTTACTCCAGCACAGAATACTGTGACACAGGACAGAAACCAGTGCTCTTCAGCTTTAGCAATGCTGCTGTGTATAGTTCTTGCATGTTATTGAGACCCACAGTAATACTCTCTTTGATGGTTGTTCTGTGAAAGTTTCTCATGGACTTCCTTTCTTTATTTTACTGTCTGGTACCCAGTTTATTGCTTGTAACGTAGTCTGTTTTTTTAATTCATTCTAAGTACATGTCCAATATAAGTCAATTATTTTCTTCTTTTTGTAGAAGCATATTATTTTTTGGTGTCTTCTCTTACTTGCATGTTTGATTTGAATTTTTCCCAACCAATATTTAAGAGTTTTCTCAGATATTTATTTTCAAATGAATTGAATTTCTCCAGTGCTTTTGTTATTTTCCAGCTTTCACAACTAGCCCTATATGTTAATATATAACATTGGGTTTAAATAGTCACAGTTTGGTATGTTTAATTCTTGCTTTTGATTTCCAGATGTTATGTGGTTGAATACACTGGTTGAATGTCTGCACAATGTGAGTAGAAATCACTTTTATTGTATATCCATCTTGTCATTTTTCTGTCCAAGTAGAAAAAAAATGATCAATTATCTGAACTGCTTCTCCCTTGGGAGATAATAAACTAAAGTTAGTAAAATTCATGATCTTAGTCTTGGAAGCCAACAGTTTGTTCCGAAAGATGACAAAGTTGATTCAACATACCATACCATATGCCTTATCAGGAGTTGGACACTATGATAACAGTAACTGGGAAAACTGGTTGAAATAGGTACATTGGAAGCTTGAATTCTTGACATCAAGTATCTGCTTCATAAATATAACAGCTCCAGCAATATTCAATTTTCCCCACTGAAACTATGAAGTTACCAACATCCACATTTATACCTGGATAAACTAGGAAATTGACAGTGCTAGAATTGAACCTGAATGATATTGACTATAAACGCTACACTACACAATGACTATCACACAAAATCAAGTAGTTACATTACAATAACATTCAATCTCTCAAACATATCCCAACTCATGCCCATCATACTTGAGTAATACCTGGTCTTCTTCCAGCAGATGTTTGTACATCCGCTTCTTGATGTACATCCTGACATCATCCATAGGTAGGTCAATACGATAGTTCAGGTCACCAATCCAGAACACAATACTAGGAAGAGATTTTTTTTATAGAAGTCAGTGATGGATGTTTGTATTTACATTTTTATTTAAATGTTTGCAAATGCAGTGTATATGTTTATTTATATATGTACACACACTTATGTGCATGGCTATACTAATTTATGTAGGGATGTTACGCTTAGTCTATGTGTAGTTATGCTGAAAGATGTTGTGCAAAGGTAAGTCAATACATCAATAGCCCTGCAGGTTGATATACACACCCATCCATAATTACTTTTCCCATCTGAATCCGCTTAGATTCCCTGATCTGGTTAAGCTTAGATATGTGGTCCCCAATAATTAATAAGTATTATAAATAACTATGTACTGTCTATTTCCAGGTGAATGATGGTTAGTCATCGGATCATCATCACTGTAAACTGGACATGACCATAGCTGCTCCAATCTCTCCCTGAGTGTATATTCGCCATTACACTTCTGCTGACAGTACCGGTCCTCTGCTGGTTGACCATCATTCTTCTGCGTCCTCCAAAATGTTCACTTTTAGCAACACCACATTTTAAACCCTGTTCTTTAATCCTGGACATTGAAAAGGAATCATTATCTACACTAGTCTCACTCTCGTGTGCTATATCTCTTAAGAAATTCAAAAAGTCACCTCGATCCATTGCCCCATCGACCTGTGCCATAACCGCTTGACGTCAATTGATCTGCTCTTTCATTGCCTCGAACACCCACATGTCCTGTCACGCAAATAAATGTAGCTACTTTCAAGCTCATCTGTCTCAAGGCCTCAATCCTCTATTCACGAACGAGACCCATTTGTATCTTCCTAATCCTACTCAATAGAGTCCCATAGAGATGCAGACCTGTGTTACCTTCTGTGTGCCTACCTACACAAATTCTCTGGTCACCACCATAATCTCCATGGCCATGCTACTCATAGTTACAGCAAAGGTCCCCATTCTCCTCCCTGATCATTATACCTGCGCACTGAGCTGTGCACTCTTCATATTTGTTTCCTACAAGCGATATTACTAGTACTAGCTTCTACACTGTCGGTTCGCTAAGCCAGTCACAGTGTCATTTCAGTGACTCCAAATGGTTAAGCTGAGTTCTAATCTATCCTATTCAGAAAAAAAACCACATAGTTCATCTAGAAAAAAAACCACATAGTTCATCTAGAAAAAAACCACATAGTTCATCTAGAAAAAAAACCACATAGTTCATCTAGAAAAGCACTGAAACACAGAAACGTTTACTTCCTTTTGAGCAGGCAGAGATAGCAAACCACCAACTCCCACCCTCGACTGGAATTGCTAAACCTGGACAATGATAACACAAGACAAAAGAAAAATAGTACAATAGAAATGACATGTCTACTAAAAATACTTGGAGTGTCATTAAGAGATAGAATTAGAAACGATAACATCAGACAAATAACCAAAACAATACCAGTATTGGAACACACCAAAAGACAACAGATCAAGTAGTTTTCACATGCTTCCAGACTACCAACAGACAGCTTGCAACTGATGGCCATGACACACAGATATAACTGCTAAAAAGCGAAAGGAAGACCATGTAAAAGATGGATCATAGAAATCAAAGAAGCCACAGGAACAAGCTTACAAACAGCACACAGGACATCTCCAGAGAACTCTTCTACCATGGACACTGAAAGGCAAACTTGGGATGCAGCGTATAGATAGATAGGCTGAGCTGTGAAGGCCCAAGCACTGCGAACATGTCTAATCATAGATCCATCAGAGTATATAATCCCCCTCTTTGGCATTCTCACTGATCAAAGCCTACACCTCGTGCTCCACAGCCATGGGACACCATTCTCTGTATTCCCTGCTAAGTGTTATTACTACTCTCAAACAAGTTTCGAAATCTGTTGATAGACCTATTGATTCTGCACATGCTTTGACATCTTGCAATCTGTACACACTTTGTATGACATCCTCAGCATGTCCTATCCACAACTTCCCTCTCTTAAGTCTGCTACCTTTAACTTTCTGTATTTCAGAATGTAATGGGTGTTCCTTATCTGCATGTATCCGAAAGTACATCCGTGTGGAGCAATACTGTAATCTGTGCTCTGCCATAGGACAGTCGAGTAGGTACCTCATAGCTCTTGTCAATGTGTCTCTTATGCACCCAAGAATTACACGCATTGTTGCATTCTGGATTTTATCCAGTCTTTTGATCTGAGTTTGGCTAAAAGACAGAATTGTTGGTGCATATTCCACCACAGCCACCATCAAACCCTGGTACACAAGAAATAACAACCTCTGCTCACACTGCGCCATCATTGCTGCTAACCCGTTGCCTGCCCTTATGATAACGTGGTCAACATGTTCCCAGAAACTCAGACTTCTGTCAAACAACACACCCAGGTATCTCACTGTGCTGATTCTTTCTAACCTGTTCACAGCCAACAAAACATGTGGCATGGGTATCTTTACCATGTGATTGTTCAAGAAAAACCATATCACGAATACCTCAGAAGGATTTACAACTGCTACCATATCTCTACACCAGTTCATCAGTCTGTCCAGCTCCCCCTGTAGTTGCACGATGCACTGTTCTTGATTTCCGTCCTGCTTATATACCAGGATATCATCGGTACATAAAATAATTCTGCCAGCGCCTGAGATTTTATTGCTAGTGATGTGTTCTGTGCATAAATTGAAAAGCACAGGAAAAAGAGGCATTCCTGTGTCAGACCGTGGCTTATAACCATTAGTGCCGATACCAAGTTATCAGCTTTAATAACTACTATTCTGTGCAGCAGAGCCGCACCAACCCACTGATTGACAAAAGGATTTGCTGTAATATGTAATCAAGACATCTAAGAACACCCTATTGTAAGCATCCTCAAGATCTATTGTGACTGCACATGTCTCCATGTGCGAATCGAACCCTTCAAAAACATTCTGTGCAAAGATGGCTGCATTCTGCCATGTCTTCTTTCTTGGGTGATATCCACCTAACAATGTTGGTAAACACTTATTTCTCTCAAGATGACTGGATACCCTCCAGGCCACAATTTTTTCCAAAAGCTTGATTACTGTTTTCTACATTGTTATTATTCTGTAGTTTTGTATCCTGGTGTGATCCTTGCCAGGTTTGGGTAGTGAGACTAAATAGCCATGCATCCAGTGTTCTTTTACTGTGCCCTTTAGAAGGCTATTATTGAACATGTCCGCCAACATTCCCAACTCCTCCTCCGTTCTCCGACTAATGTCATCGTATTTAATGTCATCTAGTCCAGGTGCTGTGTTTTTTGTACTTTTCAGCGCCATACTAATTTCTTCAACTGTAATTATCATATGTTCTTCGAAGCTCAAGTTCTTACACATGTCTGTAATCTTTTTCCTGATTTCTTAATATGCCTCCACATTTCTCTAACCAATTTGTGCAGTATAGTGCACCAGCAATGCACCACCTTTTGTCTCGTTCGTCTTTTATTAGGCTATATCAGTGCTCTGAAAATTGGCAATAGTCATGCGTCTTGTCAGACCATTAATGGATTTGTATAAGCACAAGAACAATTTTAGTGCCTTTTCACGTGTGATCTCCTGGCAAAATTTGTCCCATTTTGACACTGTTGCAATATTTTTGAATGTTTTAACTATGTTATCTTTCTTCCGTTTCCATTGTACAACCTCCATGGGTTGAGCAGACACACTTTTCCTTGCTCTCTGCCATAGTGCTACTGATTTCCATTTCTCACTACATGCTCTTTGCACCTCTTCATTCCACCAGAGGGGGGGAGGGGCTTATCCCAAATCTGATTTCCCAATCCTTGAGTCCTACATTTGTCTTGTTGAATTCTGCTCACAACAACCGCTCCTCTGCAATCCTCTTCCAATCATACTTAACTCAATTCCTACGTATGTCCGTTTTAATGTAGCATAGTCTCCCCCCTTTGACTACGTATGCACAGTATAATGTGACTCCATATATACCCTCCGTTTTGGCCTTGTTTGGTTCGTAAATGACAACTATTAACTTATTTAGCCATTTAACATTTAGAAATCTGGCTAACAAACGGATACCATAAGCTTGATCAGCAATCCGAAGCATGGTACAATTATTTCAAATTATAATTCAAACAAGTTAGGTTCTGGATTTCAAAATTAGCAAAATGACTTCATGTTGCACTAGCAAGAGAGCTGAATCCTTCAGCAAACATCGGGCCTTATTATTCCTGAGTATTATAATTGGAGATGTTATTTCAAGTGATTTCAAGGTAAACAACAGTGCTTTAGATTTTGACAGTGGAGGTTGCCGACTTGTTGAAAATCGGAAAAGAAATAGACCTACACCTAATAGATTAGAGGTAAGAGCTCAAAAATTCTAAAACTGTTCCCACTGATATTGTTACTGAAGAATCAGATAGGCCTAGTGACATCAATGAAAATCTTGTATTATGTTATACAGAAAATATAGCTAGACCTAATGATAATATTGAGTGGAATAAAAAGTTCATCTTTGAAAATTAAATACTTGGAAATATTTCCTGAATTTTCACAATATTTTTGTTCGGTTCTGAAATTGGACATTGCGCACTAAAAATAGAATAACACACTAGCCAGTTGATAGATTTACTTCAAATAAACTAATTATGATTAGTAAATGGGCTATCAATGCATCTACTTTAGTAAGATTGGATATCAACATTTCAAGACAAGTAAAATTGAGGTTGAGTAGAAGAAAATATATGTTTAAAAAATGTCTATCCCGCTAACATTCCTGTTTGTGGTGCAGTTTTTGTATGTTGTTATTACAATTATTATATTTTTATATTGTATTTGAATTCCACATTCAATTATCTTTCTTTTGATACCTTATATGACTTTCCATAGCTAATACTTTGTCTTCAGGAAGCTTGCGCCTGAATCATGATGCGGTCCAAAAAGTTAGCCTAAAATTAATTATGTAAAAACCCCAGGTATAATTACGTGCTGAAAGAGTTAAAAGACATGATCTTTGGCATGATCTGTTTTCTTTTGTTATTTTTCATAAGCACAACACATGGGAGGTGGTCACATGCATGATTGTTGATCGTATCCACACTTGCAGATAAGCATACGGGTGGGAACTTCAGCTGTCATTCCAAAGTCAGATGTATGACATTGGTTGCGTTGAGTCCATTTTTTTTCAAAGTTATCTTAATATTTTCTATCCACCATTTTCTTGTTCTAACTTTGGTTCTATATCCGGATATTCTTTTGTTATATGCTCTTATTGGTATTTGGTTTGGGTTCATTCTCATAAGGTGGCGAACCATTTTACTTACTGTCTTTCAATATGTTAAATACATGATATTATACTTACAAATACCTACCACTAATAATAAAGATAGGATTAAAAAAGTGATAATAAATAAATAAGGACAAAAACAGTTAACGTTTAGATCAAAAGATCTTCATTTGAATTAGCATATAATAACAAGAACAATAAATGCAGAAAAAAATTCATTAAGAAACATATTTAAAAATAAATATCAATAAGTACAAGTCTGTGATTTATCCTGCCACAGGACTAATGGAAATGAGAATACTGTGTTTGTTAAGAACGATAGTGTCAGTCAGTCAGCTCCTCTTTTGCCAAGTTTGGCACATAGGGCAGATGTCATAGTTCTCCATGCCTGTCGGTCAGTTGCTAGGGATTGCAGGTCTTGTGCATTTACGTCTTGATTTTAATTCATTCATAAACGTTCTTCTGAGCGTTGTTTTTGGTCTTCCCTGTTTTATTTTCCCGTCTGGTAGCCACATGAAGGCTTGTTGTGGAATTCTGTCTTCCTTCATTCAAGAACGATAGTGTGCGTGCATTAAATTGCACACCATGAAGAGATGTAAACTACTACTAAGACAAGAAACCAGGATAATATCTATCTACAGACACAAGAAAGAGATACAATAGAACGAAACAACATGTCGGTCATATATTCAAGAATTAATTAACAGACAACACAACAGATACAACATTGTAATGATAGACAAGAACAAAATCCAAATCAAAAGACCAAGACGGAAATATCCATGAATATACCATAAGTACAAGTCAAAGGATATAACTGTACTGAACAATGAAAGCACAAGACAACATATAAACTGCAGCCATAAGTATGAACAAATAGACCATAACAATATGAATACAAGAGATAGAACAGAGTATGTCAGTTTATTGCCAGAGGCTGACAGGGAAGTGAAGAATAGCAACACTGTTTACCTTACATGTATAGTATGAGAGATAACATACAAGCAAGTTAATGACACACACTATTCTAAGCCTCCTTTTATCTTGTACTAGTACCTTTTCTGTTTTTGCCTCTGCTGAATCACCATAGCCATGGGGCTTGTAGTCACAGCAAATGTGCTACTCTCAATTTTTATGTTTTTCTCAATAAACTGAGCAGTGAAGATCCAAGTTTAACACACATGCCTAAAACCAGAACCATCCATGTATATACATCACCTTCCATTGCATTGTCAATGATCAGTGTCTGCCCCTCGGTCTCTACAGCAATGGGATATCACTCTTTACATTCTCTATTGAGAGTTACTATTACTTGGAAGGAAGTCTGGCAATCTTCAGGCACACTTATCCATTCTGCACCAGGTGCCACATTATCCTCCAACATGCACAAATGTATCCATTATGCACCATGTGCCATATCATCCAACATGCATACACTTATCCATTTTGCACCAGGTGCCACATCCTCAAACATGCACACACTTATCCATTCTGCAGCAGGTATCAATCATCCAACATGCACACACTTATCCATTCTACACCAGGTGCCACATTTTCCAACATGCAAACACTTATCCATTTTGCACCAAGTGTCACATCATCCAACATGCACACACGTATCCATTCTGCAGCAGGTGCATGCACCTCCAATATGCACA
This sequence comes from Meghimatium bilineatum, assembly GCA_034231615.1. Classification (NCBI taxonomy): domain Eukaryota; kingdom Metazoa; phylum Mollusca; class Gastropoda; order Stylommatophora; family Philomycidae; genus Meghimatium; species Meghimatium bilineatum. The sequence goes on along the minus strand of CM067319.1, from coordinate 339,742 downwards.
CTATTTGTATGCTGCCCTTAGCATATGATGCCGTTGTTGTTCCTTGTCAGCTGTGATATGACATTTGGATTTCATGTTCTACAGAACTGCATTTTGTGCTTAAATAGTTGGACAGTCGAGTAATAATCATCACATGGCTTGTAGGGACGTGTCTCTGGTGCACCCAGGTATGATACACATCTCCTCATTTTGGATCTTAATCAGAAATGCCAATGTATACTCCATCACCGAAACAACCAAGCCCTGATAATGAAGAAATTGTAATCTCTGTTCACACTGACAGCAGCCATAACTTTCATTGTCGCAAGATCTTTGCCTGCCCTTAAAATGATATGGCCAACAGGATCTTTGAAATTCAGACTCCTGTCACAGTGCACTCTCAGTGTGCTAGTTCTTTTAAAAGGGTACCGGGACCTAGGTAACACATTATGTGAGTGTATTTACCATGAGGTTATTAAGGGACAGCCACATTATAGATTCAGATTGCTCATGTGGTGCCAGACCCAAAAGGTGAGCAAAGAATAGCAACACTATTTTACCTTTTATGTCTACTGTAAGAGGTGACTAAGGAGGTTTTGCCCATCTCACATAGGATCAAAGAGACCCAGAAATCATAGTAAAGTCAGATATATCAGACTGAAAGGCCCAGATATCACAGAAAAGCTGTAAATGCATTTCATTCTCCAGGCTGCATCCTGCTAATCTTCAGGAGTATGAAAGTGAGAAGATGCTTTCGATGAATATTATTCAGTAATATCCATGAGTCCTTGCATCACTCTACTATGAGAGACCTCTGATTTTGTGTGCCAAAGATGATCTTTAGAACTTGGAATAGGATTTATTTTGTAGTGTAATAGGCCCTTTTCTTTGCTTCTGATGGGGTGAGCAGTATTGCGTTTGCTTTGACTAATTCCTTGTTTTAAGTATTTCTTTTTTGCCATAGTATATATATATATTGCATTACTATTATGTCTCTTTTCAGCTGGTTTCACATTTAATCTGTCAGTGCTTTTGTCTTCATTTGTTGCCACAAAAGTGCTGAATTTTCCCAATAAAACATTATTTTCTAACATTCTCCTCCTAGAGGTATTAATATTTGATCTTGATGGTCTACTTGATTTGAGAATCTTCCTTGGGTGTAGTTTAGCTTTTCTGACAGATGCAAACTTACATGGTTTGGGCACATTGTCAGCCATATAATTCTCTTTCCAAATGGTTGGAGAAGAAGAGAAGGTAAAAATATTGAAAATATTACAGACTAATCAAGATGAAGATTCTTCCCAGGAATAAATAGTTGAGAACAGAAAATCATGGAGTAATTTATGCATTCATGTTTCCTAGGTCACACTCCTATAATTCTGAAGGATTATTGTCTATTGTTTTTCTCCAGGCAGAAGCTGGTTGATAGCATCCACACTTGATGTTGAGCATAGGGGTGGGAGCTGTAAGTTTCTGTTCAAGACCAGATGTGAAGCCAGAGTTGTGCTGAGCCTGTTTTTGTGGAAGGTTGTCGTGATGTTATCTATCCATCTCTTTCTTGGTGTGCCAATGGTTCTGTATCCAGCTGATCGTTTGTTAGTCAAGCAAAATGAATTAAACAGGTTACTAAAACACTTACCTTGCCTATTAATTAAAAAAATATATTTAAAAAAAGTATATATAAAAAAACATACAATAAAACTAAACAGGACAATTCTCCACGTATCAGCTCAAATTAAACCTTTTTCAAGAGACAAACAACAGAAAACAGCAAAATAAAAAACAAAATAGATGACTAGATTTCATCAAGCCCAGTCTCCATAGCGCAGGGATGGCAACGCATCTAGTAAAAGAGAAAATGCGTGCATTCATTATAAACAAACCGAAAGTGGGAAATTAGAGGCACTATAGATGAGTGCAAGAATAATAAAAGAAAAAGATATGAAAAATACCCCTTTTGTCACTTTATCAGACAGGCAGGTTTTAAGAACATAGTCACAACAGGCAAGACTGAAGGGAACAGAGATAGATGGGGACGTGAGAAAATATTCGTGTGACAACAAGGAATTCGTTTCCTAGCAAGGCTTGGAAACAACGATCCTGATAACAATACTGTGAACAGAGAACCATGGTCACTTACGTCAATCAGAATGGCATATGATAATGATAGATGAGTAATGATGAGGTTGTGTGGTGGTGGAGTGAGTGGGTTTGGGGAAGGAAGGATACAAGAAGAATCATCATTTGAAAACGCATGGAATGAATGTGAAACCAAATATAGACATAAACATATATATAAAACCAAACCTAAACATACATAGAAATGTATACACACACCAAGAGTTAAGAAATAAATATATAACAAAATGGACACAGATATGTGAAGGATACCCACACAAAATGCACAGGCATGTAAATGTATCCACACATAGGAAAGGGCTCACACCAGAATAGGCATACATATTGACACAGAATGGAGATATGTGCATTAACATAAACAAGTGCTCACATAAATATATATATATATATATATATGAACAATAACATGAACATTCGTACACATAGAAACATATACATATATTAATGTAAATAGAAACGTTCGTTCACATAAAGATAATGCTATAACAGCTGCATATGTATACATACAAATGTGTGGCCCAAAGTAATTGTGTGGATACATAGAACCATGTAAAACGAAATGCATATACAAATAACTATACATGTGTGGGCACCCATCGAAGAGACAACTGCAATAACAACGAGGAAATCAAAATCTAAATATGTAAATGATTTAACAATAACAAAATGGCAGAGTACAAAATAATCACATATTGACATACAAAAACGAAAGAAGACATAGAGGAATTATATAGAAGTACGGCAAACACAAAAATAATAATTACTCATGATAGTGTACAAAGACAAATAATTACAAGAATCAGTGTAATACGGGAGTAGAGGGTATAAAGAAAAGGTGGGTAACTCAAACAAAACGGTGATTAATGTTCATTCCGTGTGGTTGCAAGACTCCCATATGACAAATGAGACGATATTCCAAGGACTGACGTTGCCGGTCACCGGTATAACAACGTAACCTACCGGTTACAGAGACATCAGAGCTACCATGATGTGACGGGCTGTTAAAATGATTAGCCACTGGGGAGTCACGATGATTCGTGATATCTCTCAAATGTTTGGCGAATCTATCTGCTAAACGTCTACCAGTCTCACCAATATACTCTATTAGTCTCTATTAAACATACCTCTGATCGCCCAATACTGGCTATCACTTTTCATCCTCATAATATGCCGGCACTACGTATCCTATTACGACATTTCTCTATCCTCCAGTTAGATCCCATCTCCAGTCCTGCATTTCCCTCTCTTCCACTAGTCGCTTTTCGGAGGGACAGAAACCTTCGGGATCTCTTAGTTCATTCTCGTCTGCGCACTTCTGCAGGTCAACTAGGAACTGTCCCTTGTCATCAAAATTGTTTGACTTGCCCTTTTGTTATTCTCACTCCCATGTTACAGTTTCCTAAATCACACTTTGATATTCAGGATTCTTTTTCATGTTTGTCCTGTAATTTAATATACTCTATCATATGTAAGCGTTGTGATATGAAGTATATTGGTGAGACTGGTAGACGTTTAGCAGATAGATTCGCCAAACATTTGAGAGATATCACGAATCATCGTGACTCCCCAGTGGCTAATCATTTTAACAGCCCGTCACATCATGGTAGCTCTGATGTCTCTGTAACCGGTAGGTTACGTTGTTATACCGGTGACCGGCAACGTCAGTCCTTGGAATATCGTCTCATTTGTCATATGGGAGTCTTGCAACCACACGGAATGAACATTAATCACCGTTTTGTTTGAGTTACCCACCTTTTCTTTATACCCTCTACTCCCGTATTGCACCGATTCTTGTAATTATTTGTCTTTGTACACTTTCGTGAGTAATTATTATTTTTGTGTTTGCCGTACTTCTATATAATTCCTTTATGTCTTCTTTCGTTTGTGTATGTCAATATGTGATTATTTTGTACTCTGCCATTTTGTTATTGTTAAATCATTTACATATTTAGATTTTGATTTCCTCGTTGTTATTGCAGTTGTCTCTTCGATGGGTGCCCACACATGTATAGTTATTTGTATATGCATTTCGTTTTACATGGTTCTATGTATCCACATAATTACTTTGGGCCACACATTTGTATGTATACATATGCAGCTGTTATAGCATTATCTTTATGTGAACGAACTTTTCTATTTACATTAATATATGTATATGTTTCTATGTGTACGAATGTTCATGTTATTGTTCATATATATATATATTTATGTGAGCGCTTGTTTATGTTAATGCACGTATCTCCATTCTGTGTCAATATGTATGCCTATTCTGGTGTGAGCCCTTTCCTATGTGTGGATACATTTACATGCCTGTGCATTTTGTGTGGGTATCCTTCACACATCTGTGTCCATTTTGTTATATATTTATTTCTTAACTCTTGGTGTGTGTATACATTTCTATGTATGTTTAGGTTTGGTTATATATATGTTTATGTCTATATTTGGTTTCACATTCATTCCATGCGTTTTCATATGATGATTCTTCTTGTATCCTTCCTTCCCCAAACCCACTCACTCCAACACCACACAACCTCATCATTACTCATCTATCATTATCATATGCCATTCTGGTTGGCGTAGGTGACCATGGTTCTCTGTTCACAGTATTGTTATCAGGATCGTTGTTTCCAAGCCTTGCTAGGTTGTCACACGAATATTTTCTCACGTCCCCATCTGTCTCTGTTCCCTTCAGTCTTGCCTGTTGTGACTATGTTCTTAAAACCTGCCTGTCTGATAAAGTGACAAAAAGGGTATTTTTCTTATCTTTTTCTTTTATTATTCTTGCACTCATCTATAGTGCCTCTAATTTCCCACTTTCGGTTTGTTTATAATGAATGCACGCATTTTCTCTTTTACTAGATGCGTTGCCATCCCTGCGCTATGGAGACGGGGCTTGATGAAATCTAGTCATCTATTTTGTTTTTTAATTTGTTGTTTTCTGTTGTTTGTCTCTTGAAAAAGGTTCAATTTGAGCCGATACGTGGAGAATTGTCCTGTTTAGTTTTATTGTATGTTTTTTTATATATACTTTTTTAAAATATATTTTTTTAATTAATAGGCAAGGTAATTGTTTTAGTAACCTGTTTAATTCATTTTGCTTGACTATTTGTTCATTAGGTTACTGCGGCACCATCCACTTTGTCGGACACCATCTGACCATTTGGTTATTTATGATCGTTTGTTATAAGCTCTCAATGGCATTTGGCTTGGATCCATTCTCACTAGGTGACAAAACCACTTTATCTGCTGTAGTTATGTATATTCGATACAAGAAATTATTCCTACTCTTTTTTCTGATATCATTGTTTCTTATTCTGTCTAGTTTGGTGACTTTAGCTGCTTTTCTTAAACATTTCATCTCACGTGATGATTTTTCTCTGCAGTGAGGTTGTTAAAGACCATGTTTGACACTGGTAACAAAGTGTTGGTATGAAAATTGTAGATATTTTATGGCTTTTTAGGTCCATATTGATCTTTGGATGCAGGAGTAATGGTGAAATTTGATATATCACTGCGTTTGGCTTCTGGCACCTTGATTCTATTTCTCTGTCTAGCTCTGACTAGTTTCCTGTTTTCAGAAAATACACTTCCTAAATATTGAATTCTTTTGTTTGTTTCACTGTTAAGTGAAACATTTGTTAATATGGTCATTCCATACCGTAATTGTAATATTTATTGTTGTTGGTGACTTAATGATTTTCATAACTTCCATCTTTTGTATGTTGATTTTCATGTTATACTTCCTACATACTGTTGACAGGGCATCTATGTGGATTTGAAAGATTATGGGTTTATTATCAGTGGTAAAATACATATAGACTGTTCTCTTCGTATGATTATTTTTGAATGTTAATCTGCTGCTTGAATACTCTTGTTCAGATGTTATTCATCACTCACTCATGTTCAGATGTTATTCATCACTCACGTACAGATGTTATTCATCACTCACATACAGATGTTATTCATCACTCATGTTCAGATGTTATTCATCACTCATGTTCAGATGTTATTCATCACTCAATCATGTTCAGATTCTATTCATCACTCACTGATGTTCAGATGTTATTCATCACTCACTCATGTTCAGATGTTATTCATCACTCATGTTCAGATGTTCTCCATCACTCATCACGCTCAGATGTTATTCATCACTCATCACTCACTCATCATGCACAGATGTTATTCATCACTGATGTTCATATGTTATTCATCACTCACTCATGTTCAGATGTTATTCAACACTCACTCATGTTCTGAGATCTCCAGAGGAGGCTCAAACTGTCTAAATCTGGTCCTAGCCATGATGTCCCGATAATCCTAATCAAATAAAACAAACCAGGCAAAGTTACAGGCAATCCAATCAATCATGGATATACAAGTGTCAACTAGTTAAAACATGAAAGTTTGGTCACTGATAGTGTAAACAGGAACCATTGACTTTGTTAATTTAAAGAAGGGAACTTGTCCTTTAGTTTTAGGATCCCTGTTAGTAGTTAAAAATGACTATTCCATTATTAGATGAAAACATGTGTGAGTGAATTCTTTTGCTCACATGTAGAACACAGGGAAGATAAGGGTAAATTTAGGAGATCATAAGAAAAAGACTGAATAAAAGTCAGTCTTGTCCGAAGCATTGAGCAAGCAGGATCAACTGTGTAAGAAATATAGAATATCGCCAGCCGGTGAAGAGGACAAGAACCATAAGTTCTGGGAGCTGTATTCTGTTCTTGTGATGATTATATATATCTCTCTCTCCCTCTGTGTGTGTGTGCGTGCTGCCTTTTCTATTAACTGTGTGTGATACCTGATCATGATGAATATTTGACGCAACGGTCAAATTTTGGAAATCTGTTAATCTGTGGAAGTCAAAACCAGATCTCAAATTATGTGAATCTGTTAATCTGTGGAAGTCAAAACCAGATCTCAAATGACAGATTTGCAGAGAAGGAAGATATGGATATGTCTTTATTAATTGTTGATGCATGAATTCTCATGTATGGATAGCAGACGTGGACGAGATTTATTTGAATGTTTAGATTCTGATAACTGGGAGAAAATGCATCCTCCAGTTTACTAAACAAGATACGCATGTGGTTGCGTCTGTGGGTCTCACCAATGGCCCACTAGACATACCATCCATGCAACAGAAAACCTTAGTGGATGACATGCTGTTATATTGAGGTTATCTTCTTATAGAAGCTTCATGGCACGTCATCTATACAATTATGATTTTGTTTTGTTGTTGAAATGTTTTTCATGTTTGCCTGAATATATATGTATGCACCCTCTGTGGTTGGGAGGGAGCCAGAGATGTACTGTGCAGCACTGGGGAGGAGGAAACTGACATCACTGTTTTTCCTATGGCTGAGGCCCATCATAGAGGCACAGTGACTCAGGACGTGACAATCCCTTTGACTTGAACATTTGGTTGCATGCCTGGAGCAATAGAGAAGTTCAGCATAACCAGTAGTCAATTGGTGGCGGGGAATTAGCACAGAGAACTCTATCTTGGCTACAGTGGCAAGGAGCAATGCATAGGTTGAAACCTACCTTCCTGGAGGTGTGATAGTTATTCTATGGCTCTGTCCCGGGGTGGGCAGAAAATCCACAGACTTCCCAGCAATATAATGCCATCTAATGGCATTAGGTCAAAGGGCATGAGCCCATGGACCGATGGATCAGCAACCAACCAACCAAACAAGATGTCTGCGGTAAAGGAATGACAAATGAGTTATACTTGTGTTCCAAGGAAGATGAGATATTTTGCAATGTTAGAAAGCAAAGTTTCAACCGACCTCAAGTGATTATCGGATCGATAAATAAGGTTGCTCAATAAAATGCCCTTAGAAGAAGAAATCTTCGATCCAAGGAGTTGATTGCCTCATCTAGTTAATGATCAGAAGTCTTGCATTTACAACCAGAATAACAAAGAAATCTATCAGAAGAAATACATCTGCCTATGAATGTTGAGGTCACAACATGTGACTTGACATCCATTCTGGATGCCCATTATTGTCAATTTGTTATAATTACAAAAGTTTTTGTGAGAAGACAGAAAGCAATTGTTTTAAATACTTGAAGACCAGCTGGAACAGACTGTTACAATTTATAACCAACTGGACAAGTATCGCCAGCCAACCAGCTGTGTGTAGCGAACTCAATTTATAACCAACTGGACAAGTATCGCCAGCCAACCAGCTGTGTGTAGCGAACTGAACACATCGAATCAAGTAGTCAGATGTTGACCTAATACATCTGGATTATACTTGATATTTATTTTGCTGTACTTCGGAAGTGGACACACAACAAAACATGATTTTGGACACAATTGCTAAGGCATGTAGCTGGGACCTCACGGATGCAACTTAAATAGGTAGCTAAGTTTACAGATTGTTATGTAATAGTTTAAGTATTAGTGATTTTGTAACCAACTGATGTCTAGTTAAGTCTTTTGGGTGACCAATGAAAAAGTAGTAGTGTTTTGCATATGTAGTGATTTTGTTTTAGTGACAAGTAGTCTGTGAATTATTGTTAGACTTGGCAGCCCTAAAGAGCCTGACATAATAAAATAGTGAAAACCGGGCTAGACTTGGCAGCCCTAAAGAGCCTGACATAATAAATAGTGAAAACTGGGCTAGACTTGGCAGCCCTAAAGAGCCTGACATAATAAATAGTGAAAACCGGGCTAGACTTGGCAGCCCTAAAGAGCCTGACATAATAAATAGTGAAAACCGGGCTAGACTTGGCAGCCCTAAAGAGCCTGATATAATAAATAGTGAAAACTGGGTTAGACTTGGCAGCCCTAAAGAGCCTGACATAATTTAAATAGTGAAAACTGGGTTAGACTTGGCAGCCCTAAAGAGCCTGATATAATAAATAGTGAAAACTGGGTTAGACTTGGCAGCCCTAAAGAGCCTGATATAATAAATAGTGAAAACTAGGTTAAACTTGGCTGCCCTAAAGAGCCTGACATAATTTAAATAGTGAAAACCGGGTTAGACTTTATCTTGATTATTTAATTCTGTGTTTGTTGAAAAAATGTTAAGTTGTCAAATTAAATAAAGCTGATGAAACTTGGTCACCCTTGGGTCAATGAACAGGAAGTAATCATTGGAACCTCAAGAAGGAGTCCTAACGTATTATTGAGGGGACATATGACCGAAATACAACATAAGAGGGAGATGGAAATCAACCAATGATTTGAATGAAGCAACTGGATTCTTCTGTTAGACACAGTGTGATGATGTAACCCCAGAGCTGGAAGATACCAGCTAATTAATAACATGCACTTGAGTGAATCCAATTTTTAAGAATCTCTTTGTAGAAGGGAGAATATAATTTATAATAGCGAATGACAGAAATTTGGACAATGACAGAATTGTTGATCCATGACAGAATTGTTGGCCCATGACAACAGATTCGATCAATGACAGAATTGTTGGACAAAGTATGGAGAGAGTAAAGTATATTGCACAAAGTATGGAGAGAGTAAAGTATATTGCACAAAGTATGGAGAGAGTAAAGTGTAAAGGACACAAAGTATGGAGAGAGTAAAGTATATTGCACAAAGTATGGAGAGAGTAAAGTGTAAAGGACACAAAATATGGAGAGAGTAAAGTCTTAGGGACAGAAAGTATGGAGAGAATAAAATATAGGAACAAATTATGGAGAGATGATGAAGGGATACTGTCTGGAAATGAGTGTCTATGAAAGGAATCAATCATCTCAGAAAATTTATCAAGAAAGTCGTTGTTATCACTACATAAGCAACATAGATGAAGCAGCTGGGAAAATAGCAGGGAGTTGCAACAAACGTGAGGATGGGAAGAAGCGTAGAGCAGAAAACATTTTGTCGCTTATGTAGTGATGACCACGACTTATTTGATAAATCCTCTAGATGATTGTTTTCTTTCACAGACGTCCCTGACAGTATCCTTTCATAGGCTTGGCTCTTTCACATTTGAAATACAAAGTTACAACTAATGAGGAAGATACTATAATATTTCAGATAAACTTACAGAATTACGACGCTCAAATTCATCCTGATGTGCAGCCAGATGAGAGTTGACAAAACACAATGAGGTGCTGTATAAGGTGAACCGGATGGAAACCCCACCCTTGTTGCCCTGTCACATAATGAGTGATCATATGAGAAATAGCAACTAACCAATTATTCTCATTGTTGTTTTAAATATTTTTTCTGCATGTTTTTTCATCAACATAAATAAAACTAAGCTCTTGGATATCAAAAAAATAAAACATGATAGCCACACCTGGATATCATAAAAATAAAACATGATAGCCACACCTGAATATAATAAAAATAAAACATGATAGCCACATTTGAATATCATAAAATAAAACATGATAGCCACACTTGCATATCACAAAAATAAAACATGATAGCCACAATTGGATATAATGAAGATATAACAAGCTAGCCAAACTTGGATATCATGAAAGTAAAACAGGCTAGTTATACTTGGATATCATGAAAGTAAAACAGGCTAGTTATACTTGGATATCATGAAAGTAAAACAGGCTAGTTATACTTGGATATCATGAAGTAAAAAAGGCTAGTTATACTTGGATATCATGAAAGTAAAACAGGCTAGTTATACTTGGATATCATGAAAGTAAAACAGGCTAAGCTATACTTGGATATCATGAAAGTAGAACAGGCCAGTTATACTTGGATATCATTAAAGTAAAACAGGCTAGCTATACTTGGATATCATGAAAGTAAAACAGGCTAGTTATACTTGGATATCATGAAAGTAAAACAGGCTAGTTATACTTGGATATCATGAAAGTAAAACAGGCTAGCCATACTTGGATATCATGAAAGTAAAACAGGCAAGTTATACTTGGATATCATGAAAGTAAAACAGGCTAGTTATACTTGGATATCATGAAAGTAAAACAGGCTAGCTATACTTGGATATCATGAAAGTAAAACAGGCTAGTTATACTTGGATATCATGAAAGTAAAACAGGCTAGTTATACTTGGATATCATGAAAGTAAAACAGGCTAGTTATACTTGGATATCATGAAAGTAAAACAGGCTCTAGTTACAATTTTATGTCAGGAGATGATACAGTTAATAAGCAGATTCAGTTCGTCAACATAGGGTGGATGTCAGTCAGTCAGTTCCTCTTTTGCCAAGTTTGGCACATAGGGTGGATGTCAGTCAGTCCCTCTTTTGCCAAGTTTGGGACATAGGGTGGATGTCAGTCAGTCAGTTCCTCTTTTGCCAAGTTTGGTACATAGGGTGGATGTCAGTCAGTCAGTTCCTCTTTTGCCAAGTTTGGTACATAGGGTGGATGTCATAGTTCTCCATGCCTGTCAGTCAATTGTCAAGGATTGCAGGTTTTGTGCATTTATGCCTGTTGATTTTAATTCATTCATAAATGTTCTTCTGAGCATTGTTTTTGGTCTTCCATGTTTTCTTTCCCGTCTGGTGTCCGCATGAAGGCTTATCATGGAATTCTGTCTTCCTTCATTCTAAGTATGTGTCTGATGTATGTCCAGCGGTATTTTCTGATGATGTTCATCACATATTCTTGTTTTGTCTCCTCTCTTAGTATGTAATTTGATTTGAAGTCTTCCAATTAGTATTTGTGATTTTTCTGAGGCATCTATTTTCGAAGACAACTAACATCTTATCCATTATTGCGGTAGATTTCCAACTTTCACATCCATATGTCAATAATGGAATCACACTTACATTGAATAGTCACAGTTGATAGATGTTTGAAAGTCTTGCGCAATTTAGAATTTGTTGAAATATTAAAATAATATATATAATATTAGGATAATGTACTGACCAAAAATCCCATGATTCCTGTAGGCACCGAGTCAGAATCTATATAACAGACGTGATGTGCGTGCTTGTCCTGAATGTAGACAATGAGCAGAATTCCAACAAGACGAACTGATTTGACCTGGCAAAATCATTTAAAATATTCATATTAGAATCATTAGATACAGAATAAACATATCAGGAAAGTAATGATTGAATATAGAAGTTAGTGTCATCTTGATATAAATGACAGATTGGAGAAGTAACATCTGAATATGGAAGTTAGTGTCATCTTGATATAAATGACAGATTGGAGAAGTAATGTCTGAATATGGAAGTTAGTGTCATCTTGATACAAATGACAGATTGGAGAAGTAATGTCTGAATATGGAAGTTAGTGTCATCTTGATACAAATGACAGATTGGAGAAGTAACATCTGAATATAGAAGTTAGTGTCATCTTGATACAAATGACAGATTGGAGAAGTAATGTCTGAATATGGAAGTTAGTGTCATCTTGGTACAAATGACAGATTGGAGAAGTAATGTCTGAATATGGAAGTTAGTGTCATCTTGGTACAAATGACAGATTGGAGAAGTAATGTCTGAATATGGAAGTTAGTGTCATCTTGGTACAAATGATAGATTGGAAAAATAATGTCTGAATATGGAAGTTAGTGTCATCTTGGTACAAATGATAGATTGGAGAAGTAATGTCTGAATATGGAAGACTATATCCACTACATTTAAGACTATATCCATTACAGTCCACTAAACTCGCAACGAGAAGAACACAGTCCCACATATATGGATATCCACAGAAAGCTGTATGGGAGCACTGAGGAGCTTCAAAATACAGCAGGATTCATTAAGAAAACCGAACTTGCTGTGTATAAATGTCAAACTTCGAACAAGAAGAAGTAATTTTTTTAATTTATTCATTAAAAAAGCATACCAATAATTAATTTGGATATATTAACATTAAATTAAATTAACTTTAATACAGTTTATTTTTAGATTTTGATTTAACTTATTTTTATTACTTTCCGTTGTACCAGTAAAATGAGTTGTGCAAGCAAAAAAAAAAAGTTCGCCAGTATGTAGAGGAATACTTAAAATATGGGTTCATACCCGCTGTCCACAATCAAAGGTCTCCTTTTTGTCTGTCATGCTAACAATGCTTGACCAATGAATCAATGAAACGAGGTCAATTGAGGCACATTTAAAGGCAAATCATAATGCTTATGTCCATTCAGATTTAAATTACTTTCAAACTTTTAATGAATAATTTTGAAAAAACAAGAGCAACATTAAAGTCTATGTTTATTGCTCATACTGCAACTGTCAATTGTACTCTAGTTATGAAATTTCTCTACGCATTGCTAAATCTGGGAAAAATCATAGTATAGGAGATAATTTAATCAAACCATCAATATCAGTATTTCTTAAAACAGTTCTGTAAAAAGATGACAAATATGTGAAAGTCATGCCACTCAGTAACAATACTGTTAGCAGAAGAATACATTAAATGAGTGAAGATATTGAATACAACTTGTTGGAAATCTGAAAACAGGAAAATTCTCAGTGCAAATGGATGTGAAGTGACTGATACCGCTGTACTTGTTATTGTTGATTCTGACACAGATTCATTGGGCAGGTCATTTGGTGCGTAAGCCAGACCATCGTCTGCCAAAGATACTTCTTTATGGTGAGCTAGAGAAGGGTATACGATCTCAAGGTGGCCAAAGGAAGCGCTACAAGGACTCCTTAAAGAACTCACTGAAAGCCTTTGAAATAGATCACGATACATGGGAAGAACTTGCACACAATAGATCTACATGGCATTCTAAAATAAAAAAGACTGGATCATCTTGTGAAAAGAAGAGAAATGCAGCAGCTCAACAGCGGAGAGCAGCTAGAAAGTCACAGATAGACCAAGATCCGTCTACAGTTATCATTCCATGTCCGAACTGTCCAAGGACATTTACAGCTCCAATAGGGCTCATTAGCCATCTACGAACTCATAATCAAGGACATAACTAAAATTGAATTTTCAAAAGTGGATGTAACAAATGGTCATCATAACTTGTGATGGACGAACAACACATATTGTTGATCATCCGAAAATTCTGTTTGCTGATTTAAAAGAAAGATTTTCTGGTAAAAGCTCTCTGCAGTAAGCATCAAGCACAAGGATCTCGCTAAATTTAGTACATTCATCTAGACGTGACCTCCTATTGAATGTTTTGATTATCTATTATATGTTTTGAAAATTTATTTACGGCTTACTATTTTTTCTTAATGATTTCCTAGTGATTTCTTCCTAAAACCCAAATCTTGTGCCCTGAACAAGTTGTAATTAGAGGCTTCATTTAGATAATTTAAATTTTTAATATAAAAAAAATATGTATATGTTGCATTGATCAGGCTTTTAGAAAGGGTTTGGTGGGGGTGCGGTACAAAAAAAGGTTGGGAAACACTGCTCTAGAGGAACAGAGACTCAAAGGAGCTAATATAGTCTTCTTGTGTGACTGCATGTCAGTACTCCAGACCATCCACAATGAACCTAAAGATCTCCTAACAAAAACAACTGTAGAACTTCTAAATCAACTGTCTGCTAACAATAAAGTTGTGCTGCAGTGGATGCCTGCACACTGTGGAATAGCAGGAAATGAAGCAGCTGACAGACTGGCAAAAGCAGGTGCAAAAAAGGAACAATTCCAGCAAAGAATATCACTGACTGAAGCAAAAACTCTCATCAAAAGAAAATACAAACATACATAGAGTCATAGAACAGGCAGTAACTTTCCACAGTACCCCCTTCTAAAGCTAAGCAGGTCATAACATACCACAATTTTTAGACTCCGCACAGGACACTCAGACTACAAGAACATCTCCACAAAATGAAGGCTATCCAAACTGACCAATGTCCATGTCAAAAGGGTCCTCAGACTCCAGAACACATTCTGCAGACATGCCCACTCTTTGCTGACGTGAGAACTAAAATATCATCCCAAGAAACAATCTGAAGGTAAAGCTGTGGGGCAACCGTGAGGACCTCCTGCTGACAACTGAATTAATGGAGGTCCACCTTCCTGTATAGACTTATGAACATAGGAAACTGATCGTATAAGAAGAAGAAGAATATGAAATTAAATGTCAAATGGATATAAATGACAGATTGGAGAAATAATGATGTTTGAATATGAAAATTAGTGTCATCTTGATATAAATGACAGATTGGAGAAATAATGTTTGAAAATGACAGATTTTGTCATAATAAAATTTATGACCAGAAAGTCAGTTAAGAAACAATGATCTGACACACTATTTAGACAATAGAGATAGCAAACCTACAGACAAGAAACAATGATCTCACACATTATTTAGACAAGAGAGATAGCAAACCTACAGACAAGAAACAATGATCTCACACATTATTTAGACAAGAGAGATAGCAAACCTACAGACAAGAAACAATGATCTCACACATTATTTAGACAAGAGAGATAGCAAACCTACAGACAAGAAACAATTATCTGACACATTATTTAGACAAGAGAGATAGCAAACCTACAGACAAGAAACAATGATCTCACACATTATTTAGACAATAGAGATAGCAAACCTACGGACAAGAAACAATGATCTGACACATTATTTAGACAAGAGAAATAGCAAACCTACAGACAAGAAACAATTATCTGACACACTATTTAGACAAGAGAAATAGCAAACCTACAGACAAGAAACAATTATCTGACACATTATTTAGACAAGAGAGATAGCAAACCTACAGACAAGAAACAATTATCTGACACACTATTTAGACAAGAGAAATAGCAAACCTACAGACAAGAAACAATTATCTGACACATTATTTAGACAAGAGAGATAGCAAACCTACAGACAAGAAACAATGATCTCACACATTATTTAGACAATAGAGATAGCAAACCTACAGACAAGAAACAATGATCTGACACATTATTTAGACAATAGAGATAGCAAACCTACAGACAAGATATTAGACAAGAGAGATAGCAAACCTACAGACAAGATACAATGATCTGACACACTATTTAGACAAGAGAGATAGCAAACCTACAGACAAGATAGAAAGTAATTACCGGCTATACCTTTAATTATCTACCCAACTGTTAATTCTGACCTTTCTGTACTTGGCTTTAGGATGAAGGTAGTCTTTGACCGCACGCTGCCACTCTGCTTCCTTGGGAGAATCAGTAAATATGAAAGCCTCTTTGCTCAAGTCCAACTCCTGGAAACTAGTAGAAACAATAAGTCATTTTTTTAGCAACATTCTTTTGATATATTGTTTGTATCGCCTCAGTTACAGAACTGAGGACTTGTGCTTTTGTTAGTAAGACTATGGGCTGTCAATAGCTACCTGCTCACAGTTAATTGATTTATTTCATCATCATTATATTGTTTTAATTGCTAAAATCTCTTGACATTGAGTTCTAGTTGTCCATACAGTGCAGCCAGGTTAAGCCTTACCAGCAAAACTTAGTACAGTCAAGTTAAGTCTTAATGTAAGCGAGTGTGAGTCATTGTTTGGTTTTTCCAGTCAATTTAGTTAGAATAAGAATGTCCCAAGTGATTTCCAAAACTCCATATTAACGAATGACTGAATTATGCACAGTATCATTAACGTTGACCTTTCTGACTCGTGAAAATAAAAAGTAAGCTTGTCAGATATTTTTTTAGAAATAGCAGTGTCCCAACTTAGCATAGACTAGAGATAAAGCAGAGAGAGAGGGGAAGAAAGTGTTGCACTGTGTGTGTGTGTGTGTGTGTTTCAGATGAAAGGAAAACAAACTAGGTTTGACACTAGGGATAAATCAACCAGTGTAGGGTAACAACCCTAAACAGGAAGTAGGTGGCTGAGGTAACACTGGGCAAAATGTCAAGATGTACAAAAATAGGTAGGTGTTTTACCAAAGTAAAACATAAAACAACTTAACAACGAGATACAGAGACAGACAACGTTTCGACTATAAAGCCTTCATCGGGGACAAACAAATGACCACAATAAAACAAATCTTACATGGAGACAAAAAGGTTTATAACGAGGAGGACAATAGCAGATAGGTAATGAGGGAAGAAAAGATGCGGAGGCATGACAGGTGAGAAAAATGTATGGGGAGAAGTTAGTAGTAAGTAGGGAGGAGAAAGTAGACTGAAGAATGTGAGATGAACAAAGGAAAAGATATGGTAGCAAGTAAATTACATTAAAAATACTCACCTCAAAAGTGGCAACAGAGAATATGAATGCTACAGACAAGCAATCATGATGTAAGGGAAGAATAAAATGAGATGGTACGAGGTATCAGGTGGGAGAGAGAAAGATGCCAAAAACGGTAGGAACAGAAGAGAAAGAGCGAACAACAGAAAGAGAATATGAGCAGATAATGGTGATATATGAGAATAAAATAGTAAACTAACTTAACTTATGCAGCGTCTAGTCTACGTTCCTTCAAAATGAATGAGCACACGCATAATGGCAACAAAGTAAAAAATGTAATTTAAAGAGTATTTTTAATGTAATTTTCCAGTTTCCACGATTCACAGTATATTGAGATTGTGAGGAGAGCTTTGTTGATCTTTGCTTTTGCCAGTGGTCCCAATGGCAAGGTCATCAGCAAACAATGCCTTGGACACACTGAGATGTTTTACTAGATCATCAATAACAATAAGGAAGAGTGTGCAGTTTAGAGGGGTGCCTTGATGCAGTCTCTCCTCCAGCGATCTTTTCCGGGATAGCTGGTGGATATGGTTCTGTTTGTCAGGAAGGCCTGTATCCATTTAAACATCTTCCCACCTATTCTCATTCTGTTCATCTTCAGCAAGAGTCCCTTTCTCCAAACTTTGTCATAAGCTTGCTCAAGGTCAATTAACACTGCTGTGCTTTTTCCTTCTTGGACATCATTCACAACATTTTGTGTGAATCTGAAGAGTGTCATCTGTGTGATATTTGCACCTGAAGCTTGCCTGGTTGCTATCTAGACAGTCATAGTCTTTCAGCCACCAGTATAGCCTGTTGTTAATGTTAGTTGGTTAGTTAGTTGTTGGATCATTGTCACTGCACTCCGGACAAGCGCATAGGTGCTCAGATCTCTTCTTGAGTGTAGCCGCCATTACACGTCGACTGACGGTCCCAGTACGCAGTTGATTGACCATCTATCTTTCTTGCCCATGAAACCGCTCCTTTCTAGCGACAGCACATTTCAAACCAAATTCCTTTATTCTAGTCATGGAACACGAGTCATCGTCACTTATACAGTCATTGCTTTGTGCGTTTTCCCGTAGGGCGCTAAAAATGTCTGCTCGATCCATCGATCCACCAACAGCCGTAGTAGCAGCGTGTGCGGCCAACCTATCTGCTCTCTCATTACCCCGGATTCCAGCATGTTTCGGCACAAATTAAAAGTCACTTTATGCACACATGGATTCTTCACTGCATCCATCCACTGTTCCCGAATCTATCCCGACTGAACTTTCACAATCATGCTTATAGAGTCACTGAGTATGCAGGCATGCTCGCAGATCGTCTGCGAGCAGACCCATTACACAGCTTTGGTTACTGCCAAATTCTCCATTGTCATGCTGCTTGTTGTCTGAGCAAATGCACCACTTACCTCTCTGATGGTTTCCCCTCACCTTTGAGCCATAAAGGCCCAGGCACTTCTGATGTGTGCCCATCTGTAAATATAATCATATCACCTTCCCTGGAATTTTCACCGATTAGAGCGAGTACCTCCGACTCCACGACTGTCAGACATCATTCCATGCATTCTCTATTGAGTGTTATTATTACTTTGAAAGCTGTCTGACAATCTAAGGGCGCGCAACTCCATTCCACACCATGTAGCACATCCTCTAATCTGCACATACTCTGTATAATTTCCTCTGCGCGCCTCATCCACGACTTTCCTCTCTTAAGTCGACTGCCTTTCACTTTGAGAATTTCAGGGTATAGAGGATGTTCTTTATCAGCGGTGATTTGTAGGTAGTCCCGCATCCTGCAGATTTGTATTCTTTGTTCTGCAACATATCTGCTTGATTATTATCTTCAAATATTCTTCAGGGAAACTGTATTTTAGGTTGATTTAATCTCCAAATAAGGTGTGGTCAGAACATATTGGGACTGGGCTGGAATTCCCGTTTACAGTCAAGGATTTCATGAAGCACTCCACAAAAGTCTCTCACAGTCCATGTGCAGCTGATTGCTGTGGAAGCTACTGTCCGACAGATACTGAACTTCTTACATCATAGGCAACATGCACAAATGTGTCCGTAGCAACGCCTTCACGAGATAAAGTTAACCCATATCATTTATTAATGCAGTAGTGATGTGAGATATTAGCTATCTCACATTTCAGTGGTTCTGCTACATGAGGGCGGTAGTCATCTCCTCTCCCCTGCGGGGGATACCGACCCCTACCAGGAGCCTCCACAGGTGGCGGATAGTGGAAAAGCCTCTTGAGGCCAGCTGTGAATAACCCTCTGGGCAAATAAACAGCCGCTGACCAAACGGTGTTGCTGACCACGAGGACGGGGTGGGATATCAGTCGGCGCTGATATTCCCACTGAAATACCCCATATGTCCATTGACTGGCAGCATCAAAGCGAGTATGAGCCGCTATAAGCTCAGGTTGCTGGAGTGGGGTCACTGACCCCACTCCAGGAATGTGCCAGGGGGGAGGGGAGGGGGTAGGGATAGGGTTTAGGTAGGGTTAGAGGGTTGGGTAGGGTAAATGGGAAATTATAGATATTAGAACAAGAGAGAGCAATGTTCTTAAATCACCTTCCCTGAATGAGAGGTGTCTTAGATTACAAGAAATAAACCACAGAGGAGGATAATGAATACCTGGCAACAAAAAAATTATCCTAGGAGAGGGGAACTCTACCTCAAAACCCCGGGCAGATGGTGCTCGTTAACCCTGTTAGGCAAGCTGTCTAGGAGAAGGAAAACTCCAAAATGAAACCTCCACTGCCCTGTGGACAATCCTTGGATGGATAAGGGCTAGGGAAACACATCCTGACTCAAAAGTAAGATGGAAGACGGAGACACTGGACCGAAAGGTACAAAATAGTCCAGCCAAGGCTGAAAACCACAGTGTCACGCAATGACTTCACATCTCCTCTCCCTTGCAGTCTTTATTTCCCAGATTAATTTGGAACCAAATTAAGTTGGGTCAACCCAGGAGCCACTGCAGTCCAACATATCCGACGTATCTCTCGTACACCTCAAAATGATTCGTATTGCCTCATTCTGGATTCTATCCAATCTTTCTGTTTGAGTCTGACTCAGTGTTAGAATCGCCAGTGCATACTCTACCACCGCCACCACCAATCCCTGATACAGCAGAAATAGCAGCCTCTGTTCACATTGAGCAGCAGCCATAATTTTCATCACCGCAAGACCTTTATGAGCCTTTATAATGATGTGGTTAACATGATCTTTGAAACTCAGACTGCGGTCCAACATAACCCCTAAGTATTTCATTGTGCTGGTTCTCTCGAGGACATCCCCTCTCAAAGTAACCGATGGCGTGGGTGTGTTTACTATGTTATTATTTAGGTAAAACCATGTTATCGATGCCTTTGATGTATTAACAAAAGCTTCAGAATTACTGCACCAATCCCCTATACGATCAAGCTTCCTCTGCAAATTCCCGGCGATCATTTTTCTCTCTGCCTTGCCTATATACCAAGATGTCATCAGCATAGGACATAGTTCTCCCCGGACCTGCAATCTGACAGCTTGTAATTTGATAAACTGTATACACATTAAATGATGCTGGGGACAGAGGTGACCCTTGTGGTAGTCCGGGTTTATGACTGTTGGTGCTGAAGACCAACTCCCACACTTAAGAAGAACCTGTCTCTGAAATAGTGCCTAGGTAATCCACCTGACAATGAAAGGACTAACTTGGAGTTGCAGCATTATGGTCATCACAAAATCTAAGGGAACTCTGTTATAAGCATCATCTAGGTCTATTGCAGCCTAGCATGTCTCCACTCGTTCGTCAAAATTTCCAACACATCTTGTGCGAATACGGTGACGTTGTGCCAAGTCTGCTTACCTGGACGATAGCCTCCAAAAGTTGAAGCAAGGCTGCTATTCCTCTCTAGATGCAGGGACAATTTCCATGCAACAATCTTTTCTAACAACTCGTCGATTGTATTCTGCGTGGTTATGAGTCTGAAACCGTGTATCATTGTATGACTCTTGCCAGGCTTGGGATTAAATAACTATGCCACCCGTGTGTTGCCGAGGTCCGAAAGGGGAGAGAAGAATAGCAACACTGTTTACATTCCACGCATGTCATAAAAGGCAACTAAGGAGGTTATGGGATGGAGTTGGCTGTCCCATTCCATATAGGGTCAGTGACCCAAAGCCATGCTGAAGTCGGATGTATCAGGCTGAAAGGCGCAGATATCGCAGCGATGCTGTAAACCATGACACAGCGCATTCCGTTCTCCGGACTACATCCTGCTAATCTGCAGGAGTTTGAGAACGAACACAGAAGAAGAAGAATAACTATGCAACCAGTCTTCTTCCACTGTGCCAGTTGTTAGGCTCTTGTTAAACAACATTGCCAGCTTCATAAGGTCCTTGTCTGACCTGCCTCTGAGATCGTCGTACCTAATGCCATCAGGTCCTGGCGCTGTGTTTCTTTATCTTTTCAGTGTGGCTACAATATTTTGCAAGAGTAATTTCAATATCGCTTTCGATAACTTGCTTATTGCACATGTCTGTGACTGTTTTCATGACTTCATTGTGATTCCCTAAGTTCCTCTGACCAATTTGTGCCTTATAATGAGCCAGCAGTGCTGCACCTTTATTCTTATCTGTCTTCTGCCATACCAAGTCTGTGCTTAGGAAGTTGGGGATTGTTATACGCTTCCTTGGGCAGTTCATTGATTTATGCAGGCGCCAGAACAGTTTAAGCGACTTTTCGTTTGCAATATCATGACAAAAGTCTTCCCATTTTCTTTCTTTTGCAGATTTGGCGATATCTTTAAACTTTTGAACCCTGTTGTCTTTGGTCTGTTTTAATTGCAGAACAAGATCTGGTTGTGCTGTCACTTTTTTCCTTGCTTTTTGCCACTCTGCAACTGTGCTGCATTAGCACTTCCATGCACATTGAACATCATCATTCCACCAGGCGGATTAATTCCACACACGTGCCCTGGTTTTGTGTGTCCTACGTTTGTCCTTCCTAATTCTGCTTACAATGGATGACCCTGTGCGATCATACTGGAAGGACTTAACTTTAGCTTTCTGTTGTTTACTTTTTCCTTTGTCTACCAATGAGACACATGGCAGATGGTCGCTGCCATGATGCCCCAGTACATCCCATCTACATCTGGGTGCAATATCAGCTGTCACTAAGTCCAAATCAATTGCACTGTCGTCAGCATTCCTAACAGCCAACCTTGTCATGCGCCGTCATTTATGCATACTAAATTAATATCAATCAGAGTCTCCTCGAGATCTCTTCCCTGTTGATTAGAGGCAGTATTGTCCCATGATCTACCTTTTGCATTAAAATCCCCGCAGCTAATGACTTCTCTTTCTTCTTCTACTATCTCACCTAGAGATTTCCAGTCCTGCACGTTCCTGCTGGCGTTGCATGCATACACGTTGACGAGCACGAAAGGGTGCTGTATGTTTTGTACCCTGACAGCTTCCAGCTGAATGTCATCATTATCCCATTCAGACATCTATCTCGATCACGTCAATGTCCTCTCGTACAAGAATTACTTGCCCAAAGTGTCGCCTATTGTAGAAACTATGAAAGCTGGTGACTTGGAGACAGTTTCCCATTCCCAAACGCGATTCTTGTAGAGCCACAATATCTGCACTGTAGATTAATCTATCCAGTTCTGGGCGTCTTCTTTCAACACTAGCGACATTCCAGAACAACACACGTAACAATTTCAAGGACAGACAAATGACTTTAGATCTGGGGCACCTGGCTCCAGCGCGACAACCTTATCGTTTGACCCCTCCCCGTTTAGGATGTTTACAATTGCCAGTCATTTTCTGTGTACTAAGCCTTGCAATCATGTGAAATAATGGCTACACTCATGAAAATGTCAGCTCTGATGCACATACTCCGTCGCACAGGTGAAGATCTTGATGAGTAGACCCCGTCAAAATAACTAACACCACATCCTAGATGAAATAATCCATCTTTCAAGTGATGTTGATGGTGTCACACAAAAACACAAGTTTCTATGTACGTCATTTTGACCGGAAGTGTTGGGGCATTATGTGAAGGGGATGGATTAAGTTATCCTAAGTTAACAATCCTAAGTTATTAGGATTGTTGTTAATCATTCTCTCAACCAGCTTGCCTATGCATAAGGTGAGGGATATGGGTCTATAACTTCTTGGTGCTCCTGCCGGTTTTCCTTTCTTAAGAAGAATGGCGTTTGATGGTTCCTGTGAGCCGTGCTGATGGCAACTGTCCCTCCTTCCATGTTCTATTAATGAACCATAGAAATATTACTTTTGCCTTGCCTTTGGTTCCAGTTTACATTTCATTTTTAAATTGATCTGGTACTGCAGTTTTGTTTAAGTTTCCGTGATGTCATGTTCAGTTCTTGTATGCTGAATAGGCCATTGAATGCCGCAATATTGTAATATTGTTCTGGTCTTTGTTAAGTGTTGCTCTTTTTAAAAGTATTTTGTCTAATATCTTCCTTTGCTGTGACTTGGTAATATTTACATAGAAATGGTTGAATGTATCTGCTTACTTGATGGATGCTGTTATTTCATTGCCACAACCATCTACTATGTATTCTCTACAATGGGAGTTGGATTGGTCTTTGTATATTTTCCCTCAAGATTATGCAAGTCTCCAGGCTTTATTTCCTTCCCTTTTTAGATTTAGTTTACATTTTTCTTTCCAGGTCTTTCATTTGTTTTCTTTTGTGATGTATCTTACTTTTGCTGTCCATCTGTTGTATTCTGTTTTGTTTAAGGTGGTAGAATGTTTCTCAGCCTTCTTCATGGTCTTTCTTCTTTCTTTGACAGCTTCAGCCAGTTCAGTGTCCAATATTGTTTCTAATTGTTGACCTTTCCCCTTGGGATACACTTTTTAGTGGCTGCTAGAATTATGTTGCAGATTTTGCTGTATCTTACATTCAATTTAGCTTTCTGCTAATTTAACAGAACCCAGCATCAGTTATTTGGCTGTACCTGGCTCATTTGGCTTTCTTAAAGTTTCAAGATGGCTTTACTGTGATCTGTGGCGTGGAGACAGTTATTAGGATTGGTCGATGATCACTGCCCACATCTTCTAGGACTTTGATGGTGCTGTTGTCTGCAATGTCAGATGACACAAATGTCAGATCGGGTTGGCTGTTGCACATGTCTTCAATCTCTAGTCCTCTGTTGTTGTGACACTTGTAGCCAAGGGTTGAAATATGTGCATTAAAATCGCGAACTATGATGGTTCTCCTTACTGTGGGCTCAAACAATGGAAGCCATGTGGATGATGTTGGGGAATAGTAAATATTCTGTAGTGTATACAAGGTACTGTTTTTGTCCCATACTTTTATTCTATGGTGGTCTATGTCTCCTTCAGGACTGTTGGTTACGGTGGCCTGGACATTATTTCTAATTAGTGCCATAATGCACCGACACTTCAGACATTTACATTTATGCTGTGTGTAGCCCGAGCCATTGATTTCTTTCCGAGGTGGTATTGTTTCCTGAGGGAGGGCTATGTGTACGTTATGTTTCTGTAATGTTTTTATTACTTCTTAGATCTTGTTTTGTATGCCTGCTATGTTTAGTTGTAGGATGTTTAGGTTCCCCCCGTACTGACTTTTTGTAAGCAACAGGGGAGTGATCTCTCTTGCACCGGACTTGGTAACAGAGGTGATGCCCAAGCTCGTATTGTAGATTTTGTTTGACAGTCATTGTGGGTTTGGTTGTCTGCTGCAGACATTACCATCCCAAAGAATGACATGCAAATGTCTTACTCTATCGGAAACTATTCATGTGGTCAATTGCCCTCATAAAGTCTTTATGAAAAGACTGGCTTTGCATATGAGTGGTACTGGGTTCATTCTCCAGTTGAGGCAGAAATTTTTTCAGACTGCAATGGCTCCTGGGTTGACCCAACTTAATTTGGTTCCAAATTAATCTGGGAAATAAAGACTGCAAGGGAGAGGAGATGACTACCGCCCTCATGTAGCAGAACCACTGAAATGTGAGATAGCTAATATCTCACATCACTACTGCATTAATAAATGATATGGGTTAACTTTATCTCGTGAAGGCGTTGCTACGGACACATTTGTGCATGTTGCCTATGATGTAAGAAGTTCAGTATCTGTCGGACAGTAGCTTCCACAGCAATCAGCTGCACATGGACTGTGAGAGACTTTTGTGGAGTGCTTCATGAAATCCTTGACTGTAAACGGGAATTCCTGCCCAGTCCCAATATGTTCTGGCCACACCTTAATGGAGATTAAATCAACCTAAAATACAGTTTTCCTGAAGAATATTTGAAGATAATAATCAAGCAGATAACCAGTTGAAAAATTATGCCCGACATGAGATTACCAAAACATCTCTCATATTTAATTGCAACGCTATATCATGAACAAGAGGCAGCAGTAAAGGTGGATGAAATAATATCAGAACTGTTTAATGTACAGAATGGATTTAAACAAGGATGCACACTAACACCTTACCTGTTCAACATCTAATCTAAAACATAATGAGAAATGTACAAGACAACATGGCATATGCTGAATTTCAATCTCTTACCATCGGCAGTCAGCAGATCCCTGAAATCTGATATGCTGACAACAGTTATCTTAACAACAAATGAAGATGGTCTAAAACCAAATGTTACTATCAACAAACATAATACAGTGAAACCCAAAACCTGTTCTTAAATAAGAAGAAAACAAAAATTATGACAACGGATAATGTGAAAGTACAGCCAAAGATAGTAATACAACATAAATAGCTCATGAGACTGCACTGTAGAAATCAAGAGAAGAATTGCAATGGTGGCGTTGAAACTTGCCCAAATGAAATATCTTTATCAAGGTACCAGCAGCATAGCCAAACTCTGCATGATCAGAACATGCATATTTCCAGTGGCAATATATGGTTGTGAGGCATGGACATTAAATAAAACGTAGTAAGGAAAATTGTTGCTTTTGAAATTTACAGAAGAATTTTACGTATGCCATGGACAGCTAAAAAGACAAATCAAGAAGTGTTAAAATCAATAAACGTCGAAGAAGACTAGCGTTGTAACAACATTTTAACAAGAAGGCTGAGTTTGGTTTTTTTAGATATAAAGAAACATAAGAGCATAGAAAGATTAATAGCTGAAGACAGGGTTCACTGCAACAGGGGAGAAGGCCGCACAAAATGCGATGGTGCAGTAATATTAGGCTGTTTAGAAATGTCTCTACAGCAGGTCAACTCACCCAGAATCACTCAGTGTTCAGAGAATCCATAAGAAAGACCACATTATGGAAAGAATATGTCACATGATGAGATGACCAGTGAGAGGCGATTCAGTAAGAAGACACCACTTAGAAGTGACACAGCAAGAAGGCACAAGTTAGAGGTGACACAGTAAGATGTCACCAGTTAGAGGTGAAACAGTAAAAAGGCACTAATTATAGGTGACATAGGAAGAAGGCACTAATTAGAGGTGAAGCAGTAATATGGCACCAGTTAGAGGTGACACATTAAGAAGTCACCAGTTAGAGGTGAAACAGTAAAAGAGCATCAGTTAGAGGTGACACAGCAAGAAGGCCCCAGTTAGAGGTTGGTTGTTGATCCAGTAGTCAATGAGCTCAAACCCTTTGACTCAAAGACATTAAAATGGCATTATATTGCCTAGAAGTCTGTGGATTTTCGGCCCACCCTGGTTAGAGCAAGAGAATAACTATCACACCATCAGGAAGGTAGGTTTCAACCTATGCACGGCTCCTAGTCATTGCAGCCAAGATAGAGTTCACTGTGCACATTACCCGCCACCAATTGACAACTAGTTATGCCAAACTTATCTATTGCTCCAAACATGCAACCAAATGTTCAAGTCAAAAGGATTGTCACTTCCTGAGTCATTGTGCCTCTATGATGGCCTCAGCCATAGGAAAAAACAGTGCTGTTAGTTTTCTCCTCCCCAGTGCTGCGCATTAAATCTCTGGCTCCATCCCAACCACAGAGGGTGCATACATATATAAAAATAACAAAGCATGAAAAACATTGCAACAACAAAATAAAAGCATGAGCAGCATAATTGTATAGAAGACGTGACATGAAGTTTCTATAAGAAGATAACCTCAATATAACAGTATGTCATTTAAGATTTACTGTTACATGGATGGTTTGTCTAGTGGGCCATTGGTGACACCCACAGACGCAACTGCATACATACCAGTTAGAGATGAAACAGTAAGAAAGCACCAGTTAGAGATGACACAGAAAGAAGGCGCCAGTTAGAGGTAACACAGTAAGAAGGCACCAGTTATAAGTGACAGTACTAAGGCACCAATTAGAGGTGAAACTGTAAAAAGGGCACCAGTTAGAGGTGACACAGTAAGAAGGCACCAGTTAGAGGTGGCATAGTAAGAAGGCACCAATTAGAGATGAAACAGTAAGAAGGCACCAGTTAGAGGTGACACAGTAAGAAAGCACCAGTTAGAGATGACACAGAAAGAAGGCGCCAGTTAGAGGTAACACAGTAAGAAGGCACCAGTTATAAGTGACAGTACTAAGGCACCAATTAGAGGTGAAACAGTAAGAATGCACCAGTTAGAGGTGAAACAGTAAGAAGGCACCAGTTAGAGGTGAAACAGTAAGAATGCACCACTTAGAGGTGAAACAGTAAAAAGGCTTCTGTTAAGGGTGAAACAGTAAGAAGGCATCAGTTAGAGGTGAAACAGTAAGAAGGCACCAGTTAGAGGTGAAACAGTAAGAATGCACCAGTTCGAAGTGAAACAGCAAAAAGGCTTCTGTTAAGGGTGAAACAGTAAGAAGGCACCAGTTAGAGGTGAAACAGTAAGAAGGCACCAGTTAGAGGTGAAACAGTAAGAATGCACCACTTAGAGGTGAAACATAAAAAGGCTTCTGTTAGGGGTGAAACAGTAAAAAGGCTTCTGTTAGGGGTGAAACAGTAAAAAGGCTTCTGTTAGGGGTGAAACAGTAAGAATGCACCAGTTAGAGGTGAAACAGTAAGAATGCACCAGTTCGAGGTGAAACAGTAAAAAGGCTTCTGTTAAGGGTGAAACAGTAAGAAGGCATCAGTTAGAGGTGAAACAGTAAGAAGGCACCATTTGAGGTGAAACAGTAAAAAGGCTTCTGTTAAGGGTGAAACAGTAAGAAGGCATCAGTTAGAGGTGAAACAGTAAGAAGGCACCAGTTAGAGGTGAAACAGTAAGAATGCACCACTTAGAGGTGAAACAGTAAAAAGGTTTCTGTTAGAGGTGAAACAGTAAAAAGGCACCAGTTAGAGGTGAAACAGTAAGAATGCACCAGTTAGAGGTGAAACAGTAAAAAGGCTTTTGTTAGGGGTGAAACAGTAAGAATGCACCAGTTAGAGGTGAAACAGTAAGAATGCACCAGTTCGAGGTGAAACAGTAAAAAGGCTTCTGTTAAGGGTGAAACAGTAAGAAGGCATCAGTTAGAGGTGAAACAGTAAAAATGCTTCTGTTAGGGGTGAAACAGTAAGAAGGCTTCTGTTAGGGGTGAAACAGTAAGAATGCACCAATTCGAGGTGAAACAGTAAGAATGCACCAGTTAGAGGTGAAACAGTAAAAAGGCATCAGTTAGAGGTGAAACAGTAAAAAAGGCTTCTGTTAGGGGTGAAACAGTAAGAAGGCATCAGTTAGAGGTGAAACAGTAAAAAAGGCTTCTGTTAGGGGTGAAACAGTAAGAATGCATCAGTTAGAGGTGAAACAGTAAAAAGGCATCAGTTAGAGGTGAAACAGTAAGAAGGCATCAGTTAGAGGTGAAACAGTAAAAAAGGCTTCTGTTAGGGGTGAAACAGTAAGAATGCATCAGTTAGAGGTGAAACAGTAAAAAGGCATCAGTTAGAGGTGAAACAGTAAGAAGGCATCAGTTAGAGGTGAAACAGTAAAAAAAGCTTCTGTTAGGGGTGAAACAGTAAAAAAGCTTCTGTTAGGGGTGAAACAGTAAGAAGGCACCAGTTAGAGGGGAAACAGTAAAAAGGCTTCTGTTAGGGGTAAAACAGTAAAAAGGCTTCTGTTAGGGGTGAAACAGTAAGAAGGCAACAGTTAGAGGTGAAACAGTAAAAAGGCTTCTGTTAGGGGTGAAACAATAAGAAGGCATCAGTTAGAGGTGAAACAGTAAAAAGGCTTCTGTTAGGGGTGAAACAGTAAAAAGGCTTCTGTTAGAGGTGAAACAGTAAGAAGGCATCAGTTAGAGGTGAAACAGTAAAAAGGCTTCTGTTAGGGGTGAAACAGTAAGAAGGCATCAGTTAGAGGTGAAACAGTAAAAAGGCTTCTGTTAGGGGTGAAACAGTAAGAAGGCATCAGTTAGAGGTGAAATAGTAAAAAGGCTTCTGTTAGGGGTGAAACAGTAAAAAGGCTTCTGTTAGGGGTGAAACAGTAAGAAGGCACCAGTTAGAGGTGAAACAGTAAAAAGGCTTCTGTTAGGGGTGAAACAGTAAAAAGGCTTCTGTTAGGGGTGAAACAGTAAGAAGGCAACAGTTAGAGGTGAAACAGTAAAAAGGCTTCTGTTAGGGGTGAAACAGTAAGAAGGCATCAGTTAGAGGTGAAACAGTAAAAAGGCTTCTGTTAGGGGTGAAACAGTAAGAAGGCAAAAGTTAGAGGTGAAACAGTAAAAAGGCTTCTGTTAGGGGTGAAACAATAAAAAGGGACCAGTTAGAGGGGAAACAGTAAAAAGGCTTCTGTTAGGGGTGAAACAGTAAAAAGGCACCATGATACCCACCAGCCAGTGATAGAATAGACAATCAAGCAGAGACTGTGTGACTCACCAAATGGCATATATGTCAGGCGGTTCCTCATCTACCACCATCCACTTGTGTAATGATTCGAGTGGAGATCGCCCATTCACATTCCAGCTTCCACAGAACACTCTAAGAGGGAGATAAAACAATGGCTAGAACTAAGAGAAGAACATCTATGAAAAGAACATCTATAATAATTTTAAAAGAACTAAGAGAAGACAAGAGCATCTATAATCTATTCGAGAAACTAAGATAAGACAACATCTACAACAATGGAAAGAACTAAGAAAACAAAATCATCTACTGATGTTTGAAACAACTTAGAGAAGACAAAATCATCTATAAATGTTTAAAATAACTAAGAGAAGACAAAATCATCTATAAATGTTTGAAACAACTAAGCGAAGACAACTATATCTAAAAACATATGGAGGAACTAAGAGGAGACAAAGACATCCATAAATATTTGGAAACTGGCTCTCATAAGAGAACACGCACAAATCTACAAATAATGGAATGAACTAATTGAAGATGAACATCTACAAAAACTTAAAAGTTCTAAGTGCAGACAAAGAATGGAAAGAATTAAGAGCAGAAAAAATTGTTTACAAACTCTTGGAAGAACTAAGAGAAGACATAAAAAATTAACAAGTACTGAGAAAAATTAAGAGAAGACAAGAACATCTACAAACTCTGGGAAGAACTAAGAGAAGACAACAACATCAACAAACATCTGGAGGAAATAAGAGACAAAAACATTTACAAACTTTTGTAAGAGCTAAGAGAAGAGAAAAATGTCTGCAAACTCTTGAAAGAATTAAGAAAAAACAAAAACATTTACAAACTCTTAGAAGAATAAAGATAATTTAAATAAAGATCAGGCAAATAAAATATTCTGGACACATTAAAAGGCATGACACCTTATTGAAGACCTTACTTGAGGGTAAAGTCAAAGGGAAGCCAGCAAGAGGTAGACAGAGGTATACAAGTGGGACAGTAACATCACAAGATGGACAGGTTTCAGTCTTGCAGAGTGCACCACCAAAACAAGAGATAGGGGATGTTGGAGACCTGTTGCAGCTAACCTTCATTGCAGAGACAGCACTTGATGATGATGAGAAGAATTAAGAGAAGACATCTACAAATTCTTGGAAAAACAAAGACAAAAAATTACAAGTGCTGGGAAGAACTAAGTAAAACACAAACATTATCAAAACTCTTGGAAGAACTAAGAGAAAAAAATAACATCTACAAACTCTTAGATGAACTAAGAAAAGACCATGAACATTTACAAACTCTTGGAAGCTAAGAGAAGACAAGAACATCTACAAACTCTTGGAAGCTAAGAGAAGACAAGAACATCTACAAACACTTGGAGAAAATATGAGAAGATAAGAACAATTACAAAGTCTTGGAAGAACTAAGAAAAGACAAAAACATTTACAAACTCTTAGAAGAACTAAGAAAAGAGAAGAATGTATACAAACTCCTGGAAAACTTATGTTTTCTTGTGTGCACATCATTACCCACTAGTTTCAGTTATAGTCCGTCATGTCTGAGTGAAGCAAATATATAAACCAGTGTTTTACATAAGTACAACAAACTCCTGGAGGAACTAAAAAAGATAACAACATCTACAAATAATGAAAAAAACTAAGAGATGGCAAGAACATCTACAATAATGAAAAGAAATAAGAGAAGACAAGAACATCTACAAACATTTGGAAGAATTAAGAAAAGACCAAGAACATTTACAAACTCTTGGAAGAACTAAGAGATGACAAGAAATAACAAATACTGGAAATAACTAAGTGAAAGCAAGAATATCTACAAACCCTTGGAAAAACTAAAAGAAGAGACAAACATCTACAAACATTTGGAAGAAATAAAAGAAGACAAGAATGTCTACAAACTCTTAGAAGAACTAAGAGAAAACAAGAACATTTACAAACTCTTGGATGAACTAAGAAAAGAAAAGAACATCCACAAACTCTTGGAAGAATTAAGAGAAGACAAGGAATTTTTTAAAAAAGTTGGAAGAACTACGAGACAAGATCATATACAATGATAAAAAAACTAAGAAATGACAAGAACATCTACAAATAATGGAAAGAACTAAGTGATGACAAGAACATCTACAAATAATGGGAAGAACTAAGAGATGACAAGAACATCTACAATGATGAAAATCTAAGAACAAACATAGGTTATGATTGATTCTTGATTAGAAACTAGCATCATAGCATACAGAACGCTTCCATATGTGCTCAACTCTCCAGTCCAGCAGCCATTCGTGTATATGTAAACTCATATACACTATATATGTCCCAGTCAGGTGTTGATTACGTAATCTTTGGTTCTGTCCAAAAAGAGTATATTTTTTCCCCTCATCTCTAATCACTTCCATTTATGTCATTCTTTGTATGTGTACATTTTCAGTCTCATTGTAAACATCTTCATTTTGCAATGAACTTACAGCTGCTTTCATTATGTCAGATTTATTTCTTTTCAGTAATGTGCCGGCAATCGCAGCATTGACTGCCAATGAGTCAGCTCTTTTGTTTCCCCTGACTCCATATAATGCTCTGGCATTCCTTTCTCAACATGTTCCTTTCTATACTGCACAACTTTCTTGCTTAGAGTCTGAGTATTACAGAGTGTGTTGACGTATCAATTATCAACCAACTTAGTGCTGTTAGAGCTCCCTCTATCTCCATCCTCATGCTCGATGTGATAGTAGAGTATGCAGATGATCTTTCAACTTTCAAGCCATTTCTGTAGGCAACAAAACCCCAACCACATTTATTTGTATTTCTGTTGACTGAGCGATCTATGTATATAATTATGACTTGTGGTTTCGAGTGTAGAGGCGAGCTCTTGTACTGTAACTTCTGCTATGAAACCAGTCCATTCCCAAAATGATTTGTTTAGTTGAATTATTATATTAGTAAGTGAATTTTTTTTAAATGTCTACCTCCTCCCCATTCATTCTTCCATTTCACATACTCTTCGCAGTGTCTTCCACCTCTGCCATTCACGCTTGATTTGTTTTCTCTTTGACTCATCTAGACATTGGTGTAAAGGGTGAGAATTGTATTCTGTTACTTTAAGGTATAACTTAACCTGTGCTACCTGATGTCGCACTCTAATACCGGGAAGTGTACTGGGGGGATTGAGCAAAAACCTCATTGTAGTGATGGGTGTATCTCAAGTACACCCCAGTACCACTCTCATTGCCTCATTTTGAATTTCTTCCAATCTATCTACTTGTGTCTGTGACAGTGTCAGTAGAATGAAATCATCAATCAATCAATCAATAAACCCATAACCCTTCAGGGTCGTAGGGGTACCACATTGGATGCTTCAGCACACAGAGTCCTCCAGCGAATTCTATCGTCAGCGATGCGGATGAGTGTGGAAATATCTAGCCCTGTCCATTCCTTGATGTTGTCTGTCCATGTCTTTATTTGTCCTCCTCTGCTTCTTCCACCCTCGACAGTTCCCTGAAGTATTGTTTTTGACAAGGAATCGTGCCTGCATACATGTCCGAACCATGCTAGTTTTCGTCGTTTCACTATTGAAAGCAATGGCTCCTGGACACCTGCACACATCTCTACTTTATTTCTTACGTACACATTGGTCTTATGTTCCCTATAGGAAATTCGTAGAATTCTTCTGTAGCATTTATACTCGAAAGCCTGTAATCTTCTCTCCATGTCCGCAGTGAGTGTCCAACTCTCACAACCATACAACACAACAGAAAGCACCAGCGACCTATACAGTTTGATTTTCACTCCAACACTGATGTTGCTTTTCCAAATCACAGTTAGCCTTGACAATGACGCTAAAGCCATCTCCAGCCTTATTTTTAGTTCTGCTTTGCATTTACCATCGCTGCA
The DNA here is from genome assembly GCA_034231615.1 of Meghimatium bilineatum. Lineage (NCBI taxonomy): Eukaryota > Metazoa > Mollusca > Gastropoda > Stylommatophora > Philomycidae > Meghimatium > Meghimatium bilineatum. Next base: position 305,910 of record CM067319.1, on the reverse strand, counting down.
TATACTGGATCCGAGGTATTTGAAGGTATTCACCTCTTCAAGCTTGTGTCCATTCATCATGATATTAGTCTGGTTTTCTGTGTCTCTGCTGTTTACCAAAATTTTGCTCTTATCTGAATTGATTTCCATTCCGTACTTGCTGGTAACTTTTTCTAACTTTGATGTTAATTCTTGCAATGATTGTTCTGACCCAGCTATAAGATCAATATCATCAGCGAAATGAAATCATAATCTATGACAAATAGCACCATCACTTGTAGAAGCAGAAAAAGTACCCATTGCTGCATGTCCAAGGTCGCATAACCTTGATAACACTGATCCCTCTTTTAGCCTTCTGAATCATATTTGTGATATGTTTGTTGAATGAGAGACATCTATCAAAGGTTATCACAAGATATTTAAGGTCCCGTTCTCTTTCAATAAATGAACCCATGCAACTGCCAGTGTGTTATTAGCCAGATTATTATCCAAGGAGAACCAGACAACCTTTGCTTTTGTGAGATTAATCACAGCGTTGTGTGCTATGCACCATATCAACAATTGATCTAGTCCACTCTGTACAATGTGAGCAATATCTGTTCTGTCCCTGTCCGTGGTGTATAGTAGGATATCATCAGCATATATTAGAACTCTATAAGGCCCCGAGGTTTGCAATTGAGAAATTGCACAGGACACAAAGGATTTCCCTGTGTTAGATCGAGAGCTATTGTTCTGATCTCAGATGTCCAGAATCTGTACCTTAGAGCAATTTTTCTACAGATTAGCACATTTTCTGTCCAGTGTATGATCCAGGGATGAATATTGTTATTCCATAACACGTCAAGAAGCTGAGTGTAACCAACTTTATTGTACTCATCTTCTAGGTCTATTGCTGTGACTACAGTTTTATCTTTACTCTGAAATCCTTCATAGACTTCATATACAAGAACTGCTGCATTCATGATGGCATCTCTTCTAGGTCTATAGCTGCAACTACAGTTTTATCTTTACTCTGAAATCCTTCATAAACTTCATATACAAGAACTGCTGCATTCGTGATGGCATCTCTTCTAGGTCTATTGCTGCGACTACAGTTTTATCTTTACTCTGAAATCCTTCATAAACTTCATATACAAGAACTGCTGCATTCGTGATGGTATCTCTTCTAGGTCTATTGCTGCGACTACAGTTTTATCTTTACTCTGAAATCCTTCATAAACTTCATATACAAGAACTGCTGCATTCGTGATAGTATCTCTTCTAGGTCTGTATGCACCTAGGTTATTTGGGAGATCACCTTTGATCTCTAGCTCTGTGGTTACGCGTCAAGCAACAATTCTCTTCAGTAATTTTACCATAAACATTCTGCATTGTGGTGATGTGATAACCTTTTATGTCAGCAGAATCTTTGTCTGGTTTTGGCACAGGTATGAGATGGTTATGTAGCCACTTCTCTGGTACCGTTTCTGTTTTCAAACCAAATTATAATCTTATCCTAGATGGAACCTTATCCTCGATGTCCTTAAGTAAGCTGTACCTTATCATCAATGTCCTTAAGTAAGCTGTACCTTATCCTCAATGTCCTTAAGTAAGCTGTACCTTATCCTCGATGTCCTTAAGTAAGCTGTACCTTATCCTCAATGTCCTTAAGTAAGCTGTACCTTATCCTCGATGTCCTTAAGTAAGCTGTACCTTATCCTTGATGTCCTTAAGTAAGCCGTACCTTATTCCATCGGGGCCTGGAGGGCGATCAGATGTATTTTTAATAGTCAGTTGCACTTCTTCATCATCTGTCAGCTGGTCTTCATTGACACTTATATGCGTAGTGAATGTTAGGGTCTGCAGCATTGCTTTCATCCGTCCCCATGATTAGTTTGATGAAGATATCTAAAAGAAAAAGGCTCTACCTTTTTATCTCATGCGATGTAAGTAACCCTGTGTTATCCTTTAAGCTTACACTGTGTTTCGTTTCTGTTCTGCGCTACATTGACCTATGTAGCTTCCAGAACTTGTGTAATGCTTTATCCGCTGTGACAATTTCAATGAATGTTTCCAAAGACATATTCTTTGCTTCTTTGGCAACTTGTTTGAAAGACTCAATGTTCTTATTCATTGTATTCTCTGACTCATGTCTACCATTGACTGTGATATGTGCCTGTTTTCTCTTACGTTGCCAATTATTGCTCGGTTTTATTTTTAAGTGTCCATGCTGCAGAAGTCAATGACAAACAATTATATTAGCATGAACCAAGAGGTACAAAAACTTACTTAAAATTGGTTACATCTGTAAATTCATCCTCCCTCTCTATAAGGAGCTGACGAACAAATTTGTCTCGATTTGAGACTGGCTTATCTTCAACAGAAGCGTCAGCACTCCATGATATGCCCAGCTGCTTTTGTACCGATTCCATAGATTCTGTGAACTCTTCATAGCTGATGTGATAACAAGATATAGTTAACTAAACTCACAGACATGTTATCATAGATAATGTGATAAGAAAACAGGATATAGTTCTATCTATCTATTGTCATTTCCACTTGTGCCATTAAGCATCGTGGGGAGAATTCAGAGTTCTTTGTCTGTGTCCATTTGAGTTGTATTGGTCATGGTAAGCCTGTGTCTATTTAAGGTTTCTTTGATTGCCTCTGCCCATCTAGTTCTTGGTTTTCCTCGTGCCTTGTAGGATATAGTTAACTAAACTCATGTCATTGATGTGATAAGAATACAGGATATAGTTAACTAAACTCATGTCATTGATGTGATAAGAATACAGGATATAGTTAACTAAACTCATAGAAGATGTGATCAGAAAACAGGATATAACACCATCCAACAAAATTTCTCTTTCTTATATTGGAATTAGTGTTCTGAGGTCAGTTTCTAGCGCTGATTTTATATTTGAAATCCATTTACCTCTATCACCTCAGGTTCTCAAGATATTTATGAATGTATATTTCTTTGGAAAACCATTATATGTTCCATTTCATTTATACTATATAACTTAAAAAAATTAATATAATGCAAAGTAATTCCACTTTTTATACTGCTAAAACATGTCTGACATGTTTGCTATTTTTCAAACAGTTCTGTATTTTGAAATAATTATGAGCAAAATATTGCTTCTATAAGTTGTAGAAATTCTGCTGATTTGTTCTGCTATGTGTGCAGATATTTTACCAATCATGTTCACAAGAAAAACTTTACACCATTACCAAAGAAAGCATCTGAAATTTATTTCAATTTGGAAGTTGATGAAGCAAATAAATCTTGGAAGCCAAATGCAGTTTGTTCAACTTGTGTAAATACATTGGCAGGTTGATTACAAAAATCGCCTAAGTTTCAGTCAATGACTTTTGTAGTTCCAGTAATATGGCATGGCGTGAAGTGAAAAATCATGCTACTGATTGTTACTTCTGCTTCAAAAATGTCCATAGTTTCACTTTTAAAACAAGGAAATCTGTGGTTTACCCAAATATTAAATCTGTTTCGAAACCAGTGCTTTGTGATCCTATCATGTGTCCAATACCAGTTGCATCAGAACAATATCTGTCGGATGTGAGTGAACTATCAAAAAATGATAGTTCACCTGCATTAGAAACTAATTCTAACTCGGGTTATATATCGGTGAATGATGGTGTTCATTTAATTAACCATTCAGAACTTACAGATCTAGTATGTGATCTCCCTCTTACCAAAGGACAAGCGGAATTGCTTGGTTTGCGACTCAAATAATGGAATCTTTTAGCACCCAAAATTCCTATATCTGAATTTCATCATAGACACAGAACTTGTTCCATACTTTGAGGTAGATGATGACATTTGCTAGTGCAAAGATATAAACGGTCTAATGGCGCACCTCAGTCATGAACGCATAGTCAACGAATGGCGACTTTTCATAGACTCTTTCAAAACTAGTCTAAAATTCCAGTCGCCTACTCTGCTCATATGAAATAAACTGTCAAGAAGAGTATAGATGCATACAGAATTATGGGCTATAACATGTCCCTCACAATCCATATGCTCGATTAGCATCTTCATTTTTTCCCTGACATACAGAATTATGGGCTATAACATGTCCCTCAAAATCCATATGCTCAATTCGCATCTTCACTTTTTCCCTGACAGCCGTAGCGAAGTCAGTAATGAACATGGAGAACGACTCCAGCAAGATATCGCCCTGATGGAGTCATGTTATCAAGGATGGTGGAGTGTGCCCATGCTTATCGATTACTGTTGGATGCTTCATCGCAATATACCACATGCCATTCACCGACGGAAGTCAACAGCAAAAAAATTCAAGCTATTCAAATAGTTCACTAAAGAGACAGCAGATAGATTCAGGATTGTGTTTAAGCATCACAGCTTGTGATGGCTTCCGTGCTCATCAAGTTCCATTTTCCTAGTATAGGGTAACAATGCAGTGAATACCCTCTCACTGTGGAATACCAGGAAATGAAAAAAAAACCAACTGGCTAAGGAAGGTGCTGCAGAAGACCAACCAGATATACCAATCACCTACCATCAGAAAAAACAGATGATCAAGTCAATAAGAAAGCCACAAACACCAACACAAGATGACTATCATATTATGAACAGACCAGAACAAGTTATAATTCTACGTCTCAGAACAGGACACAACCGACTCCGCAGTCACATGTATACAAAGTTCAAGATTGGCAACACAGCCATGTGTACATGTGGACAGGCAACACAGAGTGCCAAACATATACTTCAAGAGTGTTCTGAGCATGAAACGCTGAGGCAGACATATTGGCCAGAGGAAACAACACTGGAATCAAAACTCTATGGGACACTGTATGAACTACAAAAGACAGTGAGTTTTATTAAGGAGACAGATTTACAGATATAGACATGTTTCAAGTGAACGAAAGAAGAAGAAGAAATCAAGTTCCATGCACTGACACTGGAACCCCAAATATACAAGCACAAATTAAAATATGATAGATCCGGCACTCACAAATTGACAATCTTATCTAGAGAGTCTCTACTGGAACTCTTGTGAGAGAGCTGCAAGCTTGAATTGTTGGTAGATGGTGTGCTTTGGAGGGGTGTGGGCAAGTTATTCTCATACCATGTGGTGTGTCCGACATCTGAAAGAAAACGGACAATGGAAAAATAAATAGTGTATGTACAATTTTATACATGCATGCCAGCACGCACATACATACAAAACACATCCATATATATATATTTATATATATATATATATATATATATACCGTAAATTACCGTGTATAAACCCATCCGATAATAAGCCAAGGAGGTAATTTTGGCTTCCGAAAATGTCAAGTGTCTAAAGTCTAAAATCTGTTTATAGACTGACGTAGAAATAATGTAAAAATGCTGGTAATAATACTGTGGAATCGCCATATCATAAGAATGAATGGACATGTTAAATGGAATTTAACACAAACTTTAGCAACCGTAAGATACAAGGGCATTCCTTTGATTTGCCCCGCTCACACATTACCTGAAGGAATGAATTTTGTGAGCATCAGAGATAATACAACAGTGTCTTCCCTGACCTCCAGGTATTGTTCCTAGCCATCCTATTCAGTCAGGAACTGTGATCTCTATAGTGTTAACTTGTATGTCTAAACTCCGATGTTTTCTTATTCCCGGCACTCATGAACGATATCTATAGACGTTGGCGCCACTGTGGAACAACAGACCATACTTTCCAGGACAAATGTTGTGTGTTTGGTGTCCTACAGGGTAGTGAATATTGATTACTATATAATTATCTTGCAACAGGGTTCAGATGACATTACAGCAGGCAGTAAAGTCTAAACTGGAAACAATATAATGAAAAAAATGATGTTTAACGGGCACCATTTGTTTTTATGGGTTACAGAAGACTGAACTTTGTTACTGTATGTTTACCGTTTAGGGAATATACAGTAATAAACGTGAGAGAGGATCATGAAATTAACCTACGGGTATCAATTGTGGCAGAATGATATGTTTGGAACCACTTTTCAAAAGCAAGAGGGACAGAGAAGACGCCTTTCATTATAGATTTTCATTGCTCCTCCTCTCTCCAACGCAGGTTTTAAAAAAACAACGCAGGGCCATCTTAACCCTTGAAATTCCAGAAGTGGCATGTTTGTGTGAGACCTTTGGTGTAGAAGACCTCTGTACTAAATTAATTAGGACTTCATTCGTTACATTTTTGATTGTCATCGGTCACTATTTATATAATTGAAACCACATGTCAAAAATAGACAAGGCTGACCAGCGACATGCATGGAATTATAAAAATTGGCATTTGAGGTCATGTTTACATTTTCTTTAGATGGGTCTTACAGCACAGTAGATGTTCACGGTTTGTGCGTTCTGTAACCTTTGTACAAAATCATGCTACCTATTTGTGGCCATTACATTTCTACAGCTAATTTTATTTAAATATTTTGTTGTATGCAAATCAAATCCACTTTTTAAAACACTACCCAGTAGACTAGGCCTAGATGATAAATGTGTATTACCTGTTGGTCGGCGTAGGCTATTAAATTTGTTTTTACACAGACAATATTATATGTACCTACATGTTACCATTGTTCAGTAATAAATAACGTGAGATGCTGGTATATTATATGTACCTACATGTTACCATTGTTCAATAATAAATAACGTGACATGCTGGTATATTATATGTACCTACATGTTACCATTGTTCAATAATAAATAACGTGACATGCTGGTATATTATATGTACCTACATGTTACCATTGTTCAGTAATAAATAACGTGAGATGCTGGTATATTATATGTACCTACATGTTACCATTGTTCAATAATAAATAACGTGACATGCTGGTATATTATATGTACCTACATGTTACCATTGTTCAGTAATAAATAACGTGAGATGCTGGTATATTATATGTACCTATATGTTACCATTGTTCAATAATAAATAACGTGAAATGCTGGTATATTATATGTACCTACATGTTACCATTGTTCAATAATAAATAACGTGACATGCTGGTATATTATATGTACCTACATGTTACCATTGTTCAGTAATAAATAACGTGACATGCTGGTATATTATATGTACCTACATGTTACCATTGTTCAATAATAAATAACGTGACATGCTGGTATATTATATGTACCTACATGTTACCATTGTTCAATAATAAATAACGTGACATGCTGGTATATTATATGTACCTACATGTTACCATTGTTCAATAATAAATAACGTGACATGCTGGTATATTATATGTACCTACATGTTACCATTGTTCAGTAATAAATAACGTGACATGCTGGTATATTATATGTACCTACATGTTACCATTGTTCAATAATAAATAACGTGACATGCTGGTATATTATATGTACCTACATGTTACCATTGTTCAATAATAAATAATGTGACATGCTGGTATATTATATGTACCTACATGTTACCATTGTTCAATAATAAATAACGTGACATGCTGGTATATTATATGTACCTACATGTTACCATTGTTCAATAATAAATAACGTGACATGTTGGTATATTATATGTACCTACATGTTACCATTGTTCAATAATAAACAACGTGATATGCTGGTATATTATATGTACCTACATGTTACCATTGTTCAATAATAAATAACGTGACATGCTGGTATATTATATGTACCTACATGTTACCATTGTTCAATAATAAATAACGTGACATGCTGGTATATTATATGTACCTACATGTTACCAGTGTTCAATAATAAATAACGTGACATGCTGGTATATTATATGTACCTACATGTTACCATTGTTCAATAATAAATAACGTGACATGCTGGTATATTATATGTACCTACATGTTACCATTGTTCAGTAATAAATAACGTGACATGTTGGTATATTATATGTACCTACATGTTACCATTGTTCAATAATAAACAACGTGATATGCTGGTATATTATATGTACCTACATGTTACCATTGTTCAATAATAAATAACGTGACATGCTGGTATATTATATGTACCTACATGTTACCATTGTTCAATAATAAATAACGTGACATGCTGGTATATTATATGTACCTACATGTTACCATTGTTCAATAATAAATAACGTGACATGCTGGTATATTATATGTACCTACATGTTACCATTGTTCAATAATAAATAACGTGACATGCTGGTATATTATATGTACCTACATGTTACCATTGTTCAGTAATAAATAACGTGACATGCTGGTATATTATATGTACCTACATGTTACCATTGTTCAATAATAAACAACGTGAGATGCTGGTATATTATATGTACCTACATGTTACCATTGTTCAATAATAAATTACGTGAGATGCTGGTATATTATAACCGTAGGCATTATATTCCAACTTCAATACTGTATATCGGAAAAGATCATGCAAGGCATTGGTTTTTTGGGGTGTTTTTTCACCCGGTAAGCTTTTTCCTTCTGTTACCGGGATTTGACGTAATCTTTAAAAAAAAAATTGTGCTGTACTTGTTTTTAGGCTGAGACTCCTAAATCAATTTCGGAAAAAACGTAAAAAAATTATTGTCTTATACACAGTAATTTACGGTACTTATAATTGCTTTGAGGTTTATTGCCTTGTATACATTACAATTACCTTCAAGTTTGTTCTTGTCTTGTATACATACAATTACCTTCAAGTATATTCTTGTCTTGTATACATACAATTACCTTCAAGTATGTTCTTGTCTTGTATACATACAATTACCTTCAAGTATGTTCTTGTCTTGTATACATAAATTACCTTCAAGTATGCTCTTGTCTTGTATACATAAATTACCTTCAAGTATGCTCTTGTCTTGTATACATAAATTACCTTCAAGTTTGTTCTTGTCTTGTATACATTACAATTACCTTCAAGTATATTCTTGCCTTGTATACATTACAATTACCTTCAAGTTTGTTCTTTCTTGTATACTTACAAATACCTTCAAGTATGTTCTTGTCTTGTATACTTACAATTACCTTCAAGTATGTTCTTGTCTTGCATACTTACAATTACCCTGAAGTTTGTTCATGTCTTGTATACTTACAAATACCTGTGGTTTGTTCTTGTCTTGTATACATTACAATTTCCTTCAAATTTGTTCTTGTCTTGTATACATACAATTACCATGAAGTTTGTTCTTGTCTTGTATACTTACAATTACCTGTGGTTTGTTCTTGTCTTGTATACATTACAATTACCTGCAAGTTTGTTCTTGTCTTCTTTATTTAAAATTACCTATGGTTTGTTCTTGTCTTGTATACATACAATTACTTTCGAGAATGTTAATGTCTTGTTTACTTACAACTACCTGTGGTTTGTTCTAGTGGATCACTCTGCTGTTGCTGTACATGGATGAGTGGATCAAATATATCATTAGCAAATGGGTTACTCTCGGCTGCCATCTTGGAGTCTGTTTCATCAAAATCTGTACATTCTTTTCTGTATTTATTCAACCAAAGAAATGGTTGCTTCTCAATAGAATATGTTCTGTCCCGCCCTGAGAAAACCAGACAAACATGAAGAATATACAAATCAAATAATTCATATCAAACTTGAAAATAACATTTCACAACATTCTCAAACAAACTTGACAAAACTTGTCTGCCTGCATTCTTATCTTATATTCTTACTGACATGCTACACATGTTTCATTGACATACAATGTAATGTTAACAGCTCAAATACATCTGATGTAATGTTAGATTCACTGATGTGATGTTAGATACACTATTTAATGTCAGATACACTAATGTAATGTCAGATACACTTATGTATTGTAAGAAACACTGATGTAGTGTCAGATACCCTGATTTCATCTCAGATACACTGATTTCATCTCAGATACACTAATGTAATGTTGGATACACTAGTGTAATTTTAGATACACTTATGTATTGTAAGAAACACTGATGTAGTGTCAGATACCCTGATTTCATCTCAGATACACTGATGTAATGTCAGATACCCTGATTTCATCTCAGATACCCTGATTTCATCTCAGATACACTGATTTCATCTCAGGTACACTGATTTTATCTCAGATACACTAATGTAATGTTGGATACACTAATGTAATTTTAGATACACTTATGTAATATCAGATACACTGATTTCATCTCAGATACACTAATGTAATGTCAGATACACTTATGTATTGTCAGAAACAATGATGTAATGTTAGATACACTAATTTAATGGTAGATACACTAGTGTAGTGCTAGATACATTGGTGTAATATCCAAATGTTGACACACTATTTATGAGGGTTTCTAATTTAAGGAATAAATTATTATTCAGAACATTAGTCTATAGCAGTGCCTCAAAACACAGCCATACAACTCCCATTATATTGCTATGTGGGTCAGAAAGAAAAAATGTGGTCAGACTTGTCAGTGGAAACCACACAAAGATCTCTATCTGAACATATTTGAATGTGACAGAAACTTACTGTTTATAGCCAGCTGATTAACTCTGGACATGAAATTTGTGCTTGTCTCTTGGTTAGACATTTCTAAGAGGATGTGCTTATGGCCTGACTTGAGATGGAGGTGATATTCTGTAAGGAAATGTGGAAAATAATGATATGAAGTTTTCAAGAAAGATAATAATAAACACTAATAGGTCAAACTGTTCTAGACACATACACTGTTTTCTATGTATGGATATATCTGTATATTAGATTTAGCTTTTTGACATTAAGACAGATATATCTGTGTATACAATTAGCATCATCAACATGAAAACACTCAATAACATCATTGACATATAAAGACGTTCACTTCATCATTCACATATGAAGACATTCACTAACATCATTGGGGTGCAAAAGGTACTGCGTTGCTCTCGGCGGACCCAGGGTTAGCAGATAACCAAGATCCCAAAAGTACCTCCTCGTGGTGCACCCTGAAAACAGAAATACAGTGGCTCGTGCTGATTCTGGCTAAACATTTCTGAACTTTTGGGGATCATATCCGTGAAAGTGGAGGTAGCAGACAGAAAGAGATTTGACTGTAAATAGATAGGCAATATCTCCTCCACCTCTGCGCCAACACATGCAGAAGCACTGTCGACACACAGTGAAGCTAGTCAGTTCAGCAGAAGCATTGGAGGGGTGGCCAATGCAGTTGTTACGAAGTGGGCAGATGTTACGAGAAAAATAAAGAATTGGTGCATTAGTCACCAGAAGAATAACAGCACAATGAGTACACTGAGAAAGAAGTGCAGCAATAGGCGGCTGCATCATGTGCAAAGAGAACGGAAAACATTTCAAGGAAATCAGAACTAAAGTGTTGTTTGCTCAAGACAAGCTTCTAGTTACCGGTGATCCAAGCCTGGACCCAACTCTACTGTCGAGTTTTTCCAATACCGGAATCATGCTAGTGGAGAGAAAAGGTTCAGTACCCGATGGGTACAGGCACAGACGTCCAAGGTGACCACAACTGTTCAGCTCTAGAACAAAATGCTAGTACCTGATGCTCCTAAATATGTGTATAAACTCAGACTTGGACGAGTGGTTCATGACGTTGGTGAATGACACTTCGACTAAGAGGGTGAAGACTCTTCCATCGAGTTCTTCTTAAACCGGAACCAGGCTCAAGGATAAGAAAAAGTTCAGTACCTGATGGGCACAGGAACAATAAATCTAATTACATGAGACAAGTTCACTGGCAGCGGAACACCTCGCACAAGATAGATGTGAAAGACAAACCGTCTTGGTGTAGAGTCAGTACACATTCGCTGCCTGGCGACAGATAGGAAGGCTGTCACAGGCTAGGGTAGTCCACCTGAAATGTCAAAACATGCTAAAATTGGATGTGCTGGGCCTACAAGGCGCATAATAGTGGCACAACGTAACTACGCTCCCGGTGTAAATCATACGGATATATGTGCTGATTACAATGGAGCGAATGCAAAATAAAACAACAAAGAAGAAGACGGATATATCTGTGTATACAGTTAGCATCATTGACATGAATACACTCACTAACATCATTGACATATAAAGACATTCACTTCATCATTGACCTATGAAGACATTCACTAACATCATTGACATATATAAAGACATTCACTTCATCATTAACACATGAAGACATTCACTTCATCATTCATATGAAGACATTCATTAATAACAGTGACATATGAAGACATTCACTAACATCATTGACATATGCAGGCAATCACATCATTGAGATATGACGACATTCACTAACATCATTGACATATGAAGACATTCACTTCATTGAAATATGCAGACATTCACTAACATCATTGACATATGAAGACATTCACTTCATTGAAATATGCAGACATTCACTAACATCATTGACATATGAAGACATTCACTTCATTGAGATATGAAGACATTCACTAACATCATTGAAATATGCAGACATTCACTAACATCATTGACATATGCAGACAATCACATCATTGAAATATGATGACATTCACTAACATCATTGACATATGAAGACAATCAAGTCATTGCGATATGAAGAGATTCACTAACATCATTGACATATGAAGACATATACTTCATCAGGTGTGACACTCATCACTCCTTATCTTATAGTTATTCCTCCTCCTTTTCTTGTAGAACCACCCCCCCCCAACCACTTAGGTTATTTTTGACTGTCAATGGTGAATTGACACAGAAAATTCCAATGAGCACTGACACCAAACATGAATGGTGAATTGACACAGAAAATTCCAATGAGCACTGACACCAAACATGAATGGTGAATTGACACAGAAAATTCCAATGAGCACTGACACCAAACATGAATGGTGAATTGACACAGAAAATTCCAATGAGCACTGACACCAAACATGAATGGTGAATTGACACAGAAAATTCCAATGAGCACTGACACCAAACATGAATGGTGAATTGACACAGAAAATTCCAATGAGCACTGACACCAAACATGAATGGTGAATTGACACAGAAAATTCCAATGAGCACTGACACCAAACATGAATGGTGAATTGACACAGAAAATTCCAATGAGCACTGACACCAAACATGAATGGTGAATTGACACAGAAAATTCCAATGAGCACTGACACCAAACATGAATGGTGAATTGACACAGAAAATTCCAATGAGCACTGACACCAAACATGAATGGTGAATTGACACAGAAAATTCCAATGAGCACTGACACCAAACATGAATGGTGAATTGACACAGAAAATTCCAATGAGCACTGACACCAAACATGAATGGTGAATTGACACAGAAAATTCCAATGAGCACTGACACCAAACATGAATGGTGAATTGACACAGAAAATTCCAATGAGCACTGACACCAAACATGAATGGTGAATTGACACAGAAAATTCCAATGAGCACTGACACCAAACATGAATACACTGGAACGTTGATGAGACTGCTTCTGTATATTCTTATTTTTTTCAGGTGTATGGTTTTTGTTTCATTATATTTCACGCATATTTCTTGATAAAGGTTCTGATTGAACCATAACTTTGAAAAAGCTGTGTGTTCATTTGTTTGTTTGTTATTTCTCATTGATAATATTTTACATTTAGTACTGTCATTATTTGTTAGTTATACTTTAGCAATCAGTAACAGCTGTTGGCATTGTCATTGGCCTTATCACTAGAACACATATTTATGTCTGTAAAATACAACAGCAAGAATCAAAATCTTTTCTCAAAGCAAAGAAGACCAAAATATTGCATATAAATAGAAGTGAACTCACAATTACAGTAATTATTGACAAAAAACATCTAAATATCTGAATATCTCAGATCAACCATTAACACCACAGGGGACTGTTCATTAGAAATCAGAAAGATATTAACATTTGCCCTATAAAAACAAACCATATAAAAAATAAATGTGTGTGGCAAGGGAAAAATGGGAAACAAAGTTACAGTTATTAAGAAGATATGTTTTCCCAGTGGAAACATATTTATTATGAGACTTGGCCAACTACATCCAGACTGGAAAACAAAATAGCTTTTCAGATGGAATGTATGAAATGTTATAAGAATAACATGGACATAGAAATAATGCAGCACAGACATGATCACAGTCATGAACATAAAGAAAGCACCCAGCACATAGAAGAAGAATGGAAATATTAAAAAAATTAAATCATACAAACAGCAGGAAACATATGCAGATATCAAAACCATAAGCGCACAATACCAAAAATAACAGCTTGGTGGACAGAAGAGGTAAAGAATGCAACGAAAGATAAAAAACAAAAATACAAGAAATGGGCAACAAGCAAAACACATTAAGATTACTCAGCATACAAGACTGAAAGATTAACACCAAGAAAACCATCAAATCTGCAAAAAATTAAGTCATGGTAAGAATATTGAGAAATGCTTAACAAGAATAGACAAAACGCACCAAAGATGTTCTACAAGAAAATACAAAACATGAGAAATAAAAAATACAGTTACGAACCAACAGAAATAATCAACGATGAGCATGGTAACATACTAAATAGACCCCAAGAAATCATGGAGAGATGGAAAAGTTACTTCAATCAACTGTTAAACTTAAAGGAAGGAGAAGTGATTACAACAATAAATACAATAGAAGAAGACCTAGAACCATACATCCTGAAATCTGAAATTGAAGATGCAGTTAAACATGCACCAAATAACAAAGTACCAGGAATACAAGGCATATCTATAGAACTAATAAAAATGCTAACAGAACAGTGACAGGTATAAAGTGGCTACACAGACTATTCAATGTGATATGGATGGCACAAAAAACACCAAAGGAGTGGAATACAGCGGTGATTGTTACCATCTGGAAGAAAACAAATGCAGTAAGAGGGACTGCACTAAATATAGCGGCATATCACTCTTAAACCACAAGAATAATCTTTAGCAAGATACTAGAGAAAAGGATGCACACATATATAGAACCACAGCTCAACAACACACAATTGGGTTTTCAGAAAAATAATAGCTGTAGAGTCTCACCCTCAAACAACTTTCAGAAAGAGTGACAGAATTTAACACAGACTTATATTTGGCTTTCATGGACCAAGAGAAAGATTTTGACAGAGTGGATAGAGCACAACTATAGATAACACTAGCAGACATATGGAGTTCCCCAACATCTGATAAGCCTATGTCAGAGCATATACGCCATGCCAATAGTCAATGTGCAGTAAGAACGATCACAGGTGCATCCAATAATTTTGAAATTCACTCGGGAGTGAGACAGGAATGTGTACTATCCACCCTATTGTTCATAACATACATAGATCACATGTGCAAAGTAGCAAACACAACAGAAGAAAACAATCTGAAGGATAACTTAAATGAATTGCTATTTGTAGATGACCAAGCACTAGAAGCATCATCAGAAGATCAACTACAAAGACAAATAGACAGATTACATCCAACATGCCATATCTTTAACATGAAGATAAATGTAGAAAAGACCAGAGTAATGAAGATAGGAAGAACAGAAAGATACACCAATATATATATTGGAAACAACAGACTTAAACAAGTACAGAATTCACATACGGTACCTAGGAAGCAATATAACAAGACAGCAAGAGCAGCAAAGAAATACACAAAAGATGTAGTAAAGCATACCAAGCCCTAGGGCAAATGATACCAATCTTCAGAAACAAAAATGTAGATTTAAACACAAAAATAACACTATTCGAAATGGTTATTATGCCAATGCTGTGCTACCAAAGCCAAACATGGACAACTACAACACAAAACAAACGTAAACTTGTGACAGCTGAAATGGCATGCTAGAATTCTAGGAATATTGCTATGCGGCATTGTGAGGATTGAGGACATTAGAGAAAGAATCAGCACCACCCCAATCCTGGAATATATTAAGAGACAACAGATCAAATGGTTTGCACACATCAGCAGACTACCATCAGACAGCATACCACAGTAAGATATGTTACACAGATAAGTCAAGGCAGACCTAGAGACCTACCATGAAAATGATAGACCACAGAATAACAGAGGAAAAAAATTCCACAATATAGTCAGCACACACAAGGGCCATCTCCAGAAAACTGTTCTACCCCTGATGCTGAATTGCAAAGGGTTTAGTGAATAGATAGATAGATTGGTCTCATTTAGTAGAGATGTTTATTCTAAAACGGGTCAAATAATATGTCACATGATAAAACTAACTATTTAAAAGCTGATGTAACTGTAGCATTTGCATTTGATGACACAAATTGCATTACTCATATTACAAGGTGTATGTATGTAGCTTCTAACACTTTACAAGTACAGCTATCATACAATCATAGATAAAATACCTGGGACAGAAATAAAAACTATACATGTACAGCTATCATACAATCATAGACAAAATACCTGGGACAGAAATAAAAACTATACATGTACAGCTATCATACAATCATAGACAAAATACCTGGGACAGAAATATAAACTATACATGTACAGCTATCATACAATCATAGACAAAATACCTGGGACAGAAATATAAACTATACATGTACAGCTATCATACAATCATAGACAAAATACCTGGGACAGAAATATAAACTATACATGTACAGCTATCATACAATCATAGACAAAATACCTGGGACAGAAATATAAACTATACATGTACAGCTATCATACAATCATAGACAAAATACCTGGGACAGAAATATAAACTATACATGTACAGCTATCATACAATCATAGACAAAATACCTGGGACAGAAATATAAACTATACATGTACAGCTATCATACAATCATAGACAAAATACCTGGGACAGAAATATAAACTATACATGTACAGCTATCATACAATCATAGACAAAATACCTGGGACAGAAATATAAACTATACATGTACAGCTATCATACAATCTTGGACACAACAATAAACACTAGACTTAATGGGTGTGCATGAACTATATGTCAATTACTATATTCAAAACTAAACTCATAGTAGTTGAGATACTTATATAGTGAATAGTAGATGAGATACTTATATAGTGCGTCTTCTCTCTTCTGAAGATACAACAGTGCTTCATCTGTACAATTAGTCACTGCTAGTGGCAGACTTCTGACAAAGCATTGCATATACAGTCCAGACTTGCAGTCTTCTGGTTATATAAGAAAGCTCAGAAAAAGCTTCCCAAAATAAACAAAAGGATACAATAGTTCTATTGCTGGTTAATCCTCGGATTGGAAATAAACACAATTGGATATAGTATGAACTGACCTGTTTGAAGTTTGTCCACTTGTGTTTGTGACTCTAGGAAGAAAACAGAAAAAAAATATCTGATGGCATCATCAATCAATATCAATAAACCCGTAACACTTCACGGTCGTAGGGGTACCACAATGGATGCCTTAGCACACAGAGTACTCCAGCAATTTCTATCCTCAGCAATGTGGATGAGTGAGGAAAAATCTTGCCCTGTCCATTCCTTGATATTGTCTGTCCATACCTTTATTTGCCCTCCTCTGCTTTTTCCCCCTTTTACAGTTTCCTGCAGTATTGTTTTTGACAAGGAATCATGTATGCATACATGCCCAAACGATGCTAGTTTTAATCATTTCACTGTTGAAACCAATGGTTCTTGTACACCTACATACATCTCTACTTTATTTCTTACGTACAAATTGGTCTTATGTTCTCTATAGGAAATTTGTAGAATTAATGTGTAGTATTTGTACTCGACCCATGGACAGCTGGATCAGCATTTGTACTCGAAAGCCTGTAATCGTCTCTCCATGTCTGCAGCGAGTGTCCAACTCTCACAACTATACAGCACAACAGAAAGCACTAGCAACTTGTACAGTTTTATTTTCACTTCAACACTGATGTTGCTTTTCCAAATCACAGTTAGCCGAAGTCCTGGACAAACAGACTGAAACAAAAACATCATGGGTAGCAAACCAACATTTTTGATACATGTGATATTATAAGGAAACTGAAGGCAGATGTATGATCTGAAGATGGGGAACATGAACATGTCCAGAAATAAACAAACAAATCATGTCAAGGGTAGCAACCCACATACTTGGTAAATGCCACATTATAAGGAAACTGAAGGCAGATGTATGATCTGAAGATGGGGAACATGAAAATGTCCAGAAATAAACAAATCATTTCATGTCATAATTTCTGTTATGATCTAGAGACTTTAGTCAATAATTATTGTGCTTTTACCTTTTTGGTGTCTGAAACTTGCATCAATGGCAATAATAGTGTCCAGACTTAGATCATTTGATTGCAGACAAGGAATACGACTTGAAGCAAAGATAAATACCCTGGTTTAAAAATAAGAAACTGGCAAAAGCTGATTTTGATATAATAGTTTATTTACATTTTTATGTTTATAAAAAGTAACAAGAGTCATCCAAAATTTCAATTATACCCCAACCAATATTTATTAATTATAAATGTAATCTATGTTCTGCTGTGAGGTTGTTTCCTGAAATAACTAAACAAAAAAAGGGAAACTAGAAATGGAAGTATCTATAGAACAATTTTACCTAAATAAATATTATATATGGGATCATCAATGAGTTCCCAAGCCTATCCGTTCCCCGAAAACCATGGCATATTGAGCATTGCTATTTACCATGTACATGTGACAACCATGTGCCAATTTGTGCACAAAACCAAACCAGGACAATAATAAACCCTATAAATGACCTAGTTTCTCACATTGCATTTCACAAATGGACATCAATCGTCATTGCACGTGCATTCATTTCTACTTACAGCATAGAAAGAACTGGTTTAAAGACATTTCAACTGACAGCATGAGAAACAACTGGTTTAAAGACATTTCAACTTACAGCATGAGAAAGAACTGGTTTAAAGACATTTCAACTTACAGCATGAGAAACAACTGGTTTAAAGACATTTCTACTTACAGCATGAGAAACAACTGATTTAAAGACATTTCTACTTACAGCATGAGAAACAACTGGTTTAAAGACATTTCTACTTACAGCATGAGAAACAACTGATTTAAAGACATTTCTACTTACAGCATGAGAAACAACTGGTTTTAAGACATTTCTACTTACAGCATGAGAAACAACTGGTTTAAAGACATTTCAACTTACAGCATGAGAAACAACTGGTTTAAAGACATTTCTACTTACGGCATGAGAAACAACTGGTTTAAAGACATTTCAACTTACAGCATGAGAAACAACTGGTTTAAAGATATTTCTACTTACAGCATGAGAAACAACTGATTTAAAGACATTTCTACTTACAGCATGAGAAACAACTGATTTAAAGACATTTCTACATACAGCATGGAAAAACTGGTTTAAAGTCATTTCTATTACAGCATGAGAAACAACTGGTTTAAAGACATTTCTACATACAGCTTGGAAAAACTGGTTTAAAGTCATTTCTACTTACAGCATGAGAAACAACTGGTTTAAAGACATTTCTACTTACAGCATGAGAAACAACTGGTTTAAACACATTTCTACTTACAGCATGAGAAACAACTGATTTAAAGACATTTCTACTTACAGCTTGGAAAAACTGGTTTAAAGTCATTTCTATTACAGCATGAGAAACAACTGGTTTAAAGACATTTCTACATACAGCTTGGAAAAACTGGTTTAAAGTCATTTCTACTTACAGCATGAGAAACAACTGGTTTAAAGACATTTCTACTTACAGCATGAGAAACAACTGATTTAAAGAAATTTCTACTTACAGCATGAGAAACAACTGGTTTAAAGACATTTCAACTTACAGCTTGGAAAAACTGGTTTAAAGTCATTTCTATTACAGCATAGGAAACAACTGGTTTAAAGACATTTCTACTTACAGCATGAGAAACAACTGATTTAAAGACGTTTCTACTTACAGCATGGAAAAAAACTGGTTTAAAGACATTTCTACTTACAGCATGAGAAACAACTGGTTTAAAGACATTTCAACTTACAGCATGAGAAACAACTGGTTTAAAGACATTTCAACTTACAGCATGAGAAACAACTGGTTTAAAGACATTTCAACTTACAGCATGAGAAATAACTGGTTTAAAGACATTTCTACTTACAGCATGAGAAACAACTGGTTTAAAAACATTTCAACTTACAGCATGAGAAACAACTGGTTTAAAGACATTTCAACTTACAGCATGAGAAACAACTGATTTAAAGACATTTCTACTTACAGCATGAGAAACAACTGATTTAAAGACATTTCTACATACAGCATGGAAAAACTGGTTTAAAGTCATTTCTATTACAGCATGAGAAACAACTGGTTTAAAGACATTTCTACATACAGCTTGGAAAAACTGGTTTAAAGTCATTTCTACTTACAGCATGAGAAACAACTGGTTTAAAGACATTTCTACTTACAGCATGAGAAACAACTGGTTTAAAGACATTTCTACTTACAGCATGAGAAACAACTGATTTAAAGACATTTCTACTTACAGCTTGGAAAAACTGGTTTAAAGTCATTTCTATTACAGCATGAGAAACAACTGGTTTAAAGACATTTCTACATACAGCTTGGAAAAACTGGTTTAAAGTCATTTCTACTTACAGCATGAGAAACAACTGGTTTAAAGACATTTCTACTTACAGCATGAGAAACAACTGATTTAAAGAAATTTCTACTTACAGCATGAGAAACAACTGGTTTAAAGACATTTCAACTTACAGCTTGGAAAAACTGGTTTAAAGTCATTTCTATTACAGCATAGGAAACAACTGGTGTAAAGACATTTCTACTTACAGCATGAGAAACAACTGATTTAAAGACGTTTCTACTTACAGCATGGAAAAAAACTGGATTAAAGACATTTCTACTTACAGCATGAGAAACAACTGGTTTAAAGACATTTCATCTTACAGCATGAGAAACAACTGGTTTAAAGACATTTCAACTTACAGCATGAGAAACAACTGGTTTAAAGACATTTCAACATACAGCATGAGAAATAACTGGTTTAAAGACATTTCTACTTACAGCATGAGAAACAACTGGTTTAAAGACATTTCAACTTACAGCATGAGAAACAACGGGTTTAAAGACATTTCAACTTACAGCATGAGAAACAACTGGTTTAAAGACATTTCAACTTACAGCATGAGAAACAACTGGTTTAAAGACATTTCTACTTACAGCATGAGAAACAACTGATTTAAAGACATTTCTACTTACAGCATGAGAAATAACTGGTTTAAAGACATTTCTACTTACAGCATGAGAAACAACTGGTTTAAAGACATTTCTACTTACAGCATGAGAAACAACTGGTTTAAAGACATTTCAACTTACAGCATGAGAAACAACTGGTTTAAAGACATTTCTACTTACAGCTTGGAAAAACTGGTTTAAATTCATTTCTATTACAGCATGAGAAACAACTGGTTTAAAGACATTTCAACTTACAGCATGAGAAACATCTGGTTTAAAGACATTTCTACTTACAGCATGAGAAACAACTGATTTAAAGACATTTCAACTTACAGCATGAGAAACAACTGGTTTAAAGACATTTCTACTTACAGCTTGGAAAAACTGGTTTAAATTCATTTCTATTACAGCATGAGAAACAACTGGTTTAAAGACATTTCAACTTACAGCATGAGAAACAACTGGTTTAAAGACATTTCTACTTACAGCTTGGAAAAACTGGTTTAAATTCATTTCTATTACAGCATGAGAAACAACTGGTTTAAAGACATTTCAACTTACAGCATGAGAAACATCTGGTTTAAAGACATTTCAACTTACAGCATGAGAAACATGAGAAACAACTGGTTTAAAGACATTTCTACTTACAGCATGAGAAACAACTGATTTAAAGACATTTCTACTTACAGCATGAGAAACAACTGGTTTAAAGACATTTCTACTTACAGCATGAGAAACAACTGATTTAAAGACATTTCTACTTACAGCATGAGAAACAACTGGTTTAAAGACATTTCAACTTACAGCATGAGAAACAACTGATTTAAAGACATTTCAACTTACAGCATGAGAAACAACTGGTTTTAAGACATTTCTACTTACAGCATGGAAAACAACTGATTTAAAGACATTTCTACTTACAGCATGAGAAACAACTGATTTAAAGACATTTCTACTTACAGCATGAGAAACAACTGGTTTAAAGACATTTCTACTTACAGCTTGGAAAAACTGGTTTAAAGACATTTCTACTTACAGCATGAGAAACAACTGTTTTAAAGACATTTCTACTTACAGCATGAGAAACAACTGGTTTAAAGAAATTTCTACTTACAGCATGAGAAACAACTGGTTTAAAGACATTTCTACTTACAGCATGAGAAACAACTGGTTTAAAGACATTTCTACTTACAGCATGAGAAACAACTGGTTTAAAGACATTTCTACTTACAGCTTGGAAAAACTGGTTTAAAGACATTTCAACTTACAGCATGAGAAACAACTGGTTTAAAGACATTTCTACTTACAGCTTGGAAAAAATGGTTTAAAGTCATTTCTATTACAGCATGGGAAACAACTGGTTTAAAGACATTTCTACTTACAGCATAGAAAACAGCTGATTTAAAGACATTTCTACTTACAGCATGAGAAACAACTGATTGAAAGATGTTTCTACTTACAGCATGAGAAACAACTGGTTTAAAGACATTTCTACTTACAGCTTGGAAAAACTGGTTTAAAGTCATTTCTACTTACAGCATGAGAAACAACTGATTTAAAGACATTTCTACTTACAGCATGAGAAACAACTGATTTAAAGACATTTCTACTTACAGCATGAGAAACAACTGGTTTAAAGACATTTCTACTTACAGCATGAGAAACAACTGGTTTAAAGACAGTTCTACTTACAGCATGAGAAACAACTGGTTTAAAGACGTTTCTACTTACAGCATGAGAAACAACTGGTTTAAAGACATTTCTACTTACAGCTTGGAAAAACTGGTTTAAAGTCATTTCTACTTACAGCATGAGAAACAACTGATTTAAAGACATTTCTACTTACAGCATGAGAAACAACTGGTTTAAAGACATTTCTACTTACAGCATGAGAAACAACTGATTTAAAGACATTTCAACTTACAGCATGAGAAACAACTGGTTTAAAGACATTTCTACTTACAACATGAGAAACAACTGGTTTAAAGACAGTTCTACTTACAGCATGAGAAACAACTGATTTAAAGACGTTTCTACTTACAGCATGAGAAACAACTGGTATAAAGACATTTCTACTTACAGCTTGGAAAAACTGGTTTAAAGTCATTTCTACTTACAGCATGAGAAACAACTGATTTAAAGACATTTCTACTTACAGCATGAGAAACAACTGATTTAAAGACATTTCTACTTACAGCATGAGAAACAACTGGTTTAAAGACATTTCTACTTACAGCATGAGAAACAACTGGTTTAAAGATATTTCTACTTACAGCTTGGAAAAACTGGTTTAAAGTCATTTCTACTTACAGCATGAGAAACAACTGATTTAAAGACATTTCTACTTACAGCATGAGAAACAACTGGTTTTAAGTCATTTCTACTTACAGCATGGAAAAACTGGTTTAAAGTCATTTCTACTTACAGCATGAGAAACAACTGATTTAAAGACATTTCAACTTACAGCATGAGAAACAACTGGTTTAAAGACATTTCTACTTACAGCATGAGAAACAACTGATTTAAAGACATTTCTACTTACAGCATGAGAAACAACTGATTTAAAGACATTTCTACTTACAGCATGAGAAACAACTGGTTTAAAGACATTTCTACTTACAGCATGAGAAACAACTGATTTAAAGACATTTCAACTTACAGCATGAGAAACAACTGGTTTAAAGACATTTCTACTTACAACATGAGAAACAACTGGTTTAAAGACATTTCTACTTACAGCATGAGAAACAACTGATTTAAAGACAGTTCAACTTACAGCATGAGAAACAACTGGTTTAAAGACATTTCTACTTACAGCATGAGAAACAACTGGTTTAAAGACATTTCTACTTACAGCATGAGAAACAACTGGTTTTAAGTCATTTCTACTTACAGCATGGAAAAACTGGTTTAAAGTCATTTCTACTTACAGCATGAGAAACAACTGATTTAAAGACATTTCAACTTACAGCATGAGAAACAACTGGTTTAAAGACATTTCTACTTACAGCATGAGAAACAACTGATTTAAAGACATTTCTACTTACAGCATGAGAAACAACTGATTTAAAGACATTTCTACTTACAGCATGAGAAACAACTGGTTTAAAGACATTTCTACTTACAGCATGAGAAACAACTGATTTAAAGACATTTCTACTTACAGCATGAGAAACAACTGGTTTAAAGACATTTCTACTTACAGCTTGGAAAAACTGGTTTAAAGACATTTCAACTTACAGCATGAGAAACAACTGGTTTAAAGACATTTCTACTTACAGCTTGGAAAAACTGGTTTAAAGACATTTCTACTTACAGCATGAGAAACAACTGGTTTAAAGACATTTCTACTTACAGCTTGGAAAAAATTTTTTAAAGTCATTTCTATTACAGCATGGGAAACAACTGGTTTAAAGTCATTTCATAGGTCATTTCAAGTCAGTGCATAGGGCAGAAACCATAGCTTTCCATTTCTGTCTTTGTGTTGCCAGGTCTTTCAATTGCTGCATGTTGTTACGGTTCATTGACATGCCTTCTCTATTAATGGTTCTTAGCAGAGTTTCTCTAGGTCTCCCTCTTCTTCTTACTCCAGGTGGCACCCAATATAGTGACTGCTGGGGAATTCTTAGGCTGTTCATTCTGAGAACATGGCCGATGTAAGTCCAACGCCTTTGTCTAATGAAGGAAGATATATAGGTTTGTTTGCTTTCCTCTCTTATAGTAGTGTTAGATTTAAAGTCACTCCACTTAACATTAAGAATGGTACATAGGCATTCATTTTCAAAGGAGTAAAGTCTCTTATCTGTGGCTTTTGTGGCTTTCAAACCTTTGCACCCATATGATAGAATAGGGATGACGTTGGAGTTAAACAACTTACCGGGTAAGTTTTGTGATGTTTCCTAGTGTGTCTGATGTCCAGATGTTGCGCAGTCTATTGAAAGCACCAGCTGCAAGGGCAACACTGTGTAAAATTTCTCTTGACGAGTCTCCATCCAATGCTAGATTTGTGCCTAAATATGTAAAATTATTGACTTTTAATAATGGAACATTTTGAATTTCTATGTTGTCGTTGGATCTCGTAAAATCTAGTATATGAGTTTTTGATGTGTTGATTTTCAACCCTATCTTATTTGAGTAGTGTTGGAGATTGTCAAACTTAGATTGAGCATCTGTGTGGTTTGCGCTCAAAAGGGCCATGTCAACTGCATAGTCAAGATCTTCGAAGCATGTGAGGCATGTACATTGAATAAAACAGTAGCAAAGAGAATTGCTGCTTTCAAAATGAGATGCTACAGAAGAATTTTACTTATACCTTGTACAGCTAAAAAGACAAAGCAAGAAGTGTTAAGATTAATAAACGTCGAAGAGTGCTGGCAACTTAATGACATCTTAACAAGAAAGCTGTGTTTTTTGGTCATGTAAAGAGACATAACAGCATGGAAAGATTAATAAGGCAGTTACCAACAACAGGAGAAGATGGCGCCCAAGACGACGATGGTGCAGTGATATATCAGATTGCTTAAACATATCTCCAGCTGCGACAAGTCAACTTGTCCAGAATCTCGGAGTGTTCAGAGAATTCATAAGGAAGAGCACATTCTGGAAAGAATATATGTCACATGATGATGATGGTATATACAGCAGAGTAGTACCTGCCATGTGGTGCCAATATTCAATCTTGGTTTACCAGTATATTTTTTGCCTCATAAGTAGCTATTCTGAAATCTACCTTTTACTCACTTGCATCACATGTCCTATCTATGCCATCATCTTAGAAGCAGATTTTATGTTTATATTTGATCAGACTACATCATCTCAAGTAGTGTCCCCTTTCTTGTGCAGTACATTTAGACTTTGTCCTAGAAGACCCTGATTGAGGTTTGATACATTAAAAACATGGTGAAAATTCACACAATATTAACACAGAAATAACTTGAATCATCTTCTTGTAGGTACAGAAGTATTGTATATGTTACGGAAACAGATACCAGTTTTGGTCATGGCTTCAGTTGACAGATTTTTCATCTCACATTAAAAGTAACCTCCAGTCCTGCTGCATATGAGAAAATATGAATATAACCAGTGTACAACCAGTCCTGCTGCATATGTGAAAACATGAATATAACCAGTGTACAACCAGTCCTGCTGCATATGAGAAAATATGAATATAACCTGTGTACATTCCTAAAGGTTGAAAGGTTGCAGAAGTCAACAGATAAATACAAATCATTTAGTAACCAAATTGTGGTATTTATGCTCAATGTGTATTGAAAACAGAAAACAAAATGTTCCAACTGGATTTCCATAAATGATGTCAATGCACTAAATTCATTGTCAGCACTAATAGATGTGATGTAGTGTTGTTTTACTTCTGCTAGTAGATGCAGTGCAAGCTGAAAATAAGAAGTGCATAATTTCCGAAGAATTCAGTATTCTACACCCAATCTGGTTGTGTTCAAATGAATATTCCATGATATTAGTTCTCATGTTTACTATGATTCACAACTTTGCAAAAAACTGTGCGACAAACTCATCACTAGCCCCCACATATTTTATAGATTAATTTAATTATATTTACTATGAAAACCCAGTGAGAACTTCTATTTTGTTTTGAGCACATATTGAACATAAGTAGCAAGTTTCTGTCTAACTATGAGGGAAAGTCAAAGAGTTCCCATACCAAATATTCATATTTTCACATATGCAGCAGGACTGGTTGTACACTGGTTATATTCATGTTTTCACATATGCAGCAGCACTGGTTGTACACTGGTTATATTCATATTTTCTCATATGCAGCAGGACTGGAGGTTACTTTTAATGTGAGATGAAAAATCTGTCAACTGAAGCCATGACCAAAACTGGTATCTGTTTCCGTAACATATACAATACTTCTGTACCTACAAGAAGATGATTCAAGTTATTTCTGTGTTAATATTGTGTGAATTTTCACCATGTTTTTAATGTATCAAACCTCAATCAGGGTCTTCTAGGACAAAGTCTAAATGTACTGCACAAGAAAGGGGACACTACTTGAGATGATGTAGTCTGATCAAATATAAACATAAAATCTGCTTCTAAGATGATGGCATAGATAGGACATGTGATGCAAGTGAGTAAAAGGTAGATTTCAGAATAGCTACTTATGAGGCAAAAAATATACTGGTAAACCAAGATTGAATATTGGCACCACATGGCAGGTACTACTCTGCTGTATATACCATCATCATCATGTGACATATATTCTTTCCAGAATGTGCTCTTCCTTATGAATTCTCTGAACACTCCGAGATTCTGGACAAGTTGACTTGTCGCAGCTGGAGACATGTTTAAGCAATCTGATATATCACTGCACCATCGTCGTCTTGGGCGCCATCTTCTCCTGTTGTTGGTAACTGCCTTATTAATCTTTCCATGCTGTTATGTCTCTTTACATGACAAAAAAACACAGCTTTCTTGTTAAGATGTCATTAAGTTGCCAGCACTCTTCGACGTTTATTGATCTTAACACTTCTTGCTTTGTCTTTTTAGCTGTACAAGGTATAAGTAAAATTCTTCTGTAGCATCTCATTTTGAAAGCAGCAATTCTCTTTGCTACTGTTTTATTCAATGTACATGCCTTACATGCTTCGAAGATCTTGACTATGCAGTTGACCTGGCCCTTTTGAGCGCAAACCACACAGATGCTCAATCTAAGTTTGACAATCTCCAACACTACTCAAATCAGATAGGGTTGAAAATCAACACATCAAAAACTCATATACTAGATTTTACGAGATCCAACGACAACATAGAAATTCAAAATGTTCCATTATTAAAAGTCAAAAATTTTACATTTTTAGGCACAAATCTAGCATTGGATGGAGACTCGTCAAGAGAAATTTTACACAGTGTTGCCCTTGCAGCTGGTGCTTTCAATAGACTGCGCAACATCTGGACATCAGACACACTAGGAAACATCACAAAATTTACCCTTTAAGTTGTTTAACTCCAACGTCATCCCTATTCTATCATATGGGTGCAAAGGTTTGAAAGCCACAAAAGCCACAGATAAGAGACTTTACTCCTTTGAAAACGAATGCCTATGTACCATTCTTAATGTTAAGTGGAGTGACTTTAAATCTAACACTACTATAAGAGAGGAAAGCAAACAAACCTATATATCTTCCTTCATTAGACAAAGGCATTGAACTTACATCGGCCATGTTCTCAGAATGAACAGCCTAAGAATTCCCCAGCAGTCACTATATTGGCAACACAAAGACAGAAATGGAAAGCTATGGTTTCTGCCCTATGCACTGCCTATGGTCCTGGAGGAACATAACATAACATGCCTCACAACTGTATATGCTGTATATATATACAAAATAAAATATTGTCAGTACATGACAGGCACTACTCTGTTGTATATATTGCACATATCTTAATGTACCATAACTGTACTTCAATAGGATGAAATCAGTCCGGAAATAAGGCACAGGGTCACGGTAGAACAAGGAGCTTAGAGTTGAAAGGATAAAGTAAGTCAAGAAATCAGTAAAACAAGGAATTTGGGGTTGAAAGGGTTTATATTTTGCAAAAGGCATTCAAAATATTTCTCTTATACTGTTTTTGGCTATTTGGTTTTCAATTGAAAAAAAAGTATAGCCATATAGACCCTAGGCTCGATTGCCTTAATTGCTTATTATAATATTCATGCCATGTCAATATGCTACTATTATTTGTTCCCTGTTAAAGTCACGGTAACAAATAAGCACCTATGAATTCAACTACCGGTATATAGGAACTATATCCCGAATATAGTAACACTTGAGCACCTATGAATTCAAATATATATGAAATTGATACTTGACCCAGTAACACATGAGCACATATGAATTCAACTTTATAGGAATATGATACTCAACACAGTAACACATGAGTACTTATGAATTCAACTATATAGGATCATGATACATAGCACAATTTGTGCAAATAAAAATGTTTAGCTACATTTCAGCTACGTTGCCTTTCAGCGTCAGGGGTAGAAGAGTTCTCTGGAGATGGTCCTCATGTGTCCTGAGTATATTGTGGAATTTGTCACCTCTTTTATTTCAGTGGCCCATCGTTTTTGTGGTCGGCCTCTAGGTCTGCTTTCACTGTATCTGTGTAGCATAGCTTGCTGTAGTCTGCTGTCTGGTGGTAGTCTGCTGATGTGTGCAAACCATTTCATTCATTTGCTCTTAATATATTTCATTAGAGTTGAGATTGGGGAGGTGCCGGTTCTTTGTCTAATGAATTCATTTCTTACTCTGTCTCTTTGCGATATTCCTAGGATTCTGCGTATGCATGCCATTTCAGCTGTCACAATTTTACATTTGTTTTGTGCTGTCGTTGTCCATGTTTGGCTTGGTAGCACGGAGTTGGCATAATAATCGTTTTGAATACCCGGTAGTGATATTTTGGTGTAATTAGATATTACATCCCTGAAAGGTGTGCAAAAATAAACTTAACTAGACATTAAATCCCTGAAAGGTGTGCGAAAGTAAACTTAACTAGATATTACATCCTTGAAATAGTTGTAAAATTAAACGTAATTACATATTACATTGCCCGTGTGTTGCCGAGGCCCGAAAGGGGAGCAAAGAATAGCAACACTGTTTACCTTTCACGCATGTCATAAAAGGCGACTAAGGAGGTTATGGGATGGAGTTGGCTGTCCCATCCCATATAGGGTCAGTGGCCCAAAGCCATGCTGAAGTTGGATGTGATAGCCGAAAGGCGCAGATATCACAGCAATGCTATAAACCATGGCACAACGCATTCCGTTCTCTGGACTACATCCTGCTAATCTGCAGGAGTTTGAGAACGAACGCAGAAGAAGAAGATATTACATACCTGAAAGGTGTGCAAAGTTTGTAGCAATATAGAAATGGTATCCCTAAAGAAGAGCCAGGGGTAGACCTAGAGTAAGCTGGATCGACAACATCAAAGAGACATTACACGAACACCAAATAACATTATCTGAAGCTGCCAGAAAAGTGAGAACAAGAACACTGTATGTCCCTCGACACCCGCAAAGAGTAAAAGAGGAAGGAAAGAAGATCCCTAAAACAGTTTATCAAACACACAAAGATGATTTAAAAAATAATTTATCAATCACACAAAGATGATTTTTAAAACAGTTTATCAAACACACAAAGATGATTTAAAAAATAATTTATCAATCACACAAAGATGATTTTTAAAACAGTTTATCAAACACACAAAGATGATTTAAAAAATAATTTATCAATCACACAAAGATGATTTTTAAAACAGTTTATCAAACACACAAAGATGATTTAAAAAATAATTTATCAATCACACAAAGATGATTTTTAAAATAGTTTATCAAACACACAAAGATGATTTTTTAAAAACAACATAATGACAAAATAGCTACCCTTGTTCGTTGTTCTTCTCAATAATGGCTGCAAATCTCAGGAATCGTTTTCCATCCTCAATTTTCACACACTCCACTGCCTAAAGGACATGACAACAGTTGCAAAAATAGATATACTTCACTCAAATATATGACTAATTATCATCATCAAGTGTCAGTGTTACCAGGGCTCCTTGTATCAATGTACCAAATGCACCTTCAACTGACTGACTCACTGAATGACCTCTAGTGGGTTAGACATATAGAATGGTAACACTAGTCCTTGAAGAATAAGTATGAATAACATTTCCATCAATAAACACATAACCAGCCAGGGTTGTAGTGGTACTACATTAGATGCATCAATATATATGTCCTCCAGTGATAACATAACCCATCAGTGTTGTAGTATTGGATGCATCAATACACATGTCACTCCAGTGATAGCATAACCTGCCTGGGTTATAGTCCAGGCTCTAGAACACATACTTCAGGACTGCCCAACATACAAAGAGCAGAGACAGCAGACCTGGCCAGAGGATATAGACTTGAGGCAAAAGCTATGGGGCAGCCGCTCTGACCTGGAGAAGATAGGACTTTGCCCTGATGACAGGCCTGACAATATAACATGACCACAGATGCTGAACGCAGAAGAAAAGGGTTGTAGTGTTACTACATTAGATGCATCAACATACATGTCCTCCAGTAATAACATAACCAATCAGGGTTGTAGTGTTACTACATTCGTTAACTTAACCCATCAGGGTTGTAGTGGTACTACATTGGATGCATCAACACACATGTCCTCCAGTGATTTTTATCCTCAACGATGAGGATAAGTGTAGAAAAATCTTGACCTGTTCAGACTGTGATATTCTCTGTCCATAATTTTCTTTTGCCTTCTCTGTTTCTCTCAGAGAAGTAAAGACACCCATGTCACATGTTTCATTGAATGATAACAGGTTAGAAAGAACCAGAACAATGAGATAACTCTGTGTTTTTTGACAGAAGTCTGACTTTTGAGCAACATGTTTAC
Organism: Meghimatium bilineatum; assembly: GCA_034231615.1. Lineage (NCBI taxonomy): Eukaryota > Metazoa > Mollusca > Gastropoda > Stylommatophora > Philomycidae > Meghimatium > Meghimatium bilineatum. The sequence goes on along the minus strand of CM067319.1, from coordinate 274,322 downwards.
CACATTATTGTAAGGACAGGCAAAGGTTTAGCAGCAATGAAGGTAATGGCTTCTGCTCAGTGTGAGCAGAGGTTATTATTTCTTTTGTATTAGGGTTTGGTGGTGGCTGTAGTGGAATATGTACTGGCAATTCTGACTGTTAGCCAACTGAAATCGAAAGACTGGATAGAATCCAGAATGCAGCAATTTGTATCATTCTTGGGTGCACAAGAGAAGCATCGACATGAGCTATGTGGTACTTACTCAACTGTCCAATGCCAGAGCACAGATTACAGTATCGCCTTGCATGGGCATACCTTGAAATACATGCAGACAAGGAAAACCCATTGCATTCCAAATTACAGAAAGTTAAAAGTAGCAGACTTAAGAGAGGGAAGTCATGGATGGGACGTGCTGAGGATGTTATACAAAATGTGTGCAGATTGCAAGATGTAGCAGTAGGTACGGAATGGAGAATGCTAAAGAGGGGGATGTGATTATATACACTGATGGATCTGTGATTAGGCGTGTTCGCAGTGCTTGGGTCTTCACAGCTCAGTGTGCAGGTAAAACAATCAGGGAGAAGAGTGGTGCCTTTGTGGTTACTGTGAGTAGCATGACCATGGAGACTATGGCGGTGACCAGGGCATTGAAGTGGGTACACACACAGAAAGTAACGCAAGTCTGCATCTTGAGGGACTCTATGAGTATGATTAGGAAGGTACAAGTGGGTCTCGTTCGTGAACAATGGATTACGGCCTTGAGAAAGGCGAGGTTAAAAGTAGTTACATTTAATTTTATGCCGGGACATATGAGTGTTCGAGGCAATGAAAGAGCACATCAAGTGGCGTCATGCGCTTATGTGGCATAGGGCAATTGATCTAGCTGACATTGTGAACTTCATAAGAGATATAGCACGCGAGAGTGAGACTAGTGTGGATGATGATTCCTTTTCAATGACCAGGATTAAAGAACAGGGTTTGAAATGCAGTGTTACTAGAAGTGAACATTTTGGAGGGCGCAGAAGAATGATGGTCAGCCAGCATAGGACCGGTACTGTCAGCAGAAGTGTAATGGCAGATACCCTCTGGGAGAGATCTGAGCAACTATGAACGTATCCAGTTTGCAGTGATGATGATCCGATAATAAAATAAGTTTCTATCACTGTTAACTATACTTTGCAATATTGTTTTTGACAGGAAATCATTTTAATATACATGTCCAAACCATGCATTTTCATAATTTTACTATTTAACCTTTAGCACACTATAATCCGAAATTTCGGACAAAAAATTAGCATATCCCAAGTACCGAAGTCCAAAAAATCCACCTACTGTTATGACGCTTAGCGCTCTCTAGTACTTAAAGAGTTAAACTATGGGGAAAAGGAAGTCAAATGAATAGTACTTAAAGAGTTAAACTATGGGGAAAAGGAAGTCAAATGAATAGCTAACTATGATTGGTCAAAATCTGGTTACTAAAACATGTAATCTTTAATTCTCCGTACGGTTTTCCTGCTATGCCGAACATGATAGTAAATTCATATTAAAATGTAGATTTGAGCGTCTTTTCGTCATAGTGGGTCTCCAAAATGTAGATATTAGCGGCTCAGTGGACATAGAGAGTTAAGAAGAGGGAGGCATCTAATGGCGTTGTGATAGCAAAATATATTACATCTGTTCACATCGACGGAGCCATGAAAATGAATCGGATTTTTTCCACTTGTTTTATCGATTTTCAGTATAAACATTATGGATTATGACATGAATAGTGAATTCTTGAGAGGTAAGTTGATTTTTATATTATTATACAGTGTTGATCAAGCGGCTTTCATGGGGTAAAAGTAAGAAATTCGATTTTGTTGGAGCAATCCCAAATCTTACTAGGTCTAGGGTTTTAGAACAATTTACGGCAAATCTATACGGTTCATTCATTATCACCAGTGATATTATGATGATTTCACAATGAAACCACATAAATTCTGTAGAATTTAGCTTTCTTTACAGGGTTCCCACTTCAGAAAATTTAAAAACCAAATATAAATTATTTTAAAATATTTTTTTCTTGTTTTATTTGTTATAATTCATTAGTTTTTTGTGAATAAAACGTCTTTACCACTTTCTTATATGTCTGGTATCACACACACACATACAAAAATTACACCAATATATGCAGTATTCAATTCTTTATTTATATGTGCAAATATTATTTAAATATCTCTAACTACAAAAATGTTATCGCGTTTTCAGAAAAGGGTACCAACAATAACAGCAATTCTCAAAAAAGAATCCAGCTGCAGGGGGAAAATTTTGTTTTTTGTTTACAGTGTGCTGCAGGTTTTAAAGTAGTGTTTCTTGTGAACCTGCGAGGTTCTCTATTTGATTTCTTACATACACATTTGTCTATAGGAAATGTACAAAACATGTCTGTAACACTTGCATACCAAATAGATTCCAAAAATCCTCTTTGACTGTGAATCATTAGTTCTATCATAAGTACTTTTGACATTTAATATGGACAGAGGTGAGATCTTGAAAGCAATACTGCGTCATTTATTGGATAATGAAAAGGCACTGGATTTCTTCTTCTTTCGTTCACTTGAAACATGTCTATATCTGTAATTCTGTCTCCTTAATAAAACTCACTGTCTTTTGTAGTTCATGGTGTCCCATAGAGTTTTGATTCCAGTGTTGTTTCCTCTGGCCAATATGTCTGCCTCAGCGTTTCATGCTCAGAACACTCTTGAAGTATATGTTTGGCACTCTGTGCTGCCTGGCCACATGTACACATGGCCGTTTTGCCAATCTTGAACTTTGTATACATGTGACTGCGGAGTCGGTTGTGTCCTGTTCTGAGACGTAGAATTATAACTTGTTCTGGTCTGTTCATAATAAGGCACTGGATGAATGTGTAGTACATAGATTGCAGGAACTGAGATCAAGTTTTGCATGACCAGGAAAGGGTGAAAATGGGTACGAATTTGACATATGAAAAACTAATGCATGTTGGAAATGATATTTATGCATATTCTTCACCATCTGCTGAAAAAGACTAATCACCTATGGGTCTACCTGGAGTGCAATGAAATCAGTTTTTAAATAGTTGATCAATCACCTGCCCTATCTTCCTAAAAACATGTTTTAATATGAAGATCTATACAAATTAATTGTATTTCTAAGCGTAATAAAAAGCAGAACTTACCAGAAATGTCAATGTAATTAAATAGATACATTTACAGAGGTATAATTAAAAACAATGACATACCAATTGACAGATGATATCTAGACCAAGTTTCTTCTGTACCAGCTTTGTAATGTCCATTACTGGCTGAGCTGACAGTGGCACATAGAACATTCTATCTACTTAATTTTTTCTTGCACCCACTAACTGATCACATTTATGTATGCATGGACATTCAAGTGATCTGTATTATTTCTGCAGCATCTCACTTGGTAATCTAATACAAGATAAGAATAATTGTTCATGATTGTATATCATTATTTGACAAGTTTTATTTCAACAACTAAACACTTGTGCTACCATCCATGACTTTTGTCCTCCAAACACAATATCCCTTACAAAAGTCATCCATTAAATACCAGGCATGATGTTTCATGAGGAATTTTGGGGAATCAACACAGGTTTTATTCAATGCAGGACTTCCCATTCATTATATAATTCCAAAATGTTGGAACAGGTTATTAGATAGACTTAAAACTGATAACTGAAACATTAAGAATTCTATTACAGTTTTTCCATGCATACTTCAAAATAGACTATAAATAAACTTCAAAAGCTGATGATATTCAGTCGAAAGTTGCTATGATTTTTAAATGAGTAATATCGATAAAACGGACTTAGAATAAGATACATAATTTGACTATGATTCAAATAATGATGGTCTTAGATCGACACAGGATAGATATGCGGATGGCACTGTTCTGATTGCTAAAAGTGAGGAAGACCTTCAAGATTTAATTAATGTAGTAGTCAAAGAAGGTAAAGAAAAAAGGCATATTTCTAAATATAAAGAAAACAGAAGTAATGTTTATTTCAAAGAAACAAAATACTACACCTTCCAAGATCAAAGTGAATGATATAGTATTAAAACAGGTCCACCAATTCAAATATTTAGGTACAACAATTACAGCAGATGGAAGAAGTTCACCAGAAATAAGAAGCAGAATAGGCCTTCAAAAACAACATTCAGAAAAATATATTGTGTAATATGACCTTATAATTAGAGGTGAGAAAGAGAGTTCTGCAGTGCTATATAATTCCTATACTAACATATGTTGCGAATCTTGGACAATAAACAAACTGGAAAGTGGAAAATTAGAGGCAATAGAGATGTGTTTTTACAGAAGAATGCTAAGAATACTATGGACTGCCAGAAAAACTAATGTAGAGGTGTTGAAAGAGTCAAATAAAAGACAATCTTCATTGTTTGGTCACGTTATGACACAGGGGGGTTTGGAGGACATAGTCACAACAGGCAAGATTGAAGGAAAGAGAGACAGAGGGCAACAACGTGAGAAAATATTAATTTGACAACCTGGCATGGAAACAAGATCTTGATACTAATAAAACTTATAATGATTGATACTATTGAATTTGATACATATTTTATATAATTTAATATATTAGTCTAATAATTACTGTACTGTACTCTACTCGTTTCTAGTCTAATAATTAAATTAGACTAGAGATTGAGAGCTGCCGAGAGTTGTGGAGAGCCATGCTTGCCTACGCCAGCAGGCATGTCACCTGATGATCTAAGTACAATATTTTGGCTGAAGTAAAGTATAGTTCTCCTCTGTGACCTTTGCTCTAGCTTCAAGGTGTTTTCTAACCTTTGTGTTGTGATTGCTGTGTAGAGTGCTAGTATTGTTGTATAATTTAGTTTCAAATATAAGTAGTATTTAAAATTAATATTTATTTAAAACGATTACATTAGAGTTAGTATTCAGCCTGGGGTTAGGGGTTAAGGATTAGGATCAGTTTCTAGTGTTAATTCTAACCTCTTGTTAGAATTAAAGTAAATTATTATTATGTACAATAGCAGGAACATATAAATTAAGGGACATGCACAGTGGTATACATTAGCAGATGTAATCGAACAATTATGGCATCCGTGTTGTTACATGTGATCTTACTTTTGTTATAAATTCATATATGGAGAAGAAAGCGTGTGAAGTCGAATGATATATTATTAATTGAAAACGCTTGCATTAAAGTTAGTGTTAAGGAGTAGAATAAGTGTTTAGTATTTTGAATTAGGGTAGATTATTATTATATAGAATAGGGGGAATATTCATGGAGTTCGTTTCTGTAATTAAAAAAGTGTAGGCCTATCCCGCAGAGAATGCTGACTAAGGTAAGTGTCTGGTTTCAGATTGTTACAGTTTCTCAACCCTATGGATAATTGATGTGTTAGGGAGTTCTATGACGTAAGCTAGTTAAAAATGTCAACAAAACAGCGTGCTATTTATAGCACAGTGGAGAACTATTCTGTACTTTTACCAGTATTTTTAATGATGTAGCACTATTTAAAAATGTTGTCCGAGTACCTACTTTCATAATCATATTCATCAAATTGTAATTCAAATATTGAAATTGCTGATGGGATGTCGGATGTCCATGGGCAGTATTATTATTATAATTTATTTATGGTATAAATAATTTATAATCCTCTAGTCTAAAAGTCTACGGCAAGGATGTTTTCTTTTTGTTTGAGTTATTTATCAAGACACATAGATTGAGTAAAGTGTCCTCTATTCGAAGTATTCCATTTTTATTAACAGTAAAGTCGGATTATTTTACAAAAACAGTATGCAACAATTGACCTGGCAAATTTTTACTAATAAACGCCTTTTACTACTGAAGTTTCATTCGCTGCTACTGTTGTCAAAACAGTTCAAAGTTCTTTCCCCTTGATACTTCCGGCCTATTACGTACAAATAGATGTTGTTCCTCCTTCGCAAGAGAAAGATGAGCATGACAGAAAAATGCAAAATGGCATGCTCGTTGATAGATGGGGGTTTGGGAGGGGAAGGGTATGTTTAACGCTCCTACCCGACGAAATTTAGACAATTAGTATTAACCTATTAGGAAGCATGCCAAAGAGCTCGTAACCCCACCCCCCCCCCCTTTTAAAAAAAAATCGTTTCGACCTAAGGCATTCGACCTTGTAAATCGCGAAGGACTATAAAAGATCATGGTCAAATTTGGTTGTCTCAAAAAATTTACCAACATGGTTCGCCAGTTCCATGATGGTATGACAGCCTATGTGCAAGATGATGGCGCACACTCAAACCCTTTCCAGTGACTAACATTGTCAAACAGGGTTGTGTCCTGGCTCCGACGCTCTTCAGCATGGTGTTCTCTGCCATGTTAAATGATGCCTTCTGGAATAACAGTGCAGGAATTTGTTTTCGCTATCGAGCTGATGGAGGACTATTCAATCTTAGTAAATTGAAGGCCAAGACCAAAACTAAGACAGACATTGTTCGCGACCTCTTGTTCGCCCACGATTGTGCATTAAATGCTACCAGTCTGAAAGACATACACTACAGCATGGACCTCTTTTCTTTGGCCTGTGATGAGTACGGTCTCACGATCAGCACCGCGAAGACTTTAGTAATGTATCAATCAGCGCCAGGTGTCCCCTACACAGAACTAGTGATCACAGTAAAGGGACAAATAGTTAATACTGCCAATAAGTTTGTATATCTCGGCAGCACACTATCACAAAATGCGACAATTGATGAGGATGTTGCCCTGCGTATTGCTCGTGCCAGTGCAGCATTCGGGAGCCTTCGTGCCAACGTCTGTATCAGGCGTGGTCTCAGTTTGACAACTAAGTTGGACGTGTACCGCGCAGTAGTTCTACCAACACTGCTTTATACTGCGTCATCCTGGACTGTCTATGCGAGACACGCTCGACAGCTTAACTCTTTTCATCTTCGGTGCCTAAAAAACCTCATGGGAGTACCGTTAGCAGGACCGTGTACCAAATACGGAAATTCTCCAGAAGTCCCGTATGCAAAGCATCCATGCAATGCTGACTAGGTCCCAACTCCGTTGGACTGGCAACATCGTCAGAATGCCAGACAAGCGCCTTCCAAAGAGATTATTCTATGGGGAGCTGTGCGAATGTAAGCGTTCAAAATGAAGATGGACCTATTACTCACGAAAACGGGGATTAACATTTTTTAAAGTAACTCGACCACACTATATAAAGAGGAATCTACGTTCCGTCAAATTGGGCTGTTTATTTGTCGTGATTTTATAAATGTTTAAATTGAAACATATGTTCTATTGTCAAATTCTTACACACATTTTCTTGCGAGGCTACTTTATCTTTTCATCGGAATTTATGAAAGGCCTAGTTGCTAAAAATGTGATAAGGGATAAGATGGTGCATGTTTATTGGGGCAAGGTGGCGCATTCAAAATGTATAAAGAAATGCCGATATCATGAGGAAGTTTCCGCTGTCGATCTAAACGCTGAGAGAGACCAAGATATATACATATATATATATGGTTATAACTGGCATTCAACCTTACAAAGACAGTGTTTATCTCCAGGTGGTCGTGTCGTAGTTTCCACGCTCACCATTGAGCGTATGGGTTTGTGAAGGAGACGTAGTCTTCATTCCAGAGCCAAGTGATATGGTTGAGATGTAGTTATGTTTACTCGGGATGGTCTTGATGTCTATCCACTTTTTCCTAGGTCTGCCTTTGGCTCTGTATCCTGATTCCATCATGTTTTAATAAGCTCTTTTGGGAAGTTGATCGTTAATTCTCATAAGATGACCAAACCATTTTACCTGTTGTGTCTCTATATATTCGATGCATGATGTGATACCTATTATCTTTCTGTTCTCACTACGTATTTTGTGACTCCAATAGCCTACCTTACATATTTCATTTAGCAAGTTTCGATCTTTCTCTTATGTGTAGATGTCAGTTGCCAAGTCTGACATTGGTAGCCTAGTCTTAGTATAAATATGCTCTTAATCATTATTTTCTTTACTTTCATATTGATTTTGTGGTTGATATAGTAAGGGTGACAGGTGGTATGTCACAGCTTTATTGGAATCATAGCATCACACAGTGTTATTAGCAACACAGAATTATTAGCATCACACAGAATTATTAGCATCACACAGCATTATTAGCATCACATCATTATTAGCATCACATCATTATAAACATCACACAATTATTAGCATATAATCATATTAGCATCGCAACATCACATCATTATTAGCATGACATCATTATTAGTATGACATCAATATTAGCAACACACAGAATTATTAGCATCACATCATTATTAGCAACACAGAATTATAAGCATAACATCATTATTAGCACGACATCAGTATTAGCAACACACATCATTATTAGCATCACATCATTATTAACATCACATCATTATTAGCAACACACATAATTATTAGCATCACAGCATTATTAGCATCGCAACATCACATCATTATTAACATGACATTATTATTAGTATGACATCATTATTAGCATGACATCATTATTAGCATCATATCATTATTAGCAACACACATAATTATTAGCATTACATCATTATTAGCATCGTAACACCACATCATTATTAGCATGACATCATTATTAGCATGCCATCATTATTAGCAATACACAGAATGATTAGCATCACATCATTATTAGCATCGCAACATCACATCATTATTAACATGACATTATTATTAGTATGACATCATTATTAGCATGACATCATTATTAGCATCATATCATTATTAGCAACACACAGAATTATTAGCATCATATCATTATTAGCATCACAACATCACATCATTATTAACATCACAACATCACATCATTATTAGCATGGCATCATTATTAGCATGACATCATTATTAGCAACACACAGAATGATTAGCATCACATCATTATTTTCATGACATCATTTTTAGTAACACACAGAATGATTAGCATCACAATATCACACATCATTATTAACAGCACATCATTATCAGCATCACATCATTATTAGATGTCTTTTAGTACTTGAAACGTAAGCAAAAGGTTGATTAAAAACATGAAATGAATGATATGTATTAAGACAAAATGACTTAAGGGTGCCAAACTGCAATATATATATATATATATATATATATATATATATATATATATATATATATATATATTAAAGAGTGTACCTAACTTTATCGTATGTGGTGCACGACCTGATTGAACGACGATCGGTTTTCGAGATATGACACATTTCGTCGCTTGATATTCAATAATAATTGGTATCTGAAAACATTGGTGATTCCCTCAATGTACCTTCTTCTTGGTCTTCCTCGTCCTCTTGGTGTTTCCATTCTCAATTTGTAAAGTTGTATGTGTTTCTTATCAATATGGGTTTATTCTCATTAAGTGGCCGAACTATTTAAGTCGCTATGTTTGAATATATCTGACAGCAAACATTGTTCCAAAAATTCTTTTATTCTCTCTTCATTCTATACATGATCTCTTCGGGTTATGTTTACTGATTTTCCAATACATCTCATTTCACTTGCAGTATGCATTATCTCTTGTTATTTAATGTCCACTTATGATACTGTTAACCTAATGTTGGCATCAAGGATAAAATTATAATTTGTCTTTTGGTTTCCATTGGGATAGGTTTATGTTTTGAGATTGTGTAGCCGGGGGCAAGACGGCGCACTTTTCATGTTCTTAGTGTATTCTGACAACTAGACTTAACTTTTATATACCAAACTGCCAGCAGTGTACACATTTCCATTCATCCTACATTAGTGAGGATATTGAAAATATTGAGCTAAATCTGGACAGCAGAATCAGATTTTTTTTTAAAAGTAGGAAAAACAATCTTGCTCCATTGTATGAAAAAAGATAATACAAACCATTATAAAATTGAGGGAGATCGCCACTGCGCCTAGTTTAGTACACCGGCAGTGTGTGAATGTGTGCTAAGAATATATAGAATAAATAAATAGACCTAGTTTCGTAACTTTAATCTGCAAAATATTTTCCAATAAAATTTTTTTTCGCAAATTCTGTTTCACAGCTAATCGTACTTACGTATTACACAGGTTAATATAATAACTTCAATCAGATTGATTGAATTGATTGTATTGATTGTCGTTTCAAAGCTAATAATGTCAGCAATTATGATACTAATAATGCTGTGTGATGCTAATAATTCGGTGTGATGCTAATAATGCTGTTTAATAGTATGATGCTGATAATGCTGTGAGATGTTGTGTATTTCTGTAATGCTAATAATGTTATGTGTTGCTGTGATGCTAATAATACTGTGATGCTAATAATGCTGTTATGATGTTATGATGTTAATAATGCTGTGTATTGCTGTGATGCTAATAATGCTGTGATGCTAATAATGCTGTTATGATGTTAATAATGATGTGTATTGCTGTGATGCTAATAATATTGTGTATTGCTGTGATGCTAATAATACTGTGTATTGCTGTGATGCTAATAATGCTGTGTGATGCTGTGATGCTAATGCTAATTATCCTACGAAGACATTTGTTCTTGAAACTCAGTAAATTATTTCAGAAGATAAAAAGCTTTTCAAGCTCTAACATCCATATGATAGCACTGGAATAGCGCAGGTATTAAATAAGCGTATTTTCGTGCGTGTGATGATTGTGGACCTTCTGTGTAGTCCCTTTATTTTAACTATCGACAGAAAAACTACTCCACAATACCATATTCCGTATAACTAAGAGAGACTTCTTGGTTTTTTGTTTCATTGTCGGGGGGTGACACGTGAGCATCCTCTTGTAGTGATGAGCAAGAAGGTAGTTTCATGAGGTTTTGCTGTACAAAGGTAAAAAATACAGGCTTTCTTAGAAATAATTTTTAATGACATGTCAGGGCTAATTCTGTAGACGGACGTGTTCTAATAAATTATTCATGCCACGAGCTGCTGTAATCACATATCAGTACCCGGTGGCACATATAAAGTTTCTTTTCGTCCCAAATAAAGTTATGCAATGAAGTTGCTCCAGTGCCCCTCACGAATAGTCATACAACACTGTCTGTTCTCCAATTTTGTAATTTTCTCATGTCTGTCTGTTTTAGTGGCAAAAAAGTTAACAAAGAATCTTGACACAGAAAGACTATGACCTATACAGTGCCTCACAACTGAAATATTGACTATCTGATATCTCTAAATTACTCAAACAGTACACGTACTAGGCAAAAGCACGTGCCCTGTTTCATTTGATTGTTCTTGGCGTCATGTACAGATGATATGAATGAAATAAAACTCTCTTTATATTAAGGCATTTTCGTCGTATGCGTATGCTCAAGCGGCCAGGGTTCCAACCCGGTTCCTTACATATTGTTTATAAAGTGGATTTTTCGATATTCATTAAAATCATCATAACTACAGTTACGTATGCTCTCTTTCTACTCAGCCTGCTCCGTACATAGTTCAGATAGCGTGTTAATAATCCACCGACTGACGTAAAGGTTGCTTTTATCCGTATGTAGATCGCAATGCTTAAGGAAGTCAGTCGTAATATCCTGAGATAACTATTGCAGAGGAGATCTGAGAACCTACGGACGTGTCCGGTGTGCGGAGAGGAGAACTTAACCTAACCTACGGAATTACGAACTGTGGCTGGTACTCTCGGCAGCTGGCGTGCGATTCGTAGAGAGGAACACAATTGACATGGGGAAACCTGAGTACAATTAAGTCAATTCTCTACGTCTTTTCAATCTCTTCGAAAGCGTCTCAGATGCTCGATGAACATGATCAGAAAAATACAAGAGGCATTTGTTTGTGAACATTGAATTGTGAACATTGAGTTGGGGGCAGTTGTTTGTTTGTTTTATTTGTGAACATTGAATTGGGGGCAGTTTGTTTGTTTGTTTTATTTGTGAACATTGGATTGGGGACAGTTTGTTTTATTTGTGAACATTGAATTGGGGGCAGATGTTTGTTTTATTTGTGAACATTGAATTGTGGGCAGTTGTTTGTTTGTTTTATTTGTGAACATTGAATTGGGGGCAGTTGTTTGTTTGTTTTATTTGTGAACATTGAATTGGGGGCAGTTGTTTGTTTGTTTTATTTGTGAACATTGAATTGGGGGCAGTTGTTTGTTTGTTTTATTTGTGAACATTGAATTGGGGGCAGTTGTTTGTTTTATTTGTGAACATTGAATTGTGGGCAGTTGTTTGTTTGTTTTATTTGTGAACATTCAATTGGGGGCAGTTGTTTGTTTGTTTTATTTGTGAACATTGAATTGGGGGCAGTTGTTTGTTTGTTTTATTTGTGAACATTGAATTGTGGGCAGTTGTTTGTTTGTTTTATTTGTGAACATTGAATTGGGGGCAGTTGTTTGTTTGTTTTATTTGTGAACATTGAATTGGGGGCAGTTGTTTGTTTGTTTTATTTGTGAACATTGAATTGGGGGCAGTTGTTTGTTTTATTTGTGAACATTGAATTGGGGGCAGTTGTTTGTTTATTTTATTTGTGAACATTGAATTGGGGGCAGTTGTTTGTTTGTTTTATTTGTGAACATTGAATTGGGGGCAGTTGTTTGTTTGTTTTATTTGTGAACATTGAATTGGGGGCAGATGCTTGTTTGTTTTATTTGTAAACATTGGATTGGGGACTGTTTGTTTTATTTGTTTTATTTGTGAACATTGAATTGGGGACAGTTTGTTTTATTTGTGAACATTGAATTGGGGGCCATTTGTTTTATTTGTGAACATTAAATTGTGGGCAGATGCTTGTTTGTTTTATTTGTGAACATTGAGTTGGGGGCAGTTTTTTGTTTTATTTGTGAACATTAAATTGTGGGCAGATGCTTGTTTGTTTTATTTGTGAACATTGAGTTGGGGGCAGTTTTTTGTTTTATTTGTGAACATTGAATTGGGGCAGATGCTTGTTTGTTTTATTTGTGAAAATTGAATTGGGGGCAGTTGTTTGTTTTATTTGTGAACATTGAATTGGGGGCAGTTGTTTGTTTTATTTGTGAACATTGAATTGGGGGCAGTTGTTTGTTTAGTTTTATTTGTGAACATTGAATTGGGGCAGTTGTTTATTTTGTTTTATTTGTGAACATTGAATTGTGCGCAGCTGTTTGTTTTATTTGGAAACATTAAATTGGGGGCTGTTGTTTATTTTATTTGTGAACATTAAATTGGGGGCAGTTGTTTGTTTGTTTTATTTGTGAACATTAAATGGGGGGGGGCAGTTGTTTGTTTTATTTGTGAACATTAAATTGGGGGCAGTTGTTTGTTTGTTTTCGAACCCCAGGAAATGCTAACAATTATCTCGTATTTCCTTAGTGCAGTAGGTTGGTTTTTCTGAGCTTTCTTTAATATCCAGGAGACTTCGGATTCGGCGTAGATCAATGCATATTTAAGGAGCCTTCCACTAATAGAGAGTACATGTTGCGAGAGGCGCTGATTGTCACCCATTGTGTGTTTCTTTCCTCCGACGAGACGCTTCGCAGCCAGCGAGCTATTCCTCGTATAGGAAGATGTGTCCCTAAGTCCCAGACCTAATTTCTTCTGCATGAGCCGTGTTGGGTAACGGCAACAGTCGAATTAGGCTCAGGTTTGATACACCTTCCTATGCGAGATGCTGCTTTGCCAAACACGTCGGGGATCTGGGGTTTGACATGTGCATTCCTCATGCACTCTCATCGTCCGCTTGTGATGACTTCCCAATGCATCGCCAGGCGCGGTTTATTTTTTTGTGTGTGACTCTTTGCTATTGCGCATACCACCCAAAAACGTAGGTAGATTGTGTATATTTCGAACGAGGAGTTTCGTAGTGGGCCCTTGGGTACTCAACACAATTCTATCTGTATGCACCGTGTTTGGCTTCCGCGACAGTCGAGTTGTGCTAGGTTTTCAGTGTCCTCAATGACAAAGATTTGTTCTCCCTTTACGTTGTTCATAGAGTCCAGAGTCCGAGCAACACTGCTTCGGTCAGAAGTTTGAATAATATTCTTCCCGGCATATGCTCAATTCTGGTCCTGTGTGAAATGGGGAGCTGTACTCACAGCTTTTTTTTTTCATACCCAGGAGTGCATGTCCAAGTTTGCGTATCCAATACTTGAGTCATAACTTCTACTTTGAATGGGGTCAATTGTGGTGGGGCGAGTGGACTTCTGTGTGTTCTGGAGCATGAACAGCACTTCCGCCGGTCGGTCGCGTGCTGGAAAATTTTAGTTTCGTTGCCACTATATCGATTCAATACACAACGCTGCCATCTAGCGCTTGTTGCCTTTTCCAGATTAAATGTGCACTCATAGGATCATAATATCCGGGATCTACCCATATCGGGACATTGACATCAGCCGCCTCTACAATAGTTCTGCATTTTTGGCTGACCGAGACGCATTGCGCAAATGCCATACTTTACTGTGTGCCGACATAGCTAATGTGTCTGCTGGCGTAGAGGTATCGAAGATATTGCTTGTCTCTTTGCAGGCAATTGTAATTCCATCTACATCCTCACATCTACGAACACTAGTCTAAAAGTGTAGTCAGAAAGACAGAAAGAGCAGCTGTCTTTTTGTTTCCAGGGTGCACCAAGGGGAGGGACTTCTTTAGAGTCTTGGTTATCTGCTAACCCTGGGTCCGCTGAGAGCAATTTGGTACCCGTTGCACCCCATTTGGGGCATTTGGAAGCTCAATCATTTTCAATCTCTTCAAAAACATCTAAGTTACTCGATGAATTTGATCAGAAAAAATACAAGAGGCTTATGTTTTTGAACATGGGGGTAGTTGGAAGGTTGAAGATAAAGTGCATTCATTTTCGTGAGGTGTCATTCAAGTGATAGTACATGGGAAAGCAAACAGACTAGTGAGTTTCGCTGAGTTCTATCAAGAGGTGGACAAATGATAATTTGTCAAACTACAAGAAAAGTCAGAGACAGATAGTATTGAAACGACATGACAGCCAACCTTCGTTGTAAAGATGGGAACTGATTCGATATATGCTTACACATACATCAATAATTATCATACATGATTGGAACAATGATTATCATACATGATTGGAACAATGATTATCATACATGATTGGGACAATGATTATCATACATGATTGGAACAATGATTATCATACATGATTGGAACAATGATTATCATACATGATTGGAACAATGATTATCATACAAGATTGGAACAATGATTATCATACATGATTGGAACAATGATTATCATACATGATTGGAACAATGATTATCATACATGATTGGAACAATGATTATCATACATGATTGGAACAATGATTATCATACATGATTGGAACAATGATTATCATACATGATTGGAACAATGATTATCATACATGATTGGAACAATGATTATCATACATGATTGGAACAAAGATTATCATACATGATTGGAACAAAGATTATCATTCATGATTGGAACAATGGTTATCATACATGATTGGAACAATGATTATCATACATGACTGGAACAATGATTATCATACATGATTGGAACAATGATTATCATACATGATTGGAACAAAGATTATCATACATGATTGGAACAATGATTATCATACATGATTGGAACAATGATTATCATACATGATTGGAACAATGATTATCATACATGATTGGAACAAAGATTATCATACATGATTGAAACAATGATTATCATACATGATTGGAACAATGATTATCATACATGATTGGAACAATGATTATCATACATGATTGGAACAATGGTAATCATACATGATTGGAACAATGATTATCATACATGATTGGAACAATGATTATCATACATGATTGGAACAATGATTATCATACATGATTGGAACAAAGATTATCATACATGATTGGAACAATGATTATCATACATGATTGGAATAATTATTATCATACATGATTGGAACAATGATTATCATACATGATTGGAACAATGATTATCATACATGATTGGAACAAAGATTATCATACATGATTGGAACAATGATTATCATACATGATTGGAACAATGATTGTCATACATGATTGGAACAAAGATTATCATACATGATTGGAACAATGATTATCATACATGATTGGAACAATGATTATCATACATGATTGGAACAATGATTATCATACATGATTGGAACAATGATTATCATACATGATTGGAACAATGGTTATCATACATGATTGGAACAATGGTTATCATACATGATTGGAACAATGATTATCATACATGATTGGAACAATAATTATCATACATGATTGGAACAATGATTATCATACATGATTGGAACAAAGATTATCATACATGATTGGAACAATGATTATCATACATGATTGGAACAATGGTTATCATACATGATTGGAACAATGATTATCATACATGATTGGAACAATGGTTATCATACATGATTGGAACAATGATTATCATACATGATTGGAACAAAGATTATCATACATGATTGGAACAATGATTATCATACATGATTGGAACAATGATTATCATACATGATTGGAACAATGGTTATCATACATGATTGGAACAAAGATTATCATACATGATTGGAACAATGATTATCATACATGATTGAAATAATGATTATCATACATGATTGGAACAATGATTATCATACATGATTGGAACAATGATTATCATACATGATTGGAACAAAGATTATCATACATGATTGGAACAATGATTATCATACATGATTGGAACAATGATTATCATACATGATTGGAACAATGGTTATCATACATGATTGGAACAATGATTATCATACATGATTGGAACAATGATTATCATACATGATTGGAACAATGATTATCATACATGATTGGAACAAAGATTATCATACATGATTGGAACAATGATTATCATACATGATTGGAACAATGGTTATCATACATGATTGGAACAATGATTATCATACATGATTGGAACAATGGTTATCATACATGATTGGAACAATGATTATCATACATGATTGGAACAAAGATTATCATACATGATTGGAACAATGATTATCATACATGATTGGAACAATGATTATCATACATGATTGGAACAATGGTTATCATACATGATTGGAACAAAGATTATCATACATGATTGGAACAATGATTATCATACATGATTGGAATAATGATTATCATACATGATTGGAACAATGATTATCATACATGATTGGAACAATGATTATCATACATGATTGGAACAAAGATTATCATACATGATTGGAACAATGATTATCATACATGATTGGAACAATGATTGTCATACATGATTGGAACAAAGATTATCATACATGATTGGAACAATGATTATCATACATGATTGGAACAATGATTATCATACATGATTGGAACAATGATTATCATACATGATTGGAACAATGATTATCATACATGATTGGAACAATGATTATCATACATGATTGGAACAAAGATTATCATACATGATTGGAACAATGATTATCATACATGATTGGAACAATGATTATCATACACGATTGGAACAATGATTATCATACATGATTGGGACAATGGTTATCATACATGTTTGGAACAATGATTATCATACATGATTGGAACAATGATTATCATACATGATTGGAACAATGGTTATCATACATGATTGGGACAATGATTATCATACATGATTGGAACAATGATTATCATACATGATTGGAACAATGATTATCATACATGATTGGAACAATGATTATCATACATGATTGGAACAATGATTATCATACATGATTGGAATAATTATTATCATACATGATTGGAACAATGATTATCATACATGATTGGAACAATGATTATCATACATGATTGGAACAAAGATTATCATACATGATTGGAACAATGATTATCATACATGATTGGAACAATGATTGTCATACATGATTGGAACAAAGATTATCATACATGATTGGAACAATGATTATCATACATGATTGGAACAATGATTATCATACATGATTGGAACAATGATTATCATACATGATTGGAACAAAGATTATCATACATGATTGGAACAATGATTATCATACATGATTGGAACAATGATTATCATACATGATTGGAACAATGATTATCATACATGATTGGGACAATGGTTATCATACATGTTTGGAACAATGATTATCATACATGATTGGAACAATGATTATCATACATGATTGGAACAATGGTTATCATACATGATTGGGACAATGATTATCATACATGATTGGAACAATGATTATCATACATGATTGGAACAATGATTATCATACATGATTGGAACAATGATTATCATACATGATTGGAACAATGATTATCATACATGATTGGAACAATGATTATCATACATGATTGGAACAATGATTATCATACATGATTGGAACAATGATTATCATACATGATTGGAACAATGATTATCATACATGATTGGAACAACGATTATCATACATGATTGGAACAATGATTATCATACATGATTGGAACAATGATTATCATACATGATTGGAACAATGATTATCATACATGATTGGGACAATGATTATCATACATGATTGGAACAATGATTATCATACATGATTGGAACAATGATTATCATACATGATTGGGACAATGATTATCATACATGATTGGAACAATGGTTATCATACATGATTGGAACAATGGTTATCATACATGATTAGAACAATGATTATCATACATGATTGGAACAATGATTATCATACATGATTGGAACAATGATTATCATACATGATTGGAACAATGATTATCATACATGATTGGAACAATGATTATCATACATGATTGGAACAATGGTTATCATACATGATTGGAACGAAGTACAAATGGCGAAATTCGAGATGGCCTATTATTAAATCATTCCCATGCGATATTTAAGCTCTTCATTAATTATGTTGAATCTATCTATATATCTACTCGCTAAACCCTTTGTTGCCTTTCAGCGTTAGGGATAGAAGAGTTTTCTGGAGATGGCCCTTGTGTGTGCTGAGTATATTGTGGAATTTGTCGCCTCTTTTATTTCGTTGGTCCTTCGTTTTCGTAGTCGGCCTCTATATGTAGAATCATGTCTGCAATATCTACACTAGTTTACAGACACAGGATGATGCATGACTCCGGTAGCTCTTATATAAATACATTAATCCGCATATACCTAGAGTATCTCGCATCTATAGTAGCTCGCATATACCCGCGGTAACTCGGATATAGCTTTAGTAGCTCGCATATACCCGCGGTAACTCGAATATAGCTATAGTAGCTCGCATATACCCGCGGTAACTCGAATATAGCTTTAGTAGCTCGCATATACCCGCGGTAACTCGAATATAGCTATAGTAGCTCGCATATACCCGCGGTAACTCGGATATAGCTTTAGTAGCTCGCATATACCCGCGGTAACTCGGATATATCTTTAGTAGCTCGCATATACCCGCGGTAACTCGAATATAGCTTTAGTAGCTCGCATATACCCGCGGTAACTCGAATATAGCTTTAGTAGCTCGCATATACCCGCGGTAACTCGAATATAGCTTTAGTAGCTCGCATATACCCGCGGTAACTCGAATATAGCTTTAGTAGCTCGCATATACCCGCGGTAACTCGAATATAGCTTTAGTAGCTCGCATATACCCGCGGTAACTCGAATATAGCTTTAGTAGCTCGCATATACCCGCGGTAACTCGAATATAGCTAATAGTAGCTCGCATATACCCGCGGTAACTCGAATATAGCTTTAGTAGCTCGCATATACCCGCGGTAACTCGAATATAGCTTTAGTAGCTCGCATATACCCGCGGTAACTCGAATATAGCTTTAGTAGCTCGCATATACCCGCGGTAACTCGAATATAGCTTTAGTAGCTCGCATATACCCGCGGTAACTCGAATATAGCTTTATTAGCTCGCATATACCCGCGGTAACTCGAATATAGCTTTAGTAGCTCGCATATACATGATCTGGCATCTATAGTAGCTCGCATACGCGATAATTCACATTCATTTACTATAATAAATGTTGTTCGTCCATCACAAGTGTTGATGACCATTTGTTACAGCCACTTTTGAAAATTAAATTTTAGTTATGTCCTTGATTATGAGTTAGTAGATGGCTAATGAGCCATATTCGAGCTGTAAATGTCCTTGGACAGTTCGGACATGGAATGACGACAGTAGATGGATCTTGGTCTATCCGTGACTTTCTGGCTGCTCTCCGCTGTTGAGCTGCTGCATTTTTCCTCTTTTTATAAGATGATGCGCTCTTATTGATTTTAGAACGCCATGTAGATCTATTTTGTGCAAGTTCTTCCCATGTATCTTGGTCTATTTCAAAGCTTTTTAGTGATTTCTTTAACGAGTCTTTGTAGCGCTTCTTTTGGCCACCTTGAATTCGTGTTCCCTTTTCCAGCTCACCATAGAGAAGTATCTTTCGCAGACGATGGTCTGGCATACGCATCAAATGATCTGCCAAACGAATCTGTGTCTGCATCAGGATTGTGTCAATGCTGGGGATACCAGCTCTATCAAGGACAGTGGTATCTGGAATCTTGTCTTGCCATCTGATGTTCATAACTTTTCTGAGACAATATGTGTGAAAAAATTGAGTTTCTTCACATGACGTCTATACACAGTTCATGTTTCACCAGCACTGGAAGTACCACTGCTCTATAATAAATACATGGAGTAGCTCGTATATATCTACAGTATATCGCATTTAGCTACAGTAGCTCGCATACACATATAATAGATCGCATATATAGCCTATGTATATATCATCATCATCACCAGGTACCATGCCGGCTGGCGTAGGCGGTCATGGCTCTCCACAGCTCTCTGTCTACAGTATTATTTATCAAAATCGTTGTTGTTTCCCTGCCGTGCCAGTTTGTCAAACTTTCTAATATTTTCTCACGTTATCGCCCTCTGTCTCTGTTCCCTTCAATTTTGCCTGTTGTGACTATGTTATCCAAATTTGCCTGTCTCATGAAGTGGTCAAAAAATGAATATTGTATTTTTTCTTATATTATTGATTAAGATCCGTTTCGCATTTGACTCTTTCAACACCTCCACATTAGTTTTTCTGGCATTCCATTGTATTCTCAACATTCTTCTGTAGAACCACATCTCATTATATATATAATGAGATGTGGTTCTATAGAAGAATGTTGAATATATATATATATATATATATATATATATATATATATATATATATATATATATATATATATATATATATATATATATATATATATATATATATATATATACAGTAGTATGCTTATACCTACAGAGTAGTTCGCATATACGTATAGTAGTTCGTATGTACCTACAATACCGCGCATATAGCCACAGTATCGCGGATCTATAATACTTTTCATATATCTACAGAAGCTTGTGTATACCTAGATTTTCTCGCATACAGTTACAGTAGCTCACATCTGCAGTATCTCGCATATACCAGCAGTAGCAGGGCCGGCCCTAACAAATGCGAGATCCAATGCAGAACGGATTGCAGGGGGCCCAGTCTGGGTAGGGAAGAGGATAGAATAAATTCTAATATGAATATAAAGTGCGGGACCCACTGCGGCCGCATAAGTTGCAATGGCCTAAGACCGGCCCTGAACAGTAGCTCGCATATACCCACAGTGTATCACATATACCTACAGTATCTCGCATATACCTGCAGTAGCTCGCATATACCCACAGTTTATCACATATACCTACAGTTTATGACATATACCTACACTATCTCGCATATATCAACAGTATCTCGCATATACTTGCAGTAGCTCGCATATACCCACAGTCTATCACATATAACTACAGTATCTCGCATATACTTGCAGTAGCTCGCATATACCTACAGTTTATCACATATATCTACAGTTTATCACATATACCTACAGTATCTCGCATATATCAACAGTATCTCGCATATGCCTATGGTAGATTGCATCTGCAGTAGCTCGCATCAGTAACTCGCATATGTAGTAGCTCTCATATACCTACAGTAACTCGCATATGTAGTAGCTCTCATATACCTACAGTAGCTTGCATCTGTAGTAGCTCTCATATACCTACAGTAACTCACATATGTAGTAGCTCGCATATACCTACAGTAACTCGCATATGTAGTAGCTCTCATATAACTACAGTAACTCGCATATGTAGTAGCTCTCATATACCTACAGTAACTCGCATATGCAGTAGCTCGCATATACCTACAGTAACTCGCATATGTAGTAGCTCGCATATACCTACAGTAACTCGCACATGTAGTAGCTCTCATATACCTACAGTAAGTTACATATGTAGTAGCTCTCATATACCTACAGTAACTCGCATATGTAGTCGCTCTCATATACCTACAGTAACTCACATATGTAGTAGCTCTCATATACCTACAGTAACTCGCATAAGTAGTAGCTCGCATATACCTACAGTAATTCGCATATGTAGTAGCTCGCATATACATACAGTAACTCACATATGTAGTAGCTCTCATATACCTACAGTAGCTTGCATCTGAAGTAGCTCGCATATACCTACAGTAACTCGCATTTGTAGTAGCTCGCATATACCTACAGTAACTCGCATATGTAATAGCTCTCATATACTAACAGTAAGTCACATATGTAGTAGCTCTCATATACCTACAGTAACTCGCATATGTAGTCGCTCTCATATACCTACAGTAACTCACATATGTAGTAACTCTCATTTACCTACAGTAACTCGCATATGTAGTAGCACGCATATACCTACAGTAATTCGCATATGTAGTAGCTCGCATATACATACAGTAACTCACATATGTAGTAGCTCTCATATACCTACAGTAGCTTGCATCTGAAGTAGCTCGCATATACCTACAGTAACTCACATATGTAGAAGCTCGCATATACCTACAGTAGCTTGCATCTGCAGTAGCTCGCATATACCTACAGTAACTCGCATATGTAGTAGCTCTCATATACTTACAGTAGCTTGCATCTGCAGTAGCTCGCATATACCTACAGTAACTCGCATATGTAGTAGCTCTCATATACCTACAGTAACTCGCATATGTAGTAGCTCTCATATACCTACAGTAACTCGCATATGTAGTAGCTCTCACATACCTACAGTAGCTTGCACCTGCAGTAGCTCGCATATACCTACAGTAACTCGCACATGTAGTAGCTCTCATATACCTACAGTAACTCGCATATGTAGTAGCTCGCATATACCTACAGTAACTCGCATATGTATTAGCTCTCATATACCTACAATAACTCGCATATGTAGTAGCTCGCATATACCTACAGTAGCTTGCATCTGCAGTAGCTCGCATATACCTACAGTAACTCGTATTTGTAGTAGCTCTCATATACCTACAATAACTCGCATATGTAGTAGCTCTCATATACCTACAGTAGCTTGCATCTGCAGTAGCTCGCATATACCTACAGTAACTCGTATTTGTAGTAGCTCTCATATACCTACAATAACTCGCATATGTAGTAGCTCTCATATACCTACAGTAGCTTGCATCTGCAGTAGCTCGCATATACCTACAGTAACTCGCATATGTATTAGCTCTCATATACCTACAGTAGCTTGCATCTGTAGTAGCTCGCATATACCTACAGTAACTCGCATATGTAGTAGCTCTCATATACCTACAGTAACTCGCATATGTAGTAGCTCGCATATACTCACAGTAACTCACATATGTAGTAGCTCACATATACCTACAGTAACTCGCATATGTAGTAGCTCGCATATACCTACAGTAACTCGCATATGTATTAGCTCTCATATATCTACAGTAACTCGCATATGTACTAGCTCGCATATACCTACAGTAACTCGAATATGTAGTAGCTCTCATATACCTACAGTAACTCACATATGCAGTAGCTCTCATATACCTACAGTAACTCGCATATGTAGTAGCTCGCATATACCTACAGTAACTCACAAATGTAGTAGCTCGCATATACCTACAGTAACTCGCATTTGTAGTAGCTCTCATATACCTACAGTAACTCGCATATGTAGTAGCTCTCATATACGTACAGTAACTCGCATATGTAGTAGCTCTCATATACCTAAAGTAGCTTGCATCTGCAGTAGCTCGCATATACCTAAAGTAGCTTGCATATGTATTAGCTCTCATATACCTACAGTAACTCACATATGTAGTAGCTCGCATATACCTACAGTAACTCGCATATGTAGTAGCTCGCATATACCTACAGTAACTCGCATATGTAGTAGCTCTCATATACCTACAGTAACTCGCATATGTAGTAGCTCGCATATACCTACAGTAACTCGCATATATAGTAGCTCGCATATACCTACAGTAACTCACAAATGTAGTAGCTCGCATATACCTACAGTAACTCACATATGTAGTAGCTCGCATATACCTACAGTAACTAGCATATGTAGTAGCTCTCATATACCTACAGTAACTCGCATATGTAGTAGCTCGCATATACCTACAGTAACTCGCATATGTAGTAGCTCTCATATACCTACAGTAGCTTGCATCTGCAGTAGCTCGCATATACATACAGTATCTCGCATATGTAGTAGCTCTCATATACCTACAGTAACTCGCACATGTAGTAGCTCTCATATACCTACAGTAACTCGCATATGTAGTAGCTCTCATATACCTACAGTAACTCGCATATGTAGTAGCACTCATATACCTACAGTAGCTTGCATCTGCAGTAGCTCGCATATACCTACAGTAACTCGCATATGTAGTAGCTCTCATATACCTACAGTAGCTTGCATCTGCAGTAGCTCGCATATACCTACATTAAGTCGCATTTGTAGTAGCTCTCATATACCTACAGTAACTCGCATTTGTAGTAGCTCTCATATACCTACAGTAACTCGCATATGTAGTAGCTCGCATATACCTACAGTAGCTTGCATCTGTAGTAGCTCGCATATACCTACAGTAACTCGCATATCTAGTAGCTATCATATACCTATAGTAGCTCACATATGTAGTAGCTCACATATACATACAGTAACTCGCATATGTAGTAGCTCTCATATACCTAAAGTAGCTTGCATCTGCAGTAGCTCTCATATACCTACAGTAACTCGCATATGTAGTAGCTCTCATATACCTACAGTAACTCGCATATGTAGTAGCTTTCATATACCTACAGTAGCTTGCATCTTCAGTAGCTCGCATATACCTACAGTAATTCGCATATCTAGTAGCTATCATATACCTACAGTAACTCACATATGTAGTAGCTCGCATATACCTACAGTAACTCACATATGTAGTAGATCGCATATACCTACAGTAACTCGCATATGTAGTAGCTCGCATATACCTACAGTAGCTTGCATCTGCAGTAGCTCGCATATACCTACAGTAACTCGCATATGTAGTAGCTCTCATATACCTACAGTAACTCGCATATGTAGTAGCGCTCATATACCTACAGTAGCTTGCATCTGCAGTAGCTCACATATGTAGTAGCTCGCATATAACTACAGTAACTCGCATATGTAGTAGCTCTCATATACCTACAGTAACTCGCATATGTAGTAGCTTGCATATACCTACAGTAACTCTCATATGTAGTAGCTCTCATATACCTACAGTAGCTAGCATCTGCAGTAGCTCGCACATACCTACAGTAACTCACATATGTAGTAGCTCGCATATACCTACAGTAGCTTGCATCTGCAGTAGCTCGCATATACCTACAGTAACTCACATATGTAGTAGCTCTCACATACCTACAATAGCTAGCATATGTAGTAACTCTCATATACCTAAAGTAGCTTTCATCTGAAGTAGCTCGCATATACCTAAAGTAGCTTGCATATGTATTAGCTCTCATTTACCTAAAGTAACTCACATATGTAGTAGCTCGCATATACCTACAGTAACTCGCATATGTAGTAGCTCGCATATACCTACAGTAACTCGCATATGTAGTAGCTCTCATATACCTACAGTAACTCGCATATGTAGTAGCTCGCATATACCTACAGTAACTCACAAATGTAGTAGCTCGCATATACCTACAGTAACTCACATATGTAGTAGCTCGCATATACCTACAGTAACTCGCATATGTAGTAGCTCTCATATACCTACAGTAACTCGCATATGTAGTAGCTCTCATATACCTACAGTAACTCGCATATGTAGTAGCTCTCATATACCTAAAGTAGCTTGCATCTGCAGTAGCTCGCATATACATAAAGCAGCTTGCATATGTATTAGCTCTCATATACCTACAGTAACTCACATATGTAGTAGCTCTCATATACCTACAGTAACTCACATATGTAGTAGCTCTCACATACCTACAATAGCTAGCATATGTAGTAACTCTCATATACCTAAAGTAGCTTTCATCTGAAGTAGCTCGCATATACCTAAAGTAGCTTGCATATGTATTAGCTCTCATTTACCTAAAGTAACTCACATATGTAGTAGCTCGCATATACCTACAGTAACTCGCATATGTAGTAGCTCGCATATACCTACAGTAACTCGCATATGTAGTAGCTCTCATATACCTACAGTAACTCGCATATGTAGTAGCTCGCATATACCTACAGTAACTCACAAATGCAGTAGCTCGCATATACCTACAGTAACTCACATATGTAGTAGCTCGCATATACCTACAGTAACTCGCATATGTAGTAGCTCTCATATACCTACAGTAACTCGCATATGTAGTAGCTCTCATATACCTACAGTAACTCGCATATGTAGTAGCTCTCATATACCTAAAGTAGCTTGCATCTGCAGTAGCTCGCATATACATAAAGCAGCTTGCATATGTATTAGCTCTCATATACCTACAGTAACTCACATATGTAGTAGCTCTCATATACCTACAGTAACTCACATATGTAGTAGCTCGCATATACCTACAGTAACTCGCATATGTAGTAGCTCTCATATACCTACAGTAACTCGCATATGTAGTAGCTCGCATATACCTACAGTAACTCACATATGTAGTAGATCTCATATACCTACAGTAACTCACATATGTAGTAGCTCTCATATACCTACAGTAACTCGCATATGTAGTAGCGCGCATATACCTACAGTAACTCACATATGTACTAGCTCGCATATACCTACAGTAACTCGCATATGTAGTAGCTCTCATATACCTACAGTTACTCGCATACGTAGTAGCTCTCATATACCTACAGTAACTCGCATATGTAGTAGCTCCCATATACCTACAGTAACTCACATATGTAGTAGATCGCATATACCTACAGTAGCTCACATATGTAGTAGCTCGCATATAACTACAGTAACTCGCATAAGTAGTATCTCTCATATACCTACTGTAACTCGCATATGTAGTAGCTCTCACATACCTACAGTAACTCGCATATGTAGTATCTCTCATATACCTACAGTAACTCGCATATGTAGTATCTCTCATATACCTACAGTAACTCGCATATGTAGTAGCTCTCACATACCTACAGTAACTCGCATATATAGTATCTCTCATATACCTACAGTAACTCGCATATGTAGCAGCTCACATATACCTACAGTAACTCACATATGTAGTAGCTCTCATATACCTACAGTAGCCTGCATCTGCAGTAGCTCGCACATACCTACAGTAACTCACATATGTATTAGCTCGCATATACCTACAGTAGCTTGCATCTGCAGTAGCTCGCATATACCTACAGTAACTCACATATGTAGTAGCTCTCATATACCTACAGTAACTCACATATGTAGTAGCTCTCACATACCTACAATAGCTTGCATATGTAGTAGCTCTCATATACCTAAAGTAGCTTGCATCTGCAGTAGCTCGCATATACCTACAGTAACTCACATATGTAGTAGCTCACATATACCTACAGTAACTCGCATATGTAGTAGCTCGCATATACCTACAGTAACTCGCATATGTAGTAGCTCTCATATACCTACAGTAACTCACATATGTACTAGCTCGCATATACCTACAGTAACTCGCATATGTAGTAGCTCTCATATACCTACAGTAACTCACATATGTAGTAGCTCTCATATACCTACAGTAACTCGCATATGTAGTAGCTCGCATATACCTACAGTAACTCACAAATGTAGTAGCTCGCATATACCTACAGTAACTCGCATATGTAGTAGCTCGCATATACCTACAATAACTCGCATATGTAGTAGCTCTCATATACCTACAGTAGCTTGCATCTGCAGTAGCTCGCATATACCTACAGTAACTCACATATGTAGAAGCTCGCATATACCTACAGTAACTCGCATATGTAGTAGCTCTCATATACCTACAGTAGCTTGCATCTGCAGTAGCTCGCATATACCTACAGTAACTCTCATATGTAGTAGCTCTCATATACCTACAGTAACTCGCATATGTACTAGCTCTCATATACCTACAGTAACTCGCATATGTAGTAGCTCGCATATACCTACAGTAACTCGCATATGTAGTAGCTCTCATAAACCTACAGTAGCTTGCATCTGCAGTAGCTCGCATATACATACAGTAACTCGCATATGTAGTAGCTCTCATATACCTACAGTAACTCTCACATGTAGTAGCTCTCATATACCTACAGTAACTCGAATATGTAGTATCTCTCATATACCTACAGTAGCTTGCATCTGCAGTAGCTTGCATATACCTACAGTAACTCACATATGTAGTAGTTCGCATATACCTACAGTAACTCGCATATGTAGTAGCTCGTATATACCTACAGTAACTCGTATATGTAGTAGCTCTCATATACCTACAGTAACTTGCATATGTAGTATCTCGCATATACCTACAGTAACTCACATATGTAGTAGCTCACATATACCTACAGTAACTCACATATGTACTAGCTCGCATATACCTACAGTAACTCGCATATGTAGTAGCTCGCATATACCTACAGTAACTCACAAATGTAGTAGCTCGCATATACCTACAGTAACTCGCATATGTAGTAGCTCGCATATACCTACAGTAACTCGCATATGTAGTAGCTCGCATATACCTACAGTAGCTTGCATCTGCAGTAGCTCGCATATACCTACAGTAACTCGCATATGTAGTAGCTCTCATATACCTACAGTAACTCGCATATGTAGTAGCGCTCATATACCTACAGTAGCTTGCATCTGCAGTAGCTCACATATGTAGTAGCTCGCATATAACTACAGTAACTCGCATATGTAGTAGCTCTCATATACCTACAGTAACTCGCATATGTAGTAGCTCTCATATACCTACAGTAACTCGCATATGTAGTAGCTTGCATATACCTACAGTAACTCTCATATGTAGTAGCTCTCATATACCTACAGTAGCTAGCATCTGCAGTAGCTCGCACATACCTACAGTAACTCACATATGTAGTAGCTCGCATATACCTACAGTAGCTTGCATCTGCAGTAGCTCGCATATACCTACAGTAACTCACATATGTAGTAGCTCTCACATACCTACAATAGCTAGCATATGTAGTAACTCTCATATACCTAAAGTAGCTTTCATCTGAAGTAGCTCGCATATACCTAAAGTAGCTTGCATATGTATTAGCTCTCATTTACCTAAAGTAACTCACATATGTAGTAGCTCGCATATACCTACAGTAACTCGCATATGTAGTAGCTCGCATATACCTACAGTAACTCGCATATGTAGTATCTCGCATATACCTACAGAAACTCACATATGTAGTAGCTCACATATACCTACAGTAACTCGCATATGTAGTAGCTCGCATATACCTACAGTAACTCGCATATGTAGTAGCTCGCATATACCTACAGTAACTCGCATATGTAGTAGCTCTCATATACCTACAGTAACTCGCATATGTAGTAGCTCTCATATACCTACAGTAACTCGCATATGTAGTAGCTCTCATATACCTAAAGTAGCTTGCATCTGCAGTAGCTCGCATATACATAAAGCAGCTTGCATATGTATTAGCTCTCATATACCTACAGTAACTCACATATGTAGTAGCTCTCATATACCTACAGTAACTCACAAATGTAGTAGCTCTCACATACCTACAATAGCTAGCATATGTAGTAACTCTCATATACCTAAAGTAGCTTTCATCTGAAGTAGCTCGCATATACCTAAAGTAGCTTGCATATGTATTAGCTCTCATTTACCTAAAGTAACTCACATATGTAGTAGCTCGCATATACCTACAGTAACTCGCATATGTAGTAGCTCGCATATACCTACAGTAACTCGCATATGTAGTAGCTCTCATATACCTACAGTAACTCGCATATGTAGTAGCTCGCATATACCTACAGTAACTCACAAATGCAGTAGCTCGCATATACCTACAGTAACTCACATATGTAGTAGCTCGCATATACCTACAGTAACTCGCATATGTAGTAGCTCTCATATACCTACAGTAACTCGCATATGTAGTAGCTCTCATATACCTACAGTAACTCGCATATGTAGTAGCTCTCATATACCTAAAGTAGCTTGCATCTGCAGTAGCTCGCATATACATAAAGCAGCTTGCATATGTATTAGCTCTCATATACCTACAGTAACTCACATATGTAGTAGCTCTCATATACCTACAGTAACTCACATATGTAGTAGCTCGCATATACCTACAGTAACTCGCATATGTAGTAG
This sequence comes from Meghimatium bilineatum, assembly GCA_034231615.1. Lineage (NCBI taxonomy): Eukaryota > Metazoa > Mollusca > Gastropoda > Stylommatophora > Philomycidae > Meghimatium > Meghimatium bilineatum. The sequence continues at coordinate 243,639 of CM067319.1, read as the reverse complement.
CTCTCATATACCTACAGTAACTCGCATATGTAGTAGCTCGCATATACCTACAGTAACTCACATATGTAGTAGATCTCATATACCTACAGTAACTCACATATGTAGTAGCTCTCATATACCTACAGTAACTCGCATATGTAGTAGCTCGCATATACCTACAGTAACTCACATATGTACTAGCTCGCATATACCTACAGTAACTCGCATATGTAGTAGCTCTCATATACCTACAGTAACTCGCATACGTAGTAGCTCTCATATACCTACAGTAACTTGCATATGTAGTAGCTCCCATATACCTACAGTAACTCACATATGTAGTAGATCGCATATACCTACAGTAGCTCACGTATGTAGTAGCTCGCATATAACTACAGTAACTCGCATAAGTAGTATCTCTCATATACCTACAGTAACTCGCATATGTAGTAGCTCTCACATACCTACAGTAACTCGCATATGTAGTATCTCTCATATACCTACAGTAACTCGCATATGTAGTATCTCTCATATACCTACAGTAACTCGCATATGTAGTAGCTCTCACATACCTACAGTAACTCGCATATATAGTATCTCTCATATACCTACAGGAACTCGCATATGTAGCAGCTCACATATACCTACAGTAACTCACATATGTAGTAGCTCTCATATACCTACAGTAGCCTGCATCTGCAGTAGCTCGCACATACCTACAGTAACTCACATATGTATTAGCTCGCATATACCTACAGTAGCTTGCATCTGCAGTAGCTCGCATATACCTACAGTAACTCACATATGTAGTAGCTCTCATATACCTACAGTAACTCACATATGTAGTAGCTCTCACATACCTACAATAGCTTGCATATGTAGTAGCTCTCATATACCTAAAGTAGCTTGCATCTGCAGTAGCTCGCATATACCTACAGTAACTCACATATGTAGTAGCTCACATATACCTACAGTAACTCGCATATGTAGTAGCTCGCATATACCTACAGTAACTCGCATATGTAGTAGCTCTCATATACCTACAGTAACTCACATATGTACTAGCTCGCATATACCTACAGTAACTCGCATATGTAGTAGCTCTCATATACCTACAGTAACTCACATATGTAGTAGCTCTCATATACCTACAGTAACTCGCATATGTAGTAGCTCGCATATACCTACAGTAACTCACAAATGTAGTAGCTCGCATATACCTACAGTAACTCGCATATGTAGTAGCTCGCATATACCTACAGTAACTCGCATATGTAGTAGCTCTCATATACCTACAGTAGCTTGCATCTGCAGTAGCTCGCATATACCTACAGTAACTCACATATGTAGAAGCTCGCATATACCTACAGTAACTCGCATATGTAGTAGCTCTCATATACCTACAGTAGCTTGCATCTGCAGTAGCTCGCATATACCTACAGTAACTCTCATATGTAGTAGCTCTCATATACCTACAGTAACTCGCATATGTACTAGCTCTCATATACCTACAGTAACTCGCATATGTAGTAGCTCGCATATACCTACAGTAACTCGCATATGTAGTAGCTCTCATAAACCTACAGTAGCTTGCATCTGCAGTAGCTCGCATATACATACAGTAACTCGCATATGTAGTAGCTCTCATATACCTACAGTAACTCTCACATGTAGTAGCTCTCATATACCTACAGTAACTCGAATATGTAGTATCTCTCATATACCTACAGTAGCTTGCATCTGCAGTAGCTTGCATATACCTACAGTAACTCACATATGTAGTAGCTCGCATATACCTACAGTAACTCGCATATGTAGTAGCTCGTATATACCTACAGTAACTCGCATATGTAGTAGCTCTCATATACCTACAGTAACTTGCATATGTAGTATCTCGCATATACCTACAGTAACTCACATATGTAGTAGCTCACATATACCTACAGTAACTCACATATGTACTAGCTCGCATATACCTACAGTAACTCGCATATGTAGTAGCTCGCATATACCTACAGTAACTCACAAATGTAGTAGCTCGCATATACCTACAGTAACTCGCATATGTAGTAGCTCGCATATACCTACAGTAACTCACATATGTAGTAGCTCTCATATACCTACAGTAACTCGCATATGTAGTAGCTCGCATATACCTACAGTAGCTTGCATCTGCAGTAGCTCGCATATACCTACAGTAACTCGCATATGTAGTAGCTCTCATATACCTACAGTAACTCGCATATGTAGTAGCGCTCATATACCTACAGTAGCTTGCATCTGCAGTAGCTCACATATGTAGTAGCTCGCATATAACTACAGTAACTCGCATATGTAGTAGCTCTCATATACCTACAGTAACTCGCATATGTAGTAGCTCTCATATACCTACAGTAACTCGCATATGTAGTAGCTTGCATATACCTACAGTAACTCTCATATGTAGTAGCTCTCATATACCTACAGTAGCTAGCATCTGCAGTAGCTCGCACATACCTACAGTAACTCACATATGTAGTAGCTCGCATATACCTACAGTAGCTTGCATCTGCAGTAGCTCGCATATACCTACAGTAACTCACATATGTAGTAGCTCTCACATACCTACAATAGCTAGCATATGTAGTAACTCTCATATACCTAAAGTAGCTTTCATCTGAAGTAGCTCGCATATACCTAAAGTAGCTTGCATATGTATTAGCTCTCATTTACCTAAAGTAACTTGCATCTGCAGTAGCTCGCATATACATAAAGCAGCTTGCATATGTATTAGCTCTCATATACCTACAGTAACTCACATATGTAGTAGCTCTCATATACCTACAGTAACTCACATATGTAGTAGCTCTCACATACCTACAATAGCTAGCATATGTAGTAACTCTCATATACCTAAAGTAGCTTTCATCTGAAGTAGCTCGCATATACCTAAAGTAGCTTGCATATGTATTAGCTCTCATTTACCTAAAGTAACTCACATATGTAGTAGCTCGCATATACCTACAGTAACTCGCATATGTAGTAGCTCGCATATACCTACAGTAACTCGCATATGTAGTAGCTCTCATATACCTACAGTAACTCGCATATGTAGTAGCTCGCATATACCTACAGTAGCTTGCATCTGCAGTAGCTCGCATATACCTACAGTAACTCGCATATGTAGTAGCTCTCATATACCTACAGTAACTCGCATATGTAGTAGCGCTCATATACCTACAGTAGCTTGCATCTGCAGTAGCTCACATATGTAGTAGCTCGCATATAACTACAGTAACTCGCATATGTAGTAGCTCTCATATACCTACAGTAACTCGCATATGTAGTAGCTCTCATATACCTACAGTAACTCGCATATGTAGTAGCTTGCATATACCTACAGTAACTCTCATATGTAGTAGCTCTCATATACCTACAGTAGCTAGCATCTGCAGTAGCTCGCACATACCTACAGTAACTCACATATGTAGTAGCTCGCATATACCTACAGTAGCTTGCATCTGCAGTAGCTCGCATATACCTACAGTAACTCACATATGTAGTAGCTCTCACATACCTACAATAGCTAGCATATGTAGTAACTCTCATATACCTAAAGTAGCTTTCATCTGAAGTAGCTCGCATATACCTAAAGTAGCTTGCATATGTATTAGCTCTCATTTACCTAAAGTAACTCACATATGTAGTAGCTCGCATATACCTACAGTAACTCGCATATGTAGTAGCTCGCATATACCTACAGTAACTCGCATATGTAGTAGCTCTCATATACCTACAGTAACTCGCATATGTAGTAGCTCGCATATACCTACAGTAACTCACAAATGTAGTAGCTCGCATATACCTACAGTAACTCACATATGTAGTAGCTCGCATATACCTACAGTAACTCGCATATGTAGTAGCTCTCATATACCTACAGTAACTCGCATATGTAGTAGCTCTCATATACCTACAGTAACTCGCATATGTAGTAGTTCTCATATACCTAAAGTAGCTTGCATCTGCAGTAGCTCGCATATACATAAAGCAGCTTGCATATGTATTACCTCTCATATACCTACAGTAACTCACATATGTCGTAGCTCTCATATACCTACAGTAACTCACATATGTAGTAGCTCTCACATACCTACAATAGCTAGCATGTGTAGTAACTCTCATATACCTAAAGTAGCTTTCATCTGAAGTAGCTCGCATATACCTAAAGTAGCTTGCATATGTATTAGCTCTCATTTACCTAAAGTAACTCACATATGTAGTAGCTCGCATATACCTACAGTAACTCGCATATGTAGTAGCTCGCATATACCTAAAGTAACTCGCATATGTAGTAGCTCTCATATACCTACAGTAACTCGCATATGTAGTAGCTCGCATATACCTACAGTAACTCACAAATGCAGTAGCTCGCATATACCTACAGTAACTCACATATGTAGTAGCTCGCATATACCTACAGTAACTCGCATATGTAGTAGCTCTCATATACCTACAGTAACTCGCATATGTAGTAGCTCTCATATACCTACAGTAACTCGCATATGTAGTAGCTCTCATATACCTAAAGTAGCTTGCATCTGCAGTAGCTCGCATATACATAAAGCAGCTTGCATATGTATTAGCTCTCATATACCTACAGTAACTCACATATGTAGTAGCTCTCATATACCTACAGTAACTCACATATGTAGTAGCTCGCATATACCTACAGTAACTCGCATATGTAGTAGCTCTCATATACCTACAGTAACTCGCATATGTAGTAGCTCGCATATACCTACAGTAACTCACATATGTAGTAGATCTCATATACCTACAGTAACTCACATATGTAGTAGCTCTCATATACCTACAGTAACTCGCATATGTAGTAGCTCGCATATACCTACAGTAACTCACATATGTACTAGCTCGCATATACCTACAGTAACTCGCATATGTAGTAGCTCTCATATACCTACAGTAACTCGCATATGTAGTAGCTCTCATATACCTACAGTAACTCGCATATGTAGTAGCTCCCATATACCTACAGTAACTCACATATGTAGTAGATCGCATATACCTACAGTAGCTCACATATGTAGTAGCTCGCATATAACTACAGTAACTCGCATAAGTAGTATCTCTCATATACCTACAGTAACTCGCATATGTAGTAGCTCTCACATACCTACAGTAACTCGCATATGTAGTATCTCTCATATACCTACAGTAACTCGCATATGTAGTATCTCTCATATACCTACAGTAACTCGCATATGTAGTAGCTCTCACATACCTACAGTAACTCGCATATGTAGTATCTCTCATATACCTACAGTAACTCGCATATGTAGCAGCTCACATATACCTACAGTAACTCACATATGTAGTAGCTCTCATATACCTACAGTAGCCTGCATCTGCAGTAGCTCGCACATACCTACAGTAACTCACATATGTATTAGCTCGCATATACCTACAGTAACTCGCATATGTAGTAGCTCGCATATACCTACAGTAACTCGCATATGTAGTAGCTCTCATATACCTACAGTAACTCACATATGTACTAGCTCGCATATACCTACAGTAACTCGCATATGTAGTAGCTCTCATATACCTACAGTAACTCACATATGTAGTAGCTCTCATATACCTACAGTAACTCGCATATGTAGTAGCTCGCATATACCTACAGTAACTCACAAATGTAGTAGCTCGCATATACCTACAGTAACTCGCATATGTAGTAGCTCGCATATACCTACAGTAACTCGCATATGTAGTAGCTCTCATATACCTACAGTAGCTTGCATCTGCAGTAGCTCGCATATACCTACAGTAACTCACATATGTAGAAGCTCGCATATACCTACAGTAACTCGCATATGTAGTAGCTCTCATATACCTACAGTAGCTTGCATCTGCAGTAGCTCGCATATACCTACAGTAACTCTCATATGTAGTAGCTCTCATATACCTACAGTAACTCGCATATGTACTAGCTCTCATATACCTACAGTAACTCGCATATGTAGTAGCTCGCATATACCTACAGTAACTCGCATATGTAGTAGCTCTCATAAACCTACAGTAGCTTGCATCTGCAGTAGCTCGCATATACATACAGTAACTCGCATATGTAGTAGCTCTCATATACCTACAGTAACTCTCACATGTAGTAGCTCTCATATACCTACAGTAACTCGAATATGTAGTATCTCTCATATACCTACAGTAGCTTGCATCTGCAGTAGCTTGCATATACCTACAGTAACTCACATATGTAGTAGCTCGCATATACCTACAGTAACTCGCATATGTAGTAGCTCGTATATACCTACAGTAACTCGCATATGTAGTAGCTCTCATATACCTACAGTAACTTGCATATGTAGTATCTCGCATATACCTACAGTAACTCACATATGTAGTAGCTCACATATACCTACAGTAACTCACATATGTACTAGCTCGCATATACCTACAGTAACTCGCATATGTAGTAGCTCGCATTTACCTACAGTAACTCACAAATGTAGTAGCTCGCATATACCTACAGTAACTCGCATATGTAGTAGCTCGCATATACCTACAGTAACTCACATATGTAGTAGCTCTCATATACCTACAGTAACTCGCATATGTAGTAGCTCTCGTATACCTACAGTAACTCGCATATGTAGTAGCTCGCATATGTCTACAGTAACTCACATATGTAGTATCTCTCATATACCTACAGTAACTCGCATATGTAGTAGCTCTCACATACCTACAGTAACTCGCATATGTAGTATCTCTCATATACCTACAGTAACTCGCATATGTAGCAGCTCGCATATACCTACAGTTACTCACATATGTAGTAGCTCTCATATACCTACAGTAGCCTGCATCTGCAGTAGCTCGCACATACCTACAGTAACTCACATATGTATTAGCTCGCATATACCTACAGTAGCTTGCATCTGCAGTAGCTCGCATATACCTACAGTAACTCACATATGTAGTAGCTCTCATATACCTACAGTAACTCACATATGTAGTAGCTCTCACATACCTACAATAGCATGCATATGTAGTAGCTCTCATATAGCTAAAGTAGCTTGCATCTGCAGTAGCTCGCATATACCTAAAGTAGCTTGCATATGTATTAGCTCTCATATACCTACAGTAACTCACATATGTAGTAGCTCGCATATACCTACAGTAACTCGCATATGTAGTAGCTCGCATATACCTACAGTAACTCGCATATGTAGTAGCTCGCATATACCTACAGTAACTCACATATGTAGTAGCTCACATATACCTACAGTAACTCGCATATGTAGTAGCTCGCATATACCTACAGTAACTCGCATATGTAGTAGCTCTCATATACCTACAGTAACTCACATATGTACTAGCTCGCATATACCTACAGTAACTCACATATGTAGTAGCTCGCATATACCTACAGTAACTCGCATATGTAGTAGCTCGCATATACCTACAGTAACTCACATATGTACTAGCTCGCATATACCTACAGTAACTCGCATATGTAGTAGCTCTCATATACCTACAGTAACTAACATATGTAGTAGCTCGCATATACCTACAGTAACTCGCATATGTAGTAGCTCGCATATACCTACAGTAACTCACAAATGTAGTAGCTCGCATATACCTACAGTAACTCACATATGTAGTAGCTCGCATATACCTACAGTAACTCGCATATGTAGTAGCTCTCATATACCTACAGTAACTCGCATATGTAGTAGCTCTCATATACCTACAGTAACTCGCATATGTAGTAGCTCTAATATACCTAAAGTAGCTTGCATCTGCAGTAGCTCGCATATACCTAAAGTAGCTTGCATATGTATTAGCTCTCATATACCTACAGTAACTCACATATGTAGTAGCTCTCATATACCTACAGTAACTCACATATGTAGTAGCTCGCATATACCTACAGTAACTCGCATATGTAGTAGCTCTCATATACCTACAGTAACTCGCATATGTAGTAGCTCGCATAAACCTACAGTAACTCACATATGTAGTAGCTCTCATATACCTACAGTAACTCACATATGTAGTAGCTCTCATATACCTACAGTAACTCGCATATGTAGTAGCTCGCATATACCTACAGTAACTCACATATGTACTAGCTCGCATATATCTACAGTAACTCGCATATGTAGTAGCTCTCATATACCTACAGTAACTCGCATATGTAGTAGCTCGCATATACCTACAGTAACTCGCATATGTAGTAGCTCTCATATACCTACAGTAACTCGCATATGTAGTAGCTCGCATATACCTACAGTAACTCACATATGTAGTAGATCGCATATACCTACAGTAGCTCACATATGTAGTAGCTCGCATATAACTACAGTAACTCGCATATGTAGTATCTCTCATATACCTACAGTAACTCGCATATGTAGTAGCTCTCACATACCTACAGTAACTCGCATATGTAGTATCTCTCATATACCTACAGTAACTCGCATATGTAGTATCTCTCATATACCTACAGTAACTCGCATATGTAGTAGCTCTCACATACCTACAGTAACTCGCATATGTAGTATATCTCATATACCTACAGTAACTCGCATATGTAGCAGCTCGCATATACCTACAGTAACTCACATATGTAGTAGCTCTCATATACCTACAGTAGCCTGCATCTGCAGTAGCTCGCACATACCTACAGTAACTCACATATGTATTAGCTCGCATATACCTACAGTAGCTTGCAACTGCAGTAGCTCGCATATACCTACAGTAACTCACATATGTAGTAGCTCTCATATACCTACAGTAACTCACATATGTAGTAGCTCTCACATACCTACAATAGCTTGCATATGTAGTAGCTCTCATATACCTAAAGTAGCTTGCATCTGCAGTAGCTCGCATATACCTAAAGTAGCTTGCATATGTATTAGCTCTCATATACCTACAGTAACTCGCATATGTAGTAGCTCTCATATACCTAAAGTAGCTTGCATCTGCAGTAGCTCGCATATACCTAAAGTAGCTTGCATATGTATTAGCTCTCATATACCTACAGTAATTCAAATATGTAGTAGCTCGCATATACCTACAGTAACTCGCATATGTAGTAGATCGCATATACCTACAGTAACTCGCATATGTAGTAGCTCTCATATACCTACAGTAACTTGCATATGTAGTATCTCGCATATACCTACAGTAACTCACATATGTAGTAGCTCACATATACCTACAGTAACTCGCATATGTAGTAGCTCGCATATACCTACAGTAACTCGCATATGTAGTAGCTCTCATATACCTACAGTAACTCACATATGTAGTAGATCACATATACCTACAGTAACTCAGAAATGTAGTAGCTCTCATACACCTACAGTAACTCACATATGTAGTAGCTCTCACATACCTACAATAGCTTGCATATGTAGTAGCTCTCATATACCTAAAGTAGCTTGCATCTGCAGTAGCTCGCATATACCTAAAGTAGCTTGCATATGTATTAGCTCTCATATACCTACAGTAACTCACATATGTAGTAGCTCGCATATACCTACAGTAACTCGCATATGTTGTAGCTCGCATATACCTACAGTAACTCGCATATGTAGTAGCTCTCATATACCTACAGTAACTCGCATATGTAGTAGCTCGCATATACCTACAGTAACTCACATATGTAGTAGCTCACATATACCTACAGTAACTCGCATATGTAGTAGCTCGCATATACCTACAGTAACTCGCATATGTAGTAGCTCTCATATACCTACAGTAACTCACATATGTACTAGCTCACATATACCTACAGTAACTCGCAAATGTAGTAGCTCTCATATAACTACAGTAACTAACATATGTAGTAGCTCTCATATACCTACAGTAACTCACATATGTAGTAGATCACATATACCTACAGTAACTCAGAAATGTAGTAGCTCTCATACACCTACAGTAACTCACATATGTAGTAGCTCTCACATACCTACAATAGCTTGCATATGTAGTAGCTCTCATATACCTAAAGTAGCTTGCATCTGCAGTAGCTCGCATATACCTAAAGTAGCTTGCATATGTATTAGCTCTCATATACCTACAGTAACTCGCATATGTAGTAGCTCGCATATACCTACAGTAACTCACAAATGTAGTAGCTCGCATATACCTACAGTAACTCACATATGTAGTAGCTCGCATATACCTACAGTAACTCGCATATGTAGTAGCTCGCATATACCTACAGTAACTCGCATATGTAGTAGCGAGCATATACCTACAGTAACTCGCATATGTAGTAGCTCTCATATACCTACAGTAACTTACATATGTACTAGCTCGCATATACCTATAGTAACTCGCATATGTAGTAGCTCTCATATACCTACAGTAACTCACATATGTAGTAGCTCTCATATACCTACAGTAACTCGCATATGTAGTAGCTCGCATATACCTACAGTAACTCACAAATGTAGTAGCTCGCATATACCTACAGTAACTCGCATATGTACTAGCTCTCATATACCTAAAGTAACTCGCATATGTAGTAGCTCGCATATACCTACAGTAACTCGCATATGTAGTAGCTCTCATATACCTACAGTAGCTTGCTTCTGCAGTAGCTCGCATATACATACAGTAACTCGCATATGTAGTAGCTCTCATATACCTACAGTAACTCTCACATGTAGTAGCTCTCATATACCTACAGTAACTCGAATATGTAGTAGCTCTCATATACCTACAGTAGCTTGCATCTGCAGTAGCTTGCATATACCTACAGTAACTCACAAATGTAGTAGCTCGCATATACCTACAGTAACTCGCATATGTAGTAGCTCGTATATACCTACAGTAACTCGCATATGTAGTAGCTCTCATATACCTACAGTAACTTGCATATGTAGTATCTCGCATATACCTACAGTAACTCACATATGTAGTAGCTCTCACATACCTACAGTAACTCACATATGTAGTAGATCACATATACCTACAGTAACTCAGAAATGTAGTAGCTCTCATACACCTACAGTAACTCACATATGTAGTAGCTCTCACATACCTACAATAGCTTGCATATGTAGTAGCTCTCATATACCTAAAGTAGCTTGCATCTGCAGTAGCTCGCATATACCTAAAGTAGCTTGCATATGTATTAGCTCTCATATACCTACAGTAACTCACATATGTAGTAGCTCGCATATACCTACAGTAACTCGCATATGTTGTAGCTCGCATATACCTACAGTAACTCGCATATGTAGTAGCTCTCATATACCTACAGTAACTCGCATATGTAGTAGCTCGCATATACCTACAGTAACTCACATATGTAGTAGCTCACATATACCTACAGTAACTCGCATATGTAGTAGCTCGCATATACCTACAGTAACTCGCATATGTAGTAGCTCTCATATACCTACAGTAACTCACATATGTACTAGCTCACATATACCTACAGTAACTCGCAAATGTAGTAGCTCTCATATAACTACAGTAACTAACATATGTAGTAGCTCTCATATACCTACAGTAACTCACATATGTAGTAGATCACATATACCTACAGTAACTCAGAAATGTAGTAGCTCTCATACACCTACAGTAACTCACATATGTAGTAGCTCTCACATACCTACAATAGCTTGCATATGTAGTAGCTCTCATATACCTAAAGTAGCTTGCATCTGCAGTAGCTCGCATATACCTAAAGTAGCTTGCATATGTATTAGCTCTCATATACCTACAGTAACTCGCATATGTAGTAGCTCGCATATACCAACAGTAACTCACAAATGTAGTAGCTCGCATATACCTACAGTAACTCACATATGTAGTAGCTCGCATATACCTACAGTAACTCGCATATGTAGTAGCTCTCATATACCTACAGTAACTCGCATATGTAGTAGCTCTCATATACCTAAAGTAGCTTGCATCTGCAGTAGCTCGCATATACCTAAAGTAGCTTGCATATGTATTAGCTCTCATATACCTACAGTAATTCACATATGTAGTAGCTCGCATATACCTACAGTAACTCGCATATGTAGTAGCTAGCATATACCTACAGTAACTCGCATATGTAGTAGCTCTCATATACCTACAGTAACTTGCATATGTAGTATCTCACATATACCTACAGTAACTCACATATGTAGTAGCTCACATATACCTACAGTAACTCGCATATGTAGTAGCGAGCATATACCTACAGTAACTCGCATATGTAGTAGCTCTCATATACCTACAGTAACTCACATATGTACTAGCTCGCATATACCTATAGTAACTCGCATATGTAGTAGCTCTCATATACCTACAGTAACTCACATATGTAGTAGCTCTCATATACCTACAGTAACTCGCATATGTAGTAGCTCGCATATACCTACAGTAACTCACAAATGTAGTAGCTCGCATATACCTACAGTAACTCGCATATGTACTAGCTCTCATATACCTAAAGTAACTCGCATATGTAGTAGCTCGCATATACCTACAGTAACTCGCATATGTAGTAGCTCTCATATACCTACAGTAGCTTGCTTCTGCAGTAGCTCGCATATACATACAGTAACTCGCATATGTAGTAGCTCTCATATACCTACAGTAACTCTCACATGTAGTAGCTCTCATATACCTACAGTAACTCGAATATGTAGTAGCTCTCATATACCTACAGTAGCTTGCATCTGCAGTAGCTTGCATATACCTACAGTAACTCACAAATGTAGTAGCTCGCATATACCTACAGTAACTCGCATATCTAGTAGCTCGTATATACCTACAGTAACTCGCATATGTAGTAGCTCTCATATACCTACAGTAACTTGCATATGTAGTATCTCGCATATACCTACAGTAACTCACATATGTAGTAGCTCACATATACCTACAGTAACTCACATATGTACTAGCTCGCATATACCTACAGTAACTCGCATATGTAGTAGCTCGCATATACCTACAGTAACTCACAAATGTAGTAGCTCGCATATACCTACAGTAACTCGCATATGTAGTAGCTCGCATATACCTACAGTAACTCGCATATGTAGTAGCTCTCATATACCTACAGTAGCTTGCATCTGCAGTAGCTCGCATATACCTACAGTAACTCACATATGTAGAAGCTCGCATATACCTACAGTAACTCGCATATGTAGTAGCTCTCATATACCTACAGTAGCTTGCATCTGCAGTAGCTTGCATATACCTACAGTAACTCACATATGTAGTAGCTCGCATATACCTACAGTAACTCGCATATGTAGTAGCTCTCATATACCTACAGTAGCTTGCATCTGCAGTAGCTCGCATATACCTACAGTAACTCGCATATGTAGTAGCTCTCATATACCTACAGTAGCTTGCATCTGCAGTAGCTCGCATATACATACAGTAACTCGCATATGTAGTAGCTCTCATATACCTACAGTAACTCGCACATGTAGTAGCTCTCATATACCTACAGTAACTCACATATGTAGTAGATCGCATATACCTACAGTAGCTCACATATGTAGTAGCTCGCATATAACTACAGTAACTCGCATATGTAGTATCTCTCATATACCTACAGTAACTCGCATATGTAGTAGCTCTCACATACCTACAGTAACTCGCATATGTAGTATCTCTCATATACCTACAGTAACTCGCATATGTAGTATCTCTCATATACCTACAGTAACTCGCATATGTAGTAGCTCTCACATACCTACAGTAACTCGCATATGTAGTATATCTCATATACCTACAGTAACTCGCATATGTAGCAGCTCGCATATACCTACAGTAACTCACATATGTAGTAGCTCTCATATACCTACAGTAGCCTGCATCTGCAGTAGCTCGCACATACCTACAGTAACTCACATATGTATTAGCTCGCATATACCTACAGTAGCTTGCAACTGCAGTAGCTCGCATATACCTACAGTAACTCACATATGTAGTAGCTCTCATATACCTACAGTAACTCACATATGTAGTAGCTCTCACATACCTACAATAGCTTGCATATGTAGTAGCTCTCATATACCTAAAGTAGCTTGCATCTGCAGTAGCTCGCATATACCTAAAGTAGCTTGCATATGTATTAGCTCTCATATACCTACAGTAATTCAAATATGTAGTAGCTCGCATATACCTACAGTAACTCGCATATGTAGTAGATCGCATATACCTACAGTAACTCGCATATGTAGTAGCTCTCATATACCTACAGTAACTTGCATATGTAGTATCTCGCATATACCTACAGAAACTCACATATGTAGTAGCTCACATATACCTACAGTAACTCGCATATGTAGTAGCTCGCATATACCTACAGTAACTCGCATATGTAGTAGCTCTCATATACCTACAGTAACTCACATATGTAGTAGATCACATATACCTACAGTAACTCAGAAATGTAGTAGCTCTCATACACCTACAGTAACTCACATATGTAGTAGCTCTCACATACCTACAATAGCTTGCATATGTAGTAGCTCTCATATACCTAAAGTAGCTTGCATCTGCAGTAGCTCGCATATACCTAAAGTAGCTTGCATATGTATTAGCTCTCATATACCTACAGTAACTCACATATGTAGTAGCTCGCATATACCTACAGTAACTCGCATATGTTGTAGCTCGCATATACCTACAGTAACTCGCATATGTAGTAGCTCTCATATACCTACAGTAACTCGCATATGTAGTAGCTCGCATATACCTACAGTAACTCACATATGTAGTAGCTCACATATACCTACAGTAACTCGCATATGTAGTAGCTCGCATATACCTACAGTAACTCGCATATGTAGTAGCTCTCATATACCTACAGTAACTCACATATGTACTAGCTCACATATACCTACAGTAACTCGCAAATGTAGTAGCTCTCATATAACTACAGTAACTAACATATGTAGTAGCTCTCATATACCTACAGTAACTCGCATATGTAGTAGCTCGCATATACCTACAGTAACTCACAAATGTAGTAGCTCGCATATACCTACAGTAACTCACATATGTAGTAGCTCGCATATACCTACAGTAACTCGCATATGTAGTAGCTCTCATATACCTACAGTAACTCGCATATGTAGTAGCTCTCATATACCTAAAGTAGCTTGCATCTGCAGTAGCTCGCATATACCTAAAGTAGCTTGCATATGTATTAGCTCTCATATACCTACAGTAATTCACATATGTAGTAGCTCGCATATACCTACAGTAACTCGCATATGTAGTAGCTCGCATATACCTACAGTAACTCGCATATGTAGTAGCTCTCATATACCTACAGTAACTTGCATATGTAGTATCTCACATATACCTACAGTAACTCACATATGTAGTAGCTCACATATACCTACAGTAACTCGCATATGTAGTAGCGAGCATATACCTACAGTAACTCGCATATGTAGTAGCTCTCATATACCTACAGTAACTCACATATGTACTAGCTCGCATATACCTATAGTAACTCGCATATGTAGTAGCTCTCATATACCTACAGTAACTCACATATGTAGTAGCTCTCATATACCTACAGTAACTCGCATATGTAGTAGCTCGCATATACCTACAGTAACTCACAAATGTAGTAGCTCGCATATACCTACAGTAACTCGCATATGTACTAGCTCTCATATACCTAAAGTAACTCGCATATGTAGTAGCTCGCATATACCTACAGTAACTCGCATATGTAGTAGCTCTCATATACCTACAGTAGCTTGCTTCTGCAGTAGCTCGCATATACATACAGTAACTCGCATATGTAGTAGCTCTCATATACCTACAGTAACTCTCACATGTAGTAGCTCTCATATACCTACAGTAACTCGAATATGTAGTAGCTCTCATATACCTACAGTAGCTTGCATCTGCAGTAGCTTGCATATACCTACAGTAACTCACAAATGTAGTAGCTCGCATATACCTACAGTAACTCGCATATGTAGTAGCTCGTATATACCTACAGTAACTCGCATATGTAGTAGCTCTCATATACCTACAGTAACTTGCATATGTAGTATCTCGCATATACCTACAGTAACTCACATATGTAGTAGCTCACATATACCTACAGTAACTCACATATGTACTAGCTCGCATATACCTACAGTAACTCGCATATGTAGTAGCTCGCATATACCTACAGTAACTCACAAATTTAGTAGCTCGCATATACCTACAGTAACTCGCATATGTAGTAGCTCGCATATACCTACAGTAACTCGCATATGTAGTAGCTCTCATATACCTACAGTAGCTTGCATCTGCAGTAGCTCGCATATACCTACAGTAACTCACATATGTAGAAGCTCGCATATACCTACAGTAACTCGCATATGTAGTAGCTCTCATATACCTACAGTAGCTTGCATCTGCAGTAGCTTGCATATACCTACAGTAACTCACATATGTAGTAGCTCGCATATACCTACAGTAACTCGCATATGTAGTAGCTCTCATATACCTACAGTAGCTTGCATCTGCAGTAGCTCGCATATACCTACAGTAACTCGCATATGTAGTAGCTCTCATATACCTACAGTAGCTTGCATCTGCAGTAGCTCGCATATACATACAGTAACTCGCATATGTAGTAGCTCTCATATACCTACAGTAACTCGCACATGTAGTAGCTCTCATATACCTACAGTAACTCGCATATGTAGTAGCTCTCATATACCTACAGTAGCTTGCATCTGCAGTAGCTCGCATATACCTACAGTAACTCACATATGTAGTAGCTCGAATATACCTACAGTAACTCGCATATGTAGTAGCTCTCATATACCTACAGTAGCTTGCATCTGCAGTAGCTCGCATATACCTACAATAACTCGCATATGTAGTAGCTCTCATATACCTACAGTAACTCACATATGCAGTAGCTTGCATATACCTACAGTAACTCGCATATGTAGTAGCTCTCATATACCTACAGTAACTCACATATGCAGTAGCTCGCATATACCTACAATAACTCGCATATGTAGTAGCTCTCATATACCTACAGTAACTCGCATATGTAGTGGCTCTCATATTCCTACAGTAGCTTGCATCTGCAGTAGCTCGCATTTACCTACAGTAACTCGCATATGTAGTAGCTCTCTTATACCTACAGTAACTCGCATATGTAGTAGCTCTCATATACCTACAGTAACTCGCATATGTAGTAGCTCTCATATACCTACAATAACTCGCATATGTAGTAGCTCCCATATACCTACAGTAACTCACATATGTAGTAGATCGCATATACCTACAGTAGCTCACATATGTAGTAGCTCGCATATAACTACAGTAACTCGCATATGTAGTATCTCTCATATACCTACAGTAACTCGCATATGTAGTAGCTCTCACATACCTACAGTAACTCGCATATGTAGTATCTCTCATATACCTACAGTAACTCGCATATGTAGTATCTCTCATATACCTACAGTAACTCGCATATGTAGTAGCTCTCACATACCTACAGTAACTCGCATATGTAGTAGCTCTCATATACCTACAGTAGCTTGCATCTGCAGTAGCTCGCATATACCTACAGTAACTCGCATATGTAGTAGCTCTCATATACCTACAGTAACTCACATATGTAGTAGCTCTCATATACCTACAGTAACTCGCATATACTCACAGCATCGCGGATCTATAATAGCTTGCATGTATCTAGTTTCTCGCATACGCTTACAGTAGATCACATCTGCATTATCTCGCATATATTTGCGGTAGCTGACATATACCTACAGTAAATCGCATATATCAACAGTAGCTCGCAGTAATTACTTCTGTAGTAGTTTCTGTGTGTACACCTAAATTACCTACATTCATCTGGAAACTGTAGCTAACATATGCCTACAGTATCTCGCATTTATAGTAACTCGCATCTGTTGTAGCTATCATATGCCTACAGTAGTACCCATCTATAGTAACTCACATCTACAATGGTCCGAATATACTTACATCAGCTCGCATATACCAACAGTATCTCGCATCTATAGTAGTTCGCATCTGTAGTGGCTCTATATACATAGAGAAGCTTGAACTTCGTATCTATAGTATCTCGCTTATATACTAGCTCGCATATACATCATGTATGGTATGTATTCGACTGAATGATGAATGATCATATAATCAATTCGTCCTCATGTGACATATTCGTTTCATAATGTGATCTTCCTTATGGATTCTCTGAACACTCCGCGATTCTGGGCGAGTTGACCTGCTGCAGATATAATTATTTTTAACCATCTGATATATCACTGCACCATCGTCGTCTTGGGCAACCTTTTCCCCCAATGCCGTTAATTCTGACTTCAGCTATTAATCTTGCCATGCTGTTATGTCTCTTCGTAAGACAAAAACAAAAACAAATCCACACCTATCTTGTTAAAGAGCCAACCCACCCTCTTCGACGTTTACTGATCTTAAAACTTCTTCATTTGTCTTTTTTAGCTGTCCGTGGTATACGTAAAATTCTTCTGCACCATCTCATTTCGAAAGCAGTAATTCTTTTTGCTAATGTTTTATTTAATGTCCATGCCTTACAACCATATATTGGCACTGGAAATACGCATGTTCTATGCTCATACATAGTACTATGATACTATGTTCATACATAGTTTGGCTTTGCTGCTTGTGACAAACATTTATAAAAAATACCCTGCTGGAGACAGCAACATCTAGTCTTCATGAAACTACCATTTCTATTTGAGCAAATCGAGTCTCAAATTGGTCATCAGTTTACTCGAAGATATATCCTTGACATCTCAATATCTTCATTTCGCATTTCATTCATATCGTGTAGTCTTGAGTCATCTGGAAACCAAGCTCATAGATAAGGGAAAAAAGAGATGGGGGGGGGTGTGTAGTATGTAATAATCCCCTTTTCCCCTTAACGTGACGGAAATATATTATGACATTTAATACTAGCGAAGGAGTGTAACAGAGAGCAAATAGCTTGGCCACCCCCACAGCCTCTCCCCCATGATAAAATATTTTAAAATGCTACATATATAACGCGATTCATCTCTTTTCCTATTCGAGCACTTCTCCTATCCGTCTTCAATAACAATGGTATCTTTGTCCCTGCTCTAATCGATACGATATCAACAGTTATTTCTAGGATCTGTGATCAACAATTGGTGAGTGTTGTTACCAGCTGTAAGTACTTGGACGTAGTCGGTAGTTAGATGATGTCACTGATGACAGCAGGAAAAATACGCCAGCAAGAAACTGGAAGAATAGATGAACTTGTAAGAGCGTGACTTGGATACTGATGATACACATTTAAATCTCTATCACGTGATCTACAGAAAGTTGTCCTCACCCACTAACTATAATCGTGACCTCTGATCCCGGGAGACGTGAGCCAACAATTGAGACTGGTTTCAGTCACTGACGACTATCTGAGATGAGTAGAAGGCTTCCACTTCGAACAGATCACGTGAATGGCGTGTGGCTGTACTATTAATACTATCGCAGTGTTGCCATAAACAAGGCGTCGCCAATCTTTAAAAACAACCGTCAGCGAGTGGAAAAGTCTGAAAGCAAGCATTCATCACCTTTTGATACTAAACAAATCTCTATCCTGGTGGTAAAATGGCTATCCTCTAAAATTGAAATATATTTAAAGATAGTTGTTCTTCTGTCTTGTGTGACCTGGGTCAAAGAAAGAAATGTGGAAGAATTAAGAAGGCTGAGCCGATGCCCGGCACGTTCCCGGCTAGCGACCGGCAGGTGGTGAGATAAGATGAACACTGTGGCAGCTTTTTACTGATGTGATTGTCACTGTGTAGGGCGTAGGGGCTATGTAACGGCGACGTAGTGGTATTCGCAAGTCCGTAGATATGACTTCAGTAAAGGGGGCTACTTTTTTTATATTTTTTATATAAAAAATTGGGCATTCGTCCATCATCCTGTGTAATTCCTTCTTTTTTAATGAGAATTTTGATGAACCTTTATGGAAAATTGTTGGGGTTTGGGGGAGGTATGTAGACATATAAACTATGGTAATGTATGTAGGCATACATAATTATTATTATTGTATGTAGACATAAACAAAACTGACTAATGTATATAGTTAGTTAGTGGTCGGATCATCATCACTGCAAACTGGACACGTCCATAATGTATATAGTGGTGGATGTACTGATGAATGTAGGACCGATATTGAGGCGATGCAACTATGTATATAGGAACTGTGTAGGGGCGCCGATTTTATTTATACCACTAAATCATCCTGACATAATTTCTGTGTTTAATACAAAATCACATAGTCTCTAAGTATACCACTAAATCGTATACATAAAGTTTCTGTGCATACCACTAAATCGCATAGTTTCTTTTTATACCACTAAATCGTCCTTATATAGTTTCTGTGTGTACCACTAAATCATTTAGTTTCTGAGTCTACAACTAAATTGTCCTCATATAGTTTCTGAATATACGACTAAATCGTCTTCATATAATTTCTGTGTATACCATTAAATCACATAATATCTGGTTATACAACTAAAGCACATAGTTTCTATGTATACCACAAAATTATATTGTTTATATGTATACCACTATATCGTCCTCTTATAGTTTCTGTGTATACCATTAAATTATCCTCATATAGTTTCTGCGTATACCACTAAATCATATAGTTTCTGAATATACCACTAAATCGTCCTGATATGAGTTATGTACATTTCACAAAATAATATTGTTTCTTAATATACTACTATTTCATCCTCATATAATTTGTGCGTATACCACTAAATCATATGGTTATTGTGTATACTACTAAACCGCACACACATAGTTTCTGAGTATACCACTAAATTGGCCTCATATAGTTTCTGTGCATACCACTGAATCATATAATATATGCGTATACCACTAAATCATATAGTTTCTGAGTATAAAACTAAATCGTCCTCACATAGCTTCTACGTATATCACCAAATCGTCATCAAAGAGTTTCTGTGTATACCACCAAATAATATAGTTCCTGAGTATACACTAAAATCATCTTCACATAGTTTCTGAGTATATCACTAAATCATCCTCATATAGTTTATGTGTATACCACTAAATCATATATTTCCTGTGTATACAGAACTATATCGTCCTAATATATAGTTTATGTGTATACCACTAAATAATATAGTTTCCGTTATACCCCTAAATCATATAATTTCTGCGTATATCATTAAATCGGGCCGACGTACTTTCCATGTATACCCACCAAATTACATTATACCACTAAATTGTCATTATATAGTTTCTGTGTGTACCACTAAATTATAGAATTTGTGCATACCACTAAATCATATAGTGTCTGTGTATACAACTGAATCATCTACTTTCTAAGTATACCATTAAATCGTCCTGATATAATTTAGGTGTTTACCACTAAATCCCATAGTTTATGTGTTTACCTCTAAATCGTTCTGATATAGTTTTTGCATATAACAATGAATCACATAGTTTCTGTGTATATACCACTAAATCACATGGTTTCTGTGTAAACAATATAATCAAATAATTTCTGTAAAAAAGTAAAGTAACCCATAGCATTTATTAATGCCGTAGGGGTGTGAGATGTTAGCGATCTCACATTTCACAGGCTCTGCAAATGAGGGCGGTAGCCATCTCCTCTCCCTCGCAGTCTTTACTTCCCGGATTAATCCGGTACCCATTTAAGGCTGGGTCGACCTTGGAGCCGTTGCGATCTGAAAACATTTCCGCCTCAACTGGGGAATGAACCCAGACCACTCATATGCGAAGCCAGTGCGCTAACCACTGCGCTAACGCGGCTCCCAATAATTTCTGTACATACCACTAAATCCCAGTTTTTGTATATAGGTATACTATTAAATCACACAGATGCTGTGTGTGCCACTAAATCGTTGTGATATAGTTTGGAAAAACGCATAAATGACACTGCAGACATTTCGACGATTCGAACATGTCAACAATATGCATGTAGACAACGAGATATTCGTCAAGAAATAAACAATGATAAGAGCGACAAGCTGTCCAGATGCCATGTCATTCACATTAGAAGAACTAAAAGTATATATACGGAAATTAAAGGACAGAAAATCACCAGTACCGGACGGTGTCACCATGAACTAGGACATTCAGCAATGTATAAATTACTACAGATATAAAATTTAATTTGGGATAAAGACAATGTACCACAGTCGTGGAGAGAAGCGTTCATGTGTCCTATCATAAAGAAAGGCTAGGACAAACAGAATCCCCCAAAAGTACAGATCAATAAATCTAACCAGTTGTGTCTGCAAGACAATGGAAATAATGGTCAATAAAAGATTGAAATAGTACCTAGAATTAGAGAAGCTATTAGTAACACACCAATCTGGATTTATAGAGTGTAACAACACAGAAGACCCAAAACAATTTCTGTACCAGATCATTGAAGATACATTTCAAGAAAAGAATGAAGTTTTCACCCTATGTATACATCTCCAAAAAGCTTTTGACAAGTTCTGGAAAGATGGGCTGATTGTAAAGCTGCGACGAAATGGAAATAAGAGTAACAACATGTGTACGTGGGTACGATACTTCCTACACAATCTGAAAGCAAGAGTCAATATGGGAGGTTATAATGGCAAAAAATATCTCCTAAAACATTGAGTTCCTCAAGGATGAGTACTGTCTCCAACTCTGTTTCTTGCATTCATAAACGATCTAATCTGCGAACGGCCACAAGGTGTAAGAGCTGCAATGTATGCTGATGACTTGGTGGTGTGGTGTGTAGAAGACCATCTAAAGATCGCCAACACGAAAATACAAAAGGCAGCAGACAACATAGCAGTATGGACAGATAAATGGATGGTAAAGTTCAATGCAAGAAAGTCATCAATAACACTCTTCACACTCGCAAATAAGGACAAAGCAGGAAAGATAAAAGGTGTAAACACACTTAATTGGAAAAGACCGAAGTAATGAAGATAGAAAGAACAGAAAGAAACACCAATACATATATTGGAAACAACAGACTTAAACAAGCACGGAAGTCACATATCTAGGAAGTCTGCGACGCCAAGGTACCAGATTGAGAAAATAATGACAAACTACTGAACGTATTTATATTGACTAGAAAATCATTGCAGCCAAATATGATGGGTTGATGGCTACGTCCTGAATAGAATACGTCACAATGATTTAATTTTTTTTTCTAGAAAAATTAAGGTGTGGGGTTGGTTCTGCCATATAATTCACGTGTTATTGACAGTGGTGTAGCGCGAACGTTTAGAGTGAGAACGCCGAATGACCTTTTCTTAGTAGGTAGGTAACTTCTACACCCCCCCCCCTCCTTTTCTTCACACCAAAAACACATATTTACTGGCCAATATACAATATAAGACTATATACAATATACAGTGCTTTATATGCAATATAAAAAAAGGCTACACCTTAGATGAATTTCTCGAACTAAATGAAGAAGACAAATGAAAACAACGAATCACACAGCAAATCACAGCACATACAAAGAAATCACTAAGAAAATAAGGAAAAATACAAGATAGGACAAAAACAAAGAACAAATATAGACTGAAAACCTGCAGCAAAATAGAGGAGATAAACACACAAGGAAGAAGTTATAGTATATTCAAAGAGATGAGAACTTCAAGCCAGCACTAAACATCATCAAGCCAAACATAGTAACAAATTGATAGAAAACAAAGATATCCTGAAAATATGGAAAAAATACTATAAGAAAATGTATGAAGAAAGCCACAGAAACACTGACAATAGCAGTGAAATAAAACAAGAATCCAGTTTAGATGAAGTCGGGCCATTAAAGACATGAAGGGTTTTTCCAGAAATCTCCAGGGAGTAATAATATAACTGCTGAAAAGATCTAGGCAGGAAACCACCATCACCATCTATCACACACTCTGCATATAGATACCGGAAAGTGAAGTTTGGCCCAAGGAATGGACAAGATCAGTCTACATATCGCTATCAAAGAAGGGAAATCTAATGCTATGCACCAACTACAGAACAATTGCACTGATCCAGCAAAGTACTACTTGGTATCATCATGAAAAGACTACCACATAAGCTGGAAGAAGAGTTAAATGAAGCACAGGCAGGTTTCAGACAGGGCAGAGACACCAGAGACCATATTTTCAATATGCGGAACATCATAGAGATATGCAGATAATTTAATGTCGACATCTACACATGCTTTATGGAATATACCAAAACATTCGATTGTGTACAGCATCAAAAACTTTGAAATATCATAATAAAGGACATGGGTTTCCCACTACACCTAATCCGCCTCATAAAAAACATATCAAGACTAGCAAGCAGCCGTGAGAGTAAAAAGTGAAATATTTGATTGGTTCAGCGTGGAAAACGGAGTCAGACAAGGATGTGTCCTATCACTATATCTCTTCAACATTTATGCAGAGAACATCATTAGGAATGTAAGAAATGGCCAACAGAGAAATACTTCGGTCCACTCATCATTAGAGGTTCGAGATACCAGAACTAAGATATGCTGATGATACAACATTATTGGCACACAGTCAAGCAGGTCTCCAACACATCATAAACATCATTAAAGAATATAGTGAAAAAAAACAACCTATTTCTGAATGGAAATATGACCAAGGTTTGCCGAGATGTTAAATTATTTTTATCAAAAACGTATTGTTCATTTGGATTGATCATTTGAAGTTAGGTTTAGAATAATAATGTCGCTATAGAAATATTTTTTTATCAAAGAAATGTGATCCAGTATCAAAGATACCTTATTTAACCTATATTAAAAAAAAGTTAATCTAAATTATAAACAATCGCTGGATTATGTAGATGCTTACATCTCACAGCTGATTATTAAATATAAAGGCATGACCCTCACGGTAGAATGTGCACCGTTCTAAAAGTAGTTGTTTCCACTGTACATTTGTATAAAGCAATGTTACATATGGAAATTCCCGTTTAGCACCAAATATTATTTTTCCTGAACTTAGAATTATGTGAAATCAAAAACGGCTATTGACTCGATTTCAAGTCACAAGTCAGAGGCACGTCTCAATATTTACAGAAAGTAGGCGGCACTAAGCATATTACCTTCTGCAAGTCTATGTGAGAATGAATCTGAAAGCGAAATATTTTACTGAGCATAACATTGCTATAAAGATTTATCAATACTTCTGCAGAGAGCGTAAAAAGGGACATCTTTATTGTTCTTTATCAAATCCTGAGAAGAGAACAATGCATATTTTAGGTTTGTGTAAACGTTCATTTGATCGAATAGTGGAAGCAAGCGGATATTTATTGCCAACAAATTCACGAAAGCAAGGAAGGAAAGAAAAGATAGACAGTTTCGATAAGGACCTAGTAAAAAGAGAAATATGTAGAATGTTTGATAAAAACGAAGAAGTGACACTTAGAAAGTTGAAGATTTGGCTGAAAACTAATAACGACATTGAAATATCAAAAACTTTATTATGGAAAACTGTAAGAAATGCAGGCTTCACCTTTAGAAAGTATGCTGGTGGAAAAAACATTATTTGTGAAAAGCCACATCTGGTAGCTCTTAGAAGCAAGTATTTACGTGAAGTGAAGGGAATGCGCGAGAATGGTTATGATATTGTGTATTTAGATGAAACTTGGATCAACGCTCATCATACAAATGAAAAGGAATGGCAGTTAGCAGATGGAAGTATTAAAAGATCAGTACCAAGTAGTAAAGGGCAACGTTTGATAGTTGCACATGCAGGTAGCAGACATAATGGGTTGTTGCAGAATTCTCATCTAATTTTCATTTCAAAATCCATTGACAATAGAGACTACCACTCCGAAATGAATGGGCACATATTCGAAGACTGGATCGAAAAAAGTATTCTTCCAATATTAGATAGACCTTCTTGTCTGATAATGGACAATGCTTCATACCATAACGTAGTGAACGTAGAAGATAGAATCCCAACATCATCAAGTACAAAAGATGCAATCAAAACGTGGCTCATAAAAGAACACATACCAGTTACCGACAGGTACTTGAAACCCGAATTGCTTAACCTTGTAAAACAGACACAACGAACAAAGATATTTAAAATAGACAAGTTAATTGAAGAACATGGTCATAGATGTTTGAGACTACCTCCATATCATGCACACTTAAATCCTATAGAGCTAATTTGGGCAAAAGTTAAAGGACACGTAGCATCTACAAATACAACTTTCAAATTATGTGATATTGAGACACTTACAAATCAGGCTCTATCAAATATACATAAAGACTACTGGGTGAAATGTGAGGATCACGTGTTACGCCAAGAAGAGGAATATTGGAAAAAGGAAGGTTTGTTGTTTGTTCAGCCGAAAACAGTAATCGACCTATTTGACTCGTCTGATTATGAATGATCATTACTCTGATTAAGTCTACACTAAAAAAAGTTTGATTTGCAAAATTTACAAGTTGATTTGTAAAACATTTCATTGCTCAATACCACCCAAGCAATTCAAAAAAATGTTATAAGCAAACCATCAACCATTACTTATAAAAATTAGCCCGCTTGATTCAATACAGAAGTTCAGATATCTTGGATCAACTATTACAGACAAAATTTCCTTACATGAAGAAATATATGTACTTATTTCAAAGGCAGCGACAACATTTGTGAAACTCACACCAAGAGCATGGAACAATATCAAATTGACTCTACGAACAAAAGATATATTTTAAATTTTTTTACACCTGCCACCATGTAAAATTTTGTGGACACGCCTTTGGGTCATCATTGCACTAGATTACTGTAAAATATTTTGTTTATGGTCGAAATAATATTTACATGGGCAAACATCAAAAGAATTCGCCGCTTTCAAATAACCGTTACAGCTAGACATCAAGTAACACATATGTTTTCGCGACATGGACATTTTAACAACGTATGCCAAAATTCATGTGAAATCATCAAGAACTTTTTGAATTATAAATCATAACATCTCGGCAAACGAATCTGAACGGACTAGCAAGTTCTCAATGAGTATCAACAACCGCGAATTAGAAAGAGTCGCTAGTTTTGAATACCTTGGTTCTCTTATCAACAGTAAGTGGGAATTGATATTAAGAAGTCAGAAGGAGGTTATATATCGCGTTCAAGAAAGCTGATACAAATGAAAAACATATGGCTGAGCTGCTGCATAACAACAAAACTAACATTCCTAAGAGTCTACATATTCCCAGTCACAATATATGGGTGTGAGTCCTGGACATTTACCAACAAAATGAAAAATAAAATAGCAGCATTTATTTGAAGCAAAATTTTGCAGAAAATTCTCAGAATACCATGGACTAAAAATATCACCAATGTAGCCATCCTAAGCGACATGAATGTAAAAGAAAACTGGCTAAGCAGCATGGTTCTTTCCAGAAAACTACAATATTTTGGCCTATGTCAAACGCCATGACGGCCTAGAGAAAACCATAATGGAGGGATAATGGCGGGGAGAAAAAGAGACAGACCAAGAAGAAGATGGACGCAAGATATCATAAGATCACTTGAACATGACAATAACAGAAGCAGGAAGACTGGCTCAAGATAGACAGAAGTTTTCGAAAGCTACATTCTGTTCAGGATATGCTACCTGATGAGGATGATAGATATCTATGTGTGTGTTTGCGTGTGATATGTACCCTTTACATAACGTTACAATCACTGCCACTCTGTAAGCGTCTCGGTTCTGTGCAAGCTTCACTGCTTCTTCCAGTGTCATGTTCAGGAGGTCTTCGATGTCATGTGTCCAAGGTAGCGTTGGTTTACCTTGTGTTCTCTTGCCCGGAACTTTATCATATGTACACATGCGCTCACTAATGCAGTTCAAATGTTGTAAATGAAATATTAACAACTAATGTACTCCAACAACCAACGCACTTGTACGATTAATCTAGCTTTGTAGAATAAGAATAACTTGAGAACAAAAGTGACAACAGTTTAAACATCAACTATTGAAATCATAGTCACCCATAACGTCATCTTTGAGTAGCGTGACTAAAGTATCTGCCTATTCTTCACTCTTCTACATAACCTTGATGACAACAGCCTTCTGTAATGTTAACAATGAGAGTTGTTGGTGGTATCAACAAGTGGCACAATCATTTCTGTGCAATAACTTGCAGTGCCAATAAAAGGTTTGTTACTTTAACAGCATGCAATCTCTTAGAGTTGTTTTTCACCATATTTACTTGTGAGAATATTCTTTACACACATGCTGATGATTGTGGAAGTGCCATCAATCTACACATAAACTTTGAAAGTAATTCAAACTTCTGTTATACTTGTATCCGTCCTTTTCAGATCAACATTTTGACTGTTTTCTTTAGTATTTACGTAAAACACAGGATTTAGAACGTATTACCTTATACTGTATTCTTTGTCAATTTGTAAAATAATAGGAAACTTTTAATCGCATTTCTAAAACGATTGCTACACACTTTTACAGTGAACAATGTATATGGTCGTACGATCAGATTGTATCCCTTCCGTTAGCTCTCCGTTATCTAACCATTCACTACAGAATGGTTGCATATACCACGTCTTTGATGCTTTACGCCTCTTACACTCAATGTTGATGACGAGGACGATGCAATACTAGAATCACCACATTTATGATTGTATTTGTCCATAGATTATATGTATGTATATATAGGGGCCTATATATATCACGTGTCATATTCTGTCCAGAATATTGCCTTCATCGTGGATACTCTTTAAACGCCTCTCTGTCCCAGACAAGCAGGTCTGCATTGGCCAGAGACATGTTCATACGTTCTTCAATGTCGCTGGTCAATCGTTTTCTTGGTCTCGTTCTTCTGCTGTAACCTGGCACTCTGCCCTCCAGAATCAGCATGTCGATACCATCATATCTTGTTACGTGTTCAAAATAATCGTATGATGGTATTTAGAAGCTAACCTTCATTTAGTTTCAGTAATTTCAAAATTGCATTGTTCTTATTTTTCTCTGTGCATGATAATCGTAGAATCTTTCTGTAGCACTTTATTTCATATGAAATTACTCATCTGGATATTCCATAAATTATAGTCTTAATAATGATACGAGATATATAAATTAGTAAATAATAGTTATAAAACCTGCTGATTTAAATCAAGACACAGATACACATTTCAGTGAGTGAGTGAGTGAGTGATAATTGCTACTATTTGTACATATCCTACTATACTATATATTATGTAGCGTTTAGAATGACATCAATTATTGAAAATCCAGAAGGATCGACAAAGTAAATTGAAAATAAGTGAGGGACAGTAACTCAAAACCAAAACGCACTCAAAATAAAAACCAAAACATAAACAGTAAACGGTACTTATTGCGGAACAATTAGCTATAATTTAATAAAGATTTTTGTTTTAAAGTAATTAGACAACAATAAAAAGATCTGATCAGTGGAGAAAAACCTAAGAATGTTACATGTTACATAAGTTGGTTACATATGCAGGTTTTCAGTTTTTAGTTCTTTGAAAACACATCATCATAAATTAATTCTAACGCATATGATTGGTCTGAAGCCAGCGTGTCTACGACAGTACCGTAAATACTAAAAGATCAACGGGTTTTTCAACTTGTGCTTCACTAGGTTGTGACGTGGTGTCATTGTCAAATAGTATTCTTTTGGACGCCAAAGACTCTCCGCTTCAAACTTCCAGGGCGGTGCGATTTGTTAGTTAATGTTTTCCTCAAGGGCGGATAAGAAGATTGGCTTGGTATTCTGCTAGATCCGTTATCTTTCTGTTATGTTTATAGCAAATAAATATAAATGTGTGTGCTCTATTTATGTTGTTTAAAGTGGACTCCGAGAGTTTTGGCGTTTTTTGAAGCCATGCCACTGATTCTTAATACAATATACAATGTTCAATTTTCTTAAAGATGTGTTTGAACCTCTTAAAGCAGCCTTTATATGCGGCCATGTTGTTGCCTGTGCTAATTATACGTGAATATTAAATCTTCTTCTTCTTCTGCGTTCGTTCTCAAACTCCTGCAGATTAGAAGGATGTAGTCCGGAGAACAGAAAGCGTTGTGTCATGGTTTACAGCATAGCTGCGATATCTGCGCCTTTTGGCCTGACACATCCGACTTCAGCCTGACTTTGGGCCACTGACCATATATGTGATGGGACAGCCAACTCCATCCCATAACCTCCTTAGTCGCCTTTTACGACATGCATGGAAGGTAAACAGTGTTGCTATTCTTTGATCCCCTTTCGGGCCCCGGCAACACAAAGGCAGAATATTAAATGAAAGTTAGTTACTGAACACATGCATAACACAGCCAGTGTAATTACATTTTACTATTATTCTAAGCTCGTCTATGTACAAGAAATTCTCCATAAAAGTATTTTTGATGTTGTTAAGAAAAATATGCGTTTCCCCGTTTTAGTAAACAGAGTGGGTGGCGGGTAGAAAAGACTAAGAATACTAGGGACAGACAAGCAAAATAAGGAAAGCAGAAAATATACCCCAGGTGTGCTGTGAAGAAATGTCCAGCGCATTCGTTGTCAAATTAGGAAATCAGGACCAGAGGACAATGGCAGCTACAGAACAAAAGGCTTCTGTTCAGTGGTCCGATGTGAGCACGTGCCAAATTTGAGTAAGGGGCTCCGGCCAGGTCAATCCATTTTGTTTGCCGCTTGGTTTGAAAGGTGTCCATGAGGGGATTAAATTTCTCATTACTGCCCCTTCACATGGAACACTGAAAGTCCCGCCTGCAACAGGAAACAGTTTCAGGGACGAAAGACCGCAACAAGAAGAGATGTGTCAGGATGAAAGCAACAATTGAAGATGAAAGCAGAAAGAAGGGTAGGTTGATGAAAGTAACACAATAGGGAGATATATTGATGAAAGTAACACACTCGGGAGATATATTGATGAAAGTCAAACAACCAAGAGACAAGGTGATCAAATTAAAACAATCCAGGGATATGCTGACGAAATTAACACAATCCAGGGATATGCTGACGAAATTAACACAGTCAATGGATATGCTGACTAAATTAACACAATCAAGGGATATGCTGACGAAATTAACACAATCAAGGGATATGCTGACGAAATTAACACAATCAAGGGATATGCTGACGGAATTAACACAATCAAGGGATATGCTGACGAAATTAACACAATAAAGGGATATGCTGACTAAATTAACACAGTCAATGGATATGCTGACTAAATTAACGCAGTCAATGGATATGCTGACTAAATTAACGCAGTCAATGGATATGCTGACTAAATTAACGCAGTCAATGGATATGCTGACTAAATTAACGCAGTCAATGGATATGCTGATGTTTTGATAAAAGTAAGGAATTATTCTGAAGGAGAATGAGACCGAAGGGAGAAGAGGAAGAAGATATGAAATACAGAAAAAAAGCCTTGCATATCGTGGAGCACGAAGCA
This sequence comes from Meghimatium bilineatum, assembly GCA_034231615.1. Taxonomy (NCBI): domain Eukaryota; kingdom Metazoa; phylum Mollusca; class Gastropoda; order Stylommatophora; family Philomycidae; genus Meghimatium; species Meghimatium bilineatum. Next base: position 212,152 of record CM067319.1, on the reverse strand, counting down.
CACACGCATGCATATACATTCATACAGACATACACATAAACACACGAACATACACAGCTGTGTTAGTGCACATAATACACGAGCGGGTGCACAAATACATAAACTCACAAACTGGACCTATCATGAAGCATGAAGCACAAACAAACGTTTTGTGAGATATTTTGAAGAATCCCTTCTGCCCACCGGAGAGCGGTGTTTTTCTTATGGAGCTCACAACACAGAGCACACTATTATTTATACACACACAATGTGCTGGTCATGGCGTGTGAGATACACATACGCCCACACACTCACTCACAAACGTTTCTTATCTTGGCATGTGAGATACACACACTGATAGAAATTTTGGATACTTTTAGCATATTAAATACATGTCACACGCTCACAAACTTTACTGGTCTCAACGCATGAAATACTCGCGCGCACACACGCACACAAACTTTACTGGTCTTGACGCATGCAATGAACGCGCACATACACACACACATTTTACTGGTCTCGACGCATGAAATACACGCGCGCACACACGCATACAAACTTGACTGGTCTTTTGCATGAAATGCACGCGCGCACACACACACATACACACACACTTTGCTAGTCTCGATGCATGAAATGCACGCGCACACAAACATTTAATAGTCTTTGCGCATTAAATGCACGCACACACATACACACACGCGCACTTTGCTGGTCTTGGCACATGCTATGCACGCACGGGCGCGCACGCATACACACACACGCACACACACTCACACAAATGTTGTTAGTCTTGGAACATGACATGCACGCACGGGCGCGCGGGCACATACATACACACTGACACAAGCGTTGCTGATCTTGGCGTATGAATACAGAAGATTTCGTTGAACTTGGTAAGAACATGCCACAAATAAACTTTAATTTGAAAATCGTAACTCAATGCATGAGAAAATATTCCAGACAGTATTTGCTGAAATCTTAAACTGAGGTGTGACCAAGATCCGGGGTCAGTGGGAGGCTCAAGTCAAAGATTTCGAAACAAAATTTGAGGTCAGATTTTACGACTACTGTTGTCCAGTGTGCCCGTAGTCCAGCGATGGTCACTGCTAAAAAACAGCAGATGTCCAGTTCAAACATTTCATGACAATGTGCGCACAACAAATAGTTCGCCTGTTAGAGGAAAAGTGAGGAGAGTGGACAGGTCAGTTTATTGTTGGAAGGTTCACCCTAACAGTTGTTATGTCCACTTCTCGTCTTTGGCGCGAGCAGAACAGCAAAACTACAGACTGGACATTGTGACGTATGCAAGTAGCCATTAGAAATGTGTCCGCAGGTGTTAAAGCAAATAATACTCACATGGAGGCCGACGCAAGGCCACCTGTTCCCCCTCGCCCCACCTCTCCACGTGCTCCACGTCCTTAAGGTGACAACAGGGACAATATGACCAGAGCGCGTGTCCTCTATGCCGTCCTGCTGTGTCCGAACAAAATTAGTTATAAATATAACTTAATTTCAACAATAAATAATTACCTTCAACAATATATCAATACCTTCAACAATATAATAATTAATTTCAACAATATATCAATACCTTCAACAATATATCAATACTTTCAACAATAAAGAATTACTTTCAACAATATATCAATACTTTCAACAATATATCAATACCTTCAACAATATATTACTTTCAACAATATATCATTACTTTGAACATTATATAATTACTTCCAACAATATGTCAATACTGTCACAAATATATCATTACTCACAACAATATGTAGTTACTGCAAACGTATATCATTACTTCCAAAAAGTAAAAGTGAAAATCTAATTGATTCAGTGTGGATATATCATTACTTCCAACAATATATCATTTCTTCCAATAATATATCATTACTTCTAACAATATATCATTACTTCCAACAATATATCATTACTTCTAACAATATACCATTACTTTCAACAATATACCATTACTTCCAACAATATATCATTACTTTCAACAATATATCATTACTTTCAACAATATACCATTACTTTCAACAATATACCATTACTTTCAACAATATATCATTACTTTCAACAATATACCATTACTTTCAACAATATACCATTACTTTCAACAATATACCATTACTTCCAACAATATACTTCCATTTACTCAACTCTCTTACCGGGATTATATTCGTCTTCTTGGGTATTATCTTCGCGTGCATGTATTAACTTGTGTGTTTACCCGCTTGTTATGTTTTTTGCTAGTGTGAAGAAGGGTTAGGGAAGACTAAAACAGGTACTAGATGTTTAGTATTGTGACATGGAGAACATCTGTATCGGACATGATAGCCATTACACGAGACAAAAATACACACACACATAAACCTGCTAACGCAAGAATAGAGAACACCTATATGAATGTACAAACATCCACACACACACATATATATATATATATACATACATACATATATAGAAATAAACCTGCTGTCACACGACTTTTATTTATGTGGTGCGCAAGCACACACGGCTAACATCAAGATAAAAATGACAACAGATCAAGCAATTGAGAGCACTGTTCTAGAAACATCCTTCTCATGCTAATCACGGATGAAGGAAAATTGAATGATGAAGGTGAAAAGTCGGTGAAACAAATAGATGAGTCCGGATATCCTATCTCCAAATGTCGTTTTATGATTCCGCTAGAAGCAAATTATTAATTACTATCAAAACGTGACAAAACATGGATAAAGAGACCGATGTCCCCCCACAAGGTAATCCTAGACCGCTGGACAGAGAGGAGAGACAACATAAAGAGGGTACACGAATCTGTCTAGCTGCCTGACCTAAAAAATCTGACACCTCATAGTCGTCAACATTGTTCCAACATCTGCATCTACAGCAGCAGGTCGGACTGAACAAAAACTCGTTTCATCCGACCCCTGAACCACTTTTGTTCGGCCACATCAGTAATACATTTTTGCAAACTATCACCGGCACTGAAGTCTAGTAGAAATCTGTTGAAACTCGAGTCCTTCAGTTAATTAATTATAATTACTAACTTACAGTAAGCTGGGGTTCGCTCAGTTATAGTCGGCCGTCAAATCTTGCCTGGAGACCTTAATCATAATTCGATACCTGGAAGCTTCCAGTATAAGAGACACGCGCTCTGAAGCAGGTACAGTACTCACCTTACTGTACGTAAAAGGAGGAGGAGGGGTGCTTAAAAAATAGCTGTAGGTACTCCACTTTATAAGGACGATAACCAGGACATCTTAATGTGGTCGAGACAGTCAGGCCAGCTTGATGCTACTCGATACAAGGGACGATCACCCTGGGTATTAAAAGCTAAGAAAAGTATTGTATGTTTGTCAGAACAATGAAGAATTGTCTCCCTGTAAGAAGAAAAAAATTGCTAATAACAATAATTTCAAGTATCCTGGAGCTGACCTATGGTGATTTGTTCGTCTTGAGTTTCAAACTACCTGAGGTCAATATCCATGCACACGCGCCCTTAATGAAAGTCCAGAGATCAGTTGTAACCAATCGTTGTGAGCCGTGTACTCATCCTCGTTGGTTGTCCACTAAACATTAATTTATCAATCTCACTTCGTGTTTTGTAGACGCCAAACAAAATGTTCTCCCCTGCCGCAGAAGAACGTTACTGCTTTGTTTCTGGTCGAGACCATTAATCCGCGCCCTATTGTTCCACCAACGATCTCCTAGAATGTATCTGTTCCGCCGCCTCTTGGGTCAGCCAGTAGTACCACCATATAGGAATAGAGAATGCCATTATACACTAAACATTTAGCAAAAGGATGGTAAACGGAAGGCATTGTCTAGGTGAATCTTCAAAAACAGTATTGTCTATGAGAATTTCTAAAGTTATATTGTCCAGAGAATAGATACTTGCGGCGGAGGAAATGGCGGGTGTTAGAAACTTGGGCAGATGTCAAACATGTTTTTAAGTATTAAAAAAAAACCCCTGATTTTCTAGTCACATTTTTTTCCATTTTCTTGTTCCTAACAAACTATGTTGTATATATATCTAATACATTCTTTCCACATTGATGTACACATCTAAAATACACTCTACCTATTAGATGTATACATTCTATTTGCAATGTTGTATTATATCTCAAATACATTATTTCTACATTCTATTTGCAATGTTGTATTATATCTCAAATACATTGTATCTACTTTCTGGTGTTGCATATCAAACAATATAGTATCTGCACTGTTGTATTGTATCTCAAATACTTTCTATCTACATTCTATCTCTAACGGTGTATTATATCTAAAATACTTCTTATGTGCATTCTATCTACAATACATGTATCTACAATGTTGTATTATATATAAGATACACACTATCTGCAACTTTGTATTATATCTCAATTTATGACCCAATAGATTACATTTATATTTGTGCCAGGACATGAGGGTGTCGAGGGCAATGAGCGAACATATACACTGGCTGAGATGACTAGACGGGGTGAGATTGGTGTAAAGATCGGAACATTGTCCGCAAAGAGAAATGTGATATATATACGAAGAGACTGATCAGCATCGAACTGTAACTACGCACAGTTTATTTATAGTCTGATCAGCATCGAACTGTAACTTGCTTATACTCTGATCAGCATCGAACTGTAACTACGCACACTTTGTTTATACTCTGATAAGCATCGAACTGTAACTTGCTTATACTCTGATCAGCATCGAACTGTAACTACGCACAGTTTGTTTATACTCTGATATGCATCGAACTGTAACTTGCTTATACTCTGATCAGCATCGAACTGTAACTACGCACAGTTTGTTTATACTCTGATATGCATCGAACTGTAACTACGCACAGTTTGTTTATACTCTGATACGCATCGAACTGTAACTACGCACAGTTTGTTTATAGTCTGATACGCATCGAACTGTAACTACGCACAGTTTGTTTATACTCTGATACGCATCGAACTGTAACTACGCACAGTTTGTTTATAGCCTGATCAGCATCGAACTGTAACTTGCTTATACATTGATCATCATCGAACTGTAACTACGCACAGTTTGTTTATACTCTGATCAGCATCGAACTGTAACTTGAATATTTTCTGATCAGCATCGAACTGTAACTACGCACAGTTTGTTTATACTCTGATCAGCATCGAACTGTAACTTGATTATTTTCTGATCAGCATCGAACTGTAACTATGCACAGTTTGTTTATAGTCTGATCAGCATCGAACTATAACTACGCACAGTTTGTTTATAGTCTGATTAGTATCGAACTGTAACTACGCACAGTTTGTTTATACTCTGATCAGCATCAAACTGTAACTTTCTTATACATTGATCAGCATTGAACCGTAACTAGGCACAGTTTGTTTATAGTCTGATAAGCATCGAACTGTAATTACGCACAGTTTGTTTATAGTCTGATCAGCATCGAACTGTAACTTGCTTATACATTGATCATCATCGAGCTGTAACTACGCAGAGTTTGTTTATAGTCTGATAAGCATCGAACTGTAACTTGTTTATAGTCTGATCAGCATCGAACTATAACTTGATTATTTTCTGATCAGCATCGAACTGTAACTTGTTTATACTCTGATCAGCATCGAACTGTAACTTGTTTATACTCTGATCAGCATCAAACTGTAACTTTCTTATACATTGATCAGCATCGAACTGTAACTACGCAGAGTTTGTTTATAGTCTGATCAGCATCGAACTGTAACTTGTTTATAGTCTGATCAGCATCGAACTGTAACTTGATTATAGTCTGATCAGTATCGAACTGTAACTACACACAGTTTGTTTATACTCTGATCAGCATCGAACTATAACTTGCTTATACATTGATCAGCATCGAACTGTAGCTACGCAGAGTTTGTTTATAGTCTGATCAGCATCGAACTGTAACTTGTTTATAGTCTGATCATCATCGAACTGTATCTACGCACAGTTTGTTTATAGTCTGATCAGCATCGAACTGGAAATTGTTTATACTTTGATCAGCATCGAACTGTAACTTGATTATACTCTGATCAGCATCGAACTGTAACTACGCACAGTTTGTTTATACTCTGATCAGCATCGAACTGTAACTTGTTTATAGTCTGATCAGCATCGAACTGTAACTTGCTTATACTCTGATCAGCATCGAACTGTAACTACGCACAGTTTGTTTATACTCTGATCAGCATCGAACTGTAACTTGTTTATAGTCTGATCAGCATCGAACTGTAACATGTTTATAGTCTGATCAGCATCGAACTGTAACTTGCTTATACTCTGATCAGCATCGAACTGTAACTACGCACAGTTTGTTTATACTCTGATGTATTTATTGAGACGGGGATCGAAGCACTTATGGACTTGTCCGGTACACGCCGATGATAGTCTGCAGTCACAGCTCATCATATCTCAACTACATTGTATTTCTAACACTGTATTCTACAGCAAATACATGAAATCTATGCCATATATCTAATGATGTATACATCACATACATTCCATCTACATTCTATCTCTAATGTTGTATACTACATCAAATACATTCCATCTACATTCTATCTCTAATGTTGTATACTACATCAAATACATTCCATCTACATTCAACCACTAATGATCTATTCTACATGAAATACATTCGAGCTAAATTTAAACTAGAATCTTCTGATCCAATACTGTGCGGCAGTTATTACATATTATCTTATCTCCAATGTTGTATTCTATCTAACACAGTATGTTTCTTTATCTCTGTCTCAACCAGTATATGTTTCTTTATCTCTGTCTCAACCAGTATATGTTTCTTTATCTCTGTCTCAACCAGTATATGTTTCTTTATCTCTGTCTCAACCAGTATATGTTTCTTTATCTCTGTCTCAACCAGTATATGTTTCTTTATCTCTGTCTCAACCACTATATGTTTCTTTATCTCTGTCTCAACCAGTATATGTTTCTTTATCTCTGTCTCAACCAGTATATGTTTCTTTATCTCTGTCTCAACCAGTATATGTTTCTTTATCTCTGTCTCAACCAGTATATGTTTCTTTATCTCTGTCTCAACCAGTATATGTTTCTTTATCTCTGTCTCAACCAGTATATGTTTCTTTATCTCTGTCTCAACCACTATATGTTTCTTTATCTCTGTCTCAACCAGTATATGTTTCTTTATCTCTGTCTCAACCACTATATGTTTCTTTATCTCTGTCTCAACCAGTATATGTTTCTTTATCTGTCTCAACCACTATATGTTTCTTTATCTCTGTCTCAACCAGTATATGTTTCTTTATCTCTGTCTCAACCAGTATATGTTTCTTTATCTCTGTCTCAACCACTATATGTTTCTTTATCTCTGTCTCAACCAGTATATGTTTCTTTATCTCTGTCTCAACCACTATATGTTTCTTTATCTCTGTCTCAACCAGTATATGTTTCTTTATCTGTCTCAACCACTATATGTTTCTTTATCTCTGTCTCAACCAGTATATGTTTCTTTATCTCTGTCTCAACCACTATATGTTTCTTTATCTCTGTCTCAACCAGTATATGCCTTTTATCTGTCTCAACCAGTATATGTTTCTTTATCTCTGTCTCAACCAGTATATGTTTCTTTATCTCTGTCTATAATGTCTCAAACAGTACATGTATTATTATCTATAATGTCTTAAACAGTACATGTATTATTATCTCTATATATTCTGTATAAAATAATATGCGTTTACCTCTGTCTATTCTGCCTCAAACAGTATATGTTTCTTTATCTCTACTAGATCTAACAGTACAAGAATTCTTTGTTTCTGTCTACTAGATCTAACAGTACACGAATTCTTTGTTTCTGTCTACTAGATCTAACAGTACACGAATTCTTTGTTTCTGTCTACTAGATCTAACAGTACACGAATTCTTTGTTTCTGTCAACTAGTTCAAATAGTGTCTTCTATCTGTATTAATGATTTCTAGTTGCCTACAATAATATTTTCCAGCTGAAATAGTGTCTTTGCTGTGAATCAACCGTGATTACATCCTGCTGACGAGTGAATTCATGGAGGCAGCTCAGCATCCTGTTTAGACATGAGCATAGAATGCTGATCGAAGAAGAAGAAATAGTGTCGTCTATCTTTAATAATATCTTTCAGCTCAAATAGTGTCTTCTATCTTCAGTAATATATTCTAGCTCAAATAGTGGCTTGTATCTGCAATAATATATTCTAGCTCTAATAGTGGCTTGTATCTTCAATAATATATTCTAGCTCTAATAGTGGCTTGTATCTGCAATAATATATTCTAGCTCTAATAGTGGCTTGTATCTGCAATAATATATTCTAGCTCTAATAGTGGCTTGTATCTGCAATAATATATTCTAGCTCTAATAGTGGCTTGTATCTGCAATAATATATTCTAGCTCTAATAGTGGCTTGTATCTGCAATAATATATTCTAGCTCTAATAGTGGCTTGTATCTGCAATAATATATTCTAGCTCTAATAGTGGCTTGTATCTGCAATAATATATTCTAGCTCTAATAGTGGCTTGTATCTGCAATAATATATTCTAGCTCTAATAGTGGCTTGTATCTGCAATACTATCTTCTTGTCTAAATAGTGTCGTTCATCTTCATTAATGATTTCCAGCTCACATAGTGGTTTCTATCTTCAACGATGTCTTCTAGCTCAAATAGTGTTTTCTATTTTCATCAATGTCTTCTAGCTCAAATAGTGTTTTCTATATCTATTAGTATTCTCTAAATTCGTTAGTATCTGATGTATAAAAAGTGTCTTCTTTCTTAAATGATATTAAAGTTTCAAGACAATTTATTATTTTAAATAGTGTATTCAATATTTCATTGTGTCTCCAATGGTATCTTTTATATCAAATAGTGTTTTTATTTTAAATAGTGCTTTAATAGCAAATAGTATTGCTAATATCTGCAATAATGTCTTTTAATTTCAACAGTGTCTTCTATTGTGCTTCTATATACAGTAGTGTCTTCCACAGTTGAGTCCCTCTCAGTTTGGCTTCAGAAGAGGAGCAAGCTGTACAGACATACTTTTCACACTGAGACAACTGAGTGAAAATCAATCGAATACAATCAAGATTTAAACACAGTATTTGTAGACCTGGAAAAGGTATTCGACAGAGTAGACAGAAACATTATATGGGAAAACTTAGAAATGTATAACATCAGAGGACAACTGTTAGATAATATAAAAGCGATATATCACAAATGCCAAAGCTCAGTAAGAACAACAGATAGAATGACTGAACCTTTTGAAACAAGATCTGGAGTAAGACAAGGATGCGTACTTTCATCCCTACTTTTCAACATATACATGGACAGAATAATAAAATAAGCTAACATCAACAAAGAGGAAATCATTGCAAATAAACCTGACGAGGAACTTAATTATGAAATCAATGAACTATTATTTGCTGATGATCAAAGTTGAATATACAAAGATGAGGAAATTTTGCAAAAGCACATCAATTCATTGTTGTTAGCATGTCAGAAGTACAACATGAAAATTAATGTACAAAAAACAGAAGTTATGAAAATTACTTCTTCAACACCAATGAATATAACAATAGATAACACCAAAGTGAAACAAGCCAAAGAATTTAAATATCTAGACAGCATTTTTTTCCGAAGATGGAAGATTAGACAAAGAAATAGAAACAAGGTGCCAGAAAGCAAACACAGTGACCTACCAACTTTCATCATTACTTCTTCATCCAAAGATCAAGATGGAAATTTAAAAAAAAATAAAATAATATCTACAATTTTTATACCAACACTGTGCAACCAATATTGGTTGGTTGCTGATCCAGCGGTCCATGGGATCATGCCCTTTGACCCAAATGCTACCAATGTCAAACATGGTCTTTAAAAGCTTAACAGCAAAGAAAAATCGTCACATGTGAAATGAAGTGTCTGAAAAGCTGCAATGGTTACCAAACTAGATAAAATAAGAAATGAAGAAATTAGGAAAAGAGTTGGTATAATATCATGTATCGAACATATTGAGAGACAGCAAGTAAATGGTTCCGTCACCTTATGCGAATGAAGCCAAATCAAACACCAATAAGAGCATATAATACAAGAATATCCGGGCGTAAAGCCAAAGATAGACCAAGAAATCGGTGGATAGAAAACATCAAGAAGGCCTTGAACAAACAAGGACTAAATGCAACCTCGGCGACACATCTGGCCTTGGAACGGCAGCTTAAGCTCCCACCCCTACGGTTAACGGCAAGTGTGAATGCGATCAACAATCATTCACCTGGGGAAAGACAATAGACGATAGTGTCTTCTATTTCCAATAGTGCCTTCTATCTCTAATAACGTCTTCTTGTTCAGAGGTAAAAGTCCATCAAGTACCTTATACAAGCAGGTGCAGGCTTTTGTCACTTAATGACCTAATATAGGATAGTACATCCTGCTCAAAGAAAGAAATCCCTCAATGAACTTATATGGGATAGTATATCCTGCTCAAAGAAAGAAGTCCTTCAATGAACGTATATGGGATAGTACTGACTGCTCAAAGAAAGAAATCACTCAATGAACTTATATGGGATAGTACTGACTGCTCAAAGAAAGAAATCCCTCAATGAACTTATATGGGATGGTACTTACTGCTCAAAGAAAGAAATCCCTCAATGAACTTATATGGGATGGTACTGACTGCTCAAAGAAAGAAGTCCATCAATGAACGTATATGGGATAGTACTGACTGCTCAAAGAAAGAAATCCCTCAATGAACTTGTATGGGATAGTACTGACTGCTCAAAGAAAGAAATCCCTCAATGAACTTATATGGGATGGTACTGACTGCTCAAAGAAAGAAATCCCTCAATGAACTTATATGGGATAGTACTGACTGCTCAAAGAAAGAAATCCCTCAATGAACTTATATGGGATGGTACTGACTGCTCAAAGAAAGAAATCCCTCAATGAACTTATATGGGATAGTACTGACTTCTCAAAGAAAGAAATCCCTCAATGAACTTATATGGGATGGTACTGACTGCTCAAAGAAAGAAGTATCTCACAGGAAGTATATAGGATGGTACAGCCTGCTTAATAACTGAAGTCACGTAACTACCTTGTGTAAGCTGGTACATCCTGCTTAATAACTGAAGTCACTTAATGAACGTAACTTAACTACCTTGTGTAAGCTGGTACATCCTGCTTAATAACTGAAGGCACTTAATGAACGTATGTAGGATGATATATAGAATCACTTATATATCACTATAAATATATCACTATATAAGATCACTTGCAATCAAATTACAAGTGCTGACAGAACAATGTCGTAAGCCGAAGACATCGTGGTGTATAGGCAGGGCAGAAATCGAGAAGAGTGAGTCGTGGAACTACAGAAGGAACTAGACAGACTGATGAATTGGTGTAGAGACACGGGAGCAGTGGTTAATCCTTCTAAGATATTAGTGACGTAGTTTTCCTTGAACAATCATATGGTAAAGACTCCCATGCCACAAGTTTCGTTGTCCGGGAAAATTTTAGGAAGAACCAACACGAGGAGATATCTGGGTGTGATTTTTGACAGGAGTATGAGTTTAAGGGAACATGTTTACCACATTATAATAAGGACAGACAAAGGCTTAGCAGCAATGAAGGTTATGGCTTCTGCTCAGTGTGAGCAGAGGTGGTAATTTATTTTGTACCAAGGTTTGGTGGTGGCTGTGGTAGAATATGCACCGGCAATTCTGACTCTTAGCCAAACTCAGATCGAAAGTCTGGATAAGATCGAAAGACTGGATAGAATTCAGAATGCAGCAATGCGCATCATTCTTGGGTGCACAAGAGACACATCGACAAGGTACCTACTCGACTGTCCAACGGCAGAGCACAGATTACAGAATTGCCGTGCACGGGTGTACCTTCAAATACATGCATATAAGGAACACCCGTTGCATTCCGAAATACAGAAAGTTAAAGGCAGCTGACTTAAGAGAGGTAAGTCGTGGACGTGCTGAAGATGTCATACAAAGCGTGTACAGATTGCAAGATGTCGAAATAGGTGCAGAATGGATAGGTCTACCCACAAATTTCTAAACTTGTTTGAGGGTAGTAATATCACTTAGCAGGGAATTCAGAGAGTGGTGTCTCACAGTTGTGGAGCAAGAAGTGCAGGCTGTGGTCAGTGAGAATGCCAAAGAGGGGGATGTGATTATATACACCGATGGATCTGTGCTTAGGCATGTTCGCAGTGCATGGGCCTTCACAGCTCAGTGCTCAGGTAAAACGATCAGGGAGAAGAGTAGTGCCTTTGTGTTTACTACGATTAGTATGACCATGGAGACTATGACGGTGACCAGGGCATTTGAGTGGATATGCACACAGAAGGTAACGCAGGTCTGCATCTTGAGTGACTCTATGAGTATGATTAGGGAGGTACAAGTGGGTCTCGTTGACGAACAGTGGATTGAGGCCGAGAAAGGCGAGGCTGAAAGTGGTTACATTTATTTTCGTGCCAGGACATGTGGTTATTCGAGGCAATGAAAGAGCAGATCAACTACCGTCATGCGCGATTGTGGCACAGGGCGACGGGGCAATGAATCGATGTGGCGTTTGAACTCTTTAAGAGATATAGCACGCGAGAGTGAGACTAATGTGGATGATGATTCCTTTTCAATGGCCAGGATTAAAGATCAGGGTTTGAAATGCGATGTTGCTAGAAGTGAACATTTTGGAGGGAGCAGAAGAATGGTGGTCAATCAGCAGAGGACCGGTACTGTCAGCAGAAGTGTAATGGTGGATACACTCTGGGAGAGATCGAAGCAACTATGGACGCTCATAGTTGCAACTATGATCCGACGACTAACTAAATAACTAACTAACTAACTAACTAACTAACTAGGTAGGATGGTACTGATATCTCAGAGACTGAATTACTTAATGAACGTATTTAGCGTGGTACTGATTTCTCAGAGATTGAAGTCACATAATGACCTTGTGTAAGCTGGTACAGTCTGCTTAATGACTGAAGTCACTTAACCAATGTATATAGGTAACATTGTGCTGACTGCTCAGAGATTGAAGTCACTTAATGATCTTGTATAGAATGATACTGACTTCTCACAGACTAAAGTATCTCAACGATTATATTTTGAACGGTGCAGACTGCTCAGACTGAAGTCACTTAACAACCATATGTGACAAGGTCCGACCTGCTCACAGACATGTTCCACGTTAACGGTCATAATGTATAACCAGCTCAAAGAGAATGTATAAATGTACGAGATTGTCACGACACTCTAGTCCAAGGAGCGACACTTAGAGGACACCTATCTAAGAGCAGCTGTGTGTACACGAATTTATTTGAGTTAGAGAGTCTTTGATGCAAATAGAAATAAATAGTGTTGTAGAGATGACATGTATTAGAAACGGGGGGGGGGGATGATGTAATAAGAAACCTGGAGAAAAAATGGCGGCAGGGAAATGAAAGCAGCCGTTGATCTCGTCAAATGAGATCATTCAAGAACGACAATTCTCCAACATTCCATCAGTTATTTAATCAGCAAAAATGCGAGTCATTGGTGCTGAAATAGAGGCCGCTGCTGTTATCGCGGAACATAGAAGTTTGTTGTCGTATGGAATAAGAATATGTATTACGATTGTTGGTAACTAATACTTTGGCATTGACATGTTTGAAATTAAAGAGAAGATTGAATGATTATACCTTAGTTATTCAATTAGCAAAATTAATGAACTGTGTTGTCGATTTTAATGGCCATTGATGAAATACTGTCATAATTGGAAAATGTTATACTCTCGTACGTTAGCCAAACGCACCTCATGAGAGAAAGTAAGCCTAATATATTGTTAGTTTATGTTCACATATTTCATATACGCCTAATGTCTTGTTAGTTCATGTTCGCATATTTCATATAAGCCTAATGTCTTGTTAGCTCATGTTCACATATTTCATATAAGCCTAATGTCTTGTTAGTTCATGTTCACATATTTCATACACATTCTACATAATTCTAGTTGACATATTTCAATATTTCATACACTTTCTGCATAGTTATGTTCACATATTTCATATAATGTCTTGTTAGTTCATCTTGACATATTTCATACAATTTCTACACAGTTCATGTTTACACATTTCATCTAATTTCTGGATAGTTCATGAGATAGTCTACTGAATTCTTGGATGATGTTGTCACAGTGAAGTGTGTTAGATGTGGTGAGGACAAACTACAAGAGAATGTATGCAGATTATTGTGTGCTCTTACAGCTACGACACATGATGATAATGATGAATTTGTAACATTCATTTGACTTACCGAAGGAAAAATAAATAATTATTATTTATATAATATTATAATTATTAATATTAATTATAATTCTGAATGTTCAAAGGTCTCAGCTTGAATACCAAGAAAACAGAGATAATTTTTACATCTAAAACATTTAACCCTTCTAAATGAAGCAGAGGAGAGCGTTAGTCTAGTGTATAGTGAGTTTGCTTGATATCATCGGGTTACAGCGTGCCAGGTTCGAAACTACTCCCGGACATATAAAAGAAAAAAATCCGGGTTGTGATTTCTCAGTTGACTCGACCACTCCTCCAGTCGACTCAGCTGTAAATGAGTACCTGACGCATGACTTAGGGAAGGTAAAAAACAGCAAGGAAGGAAACTGACCACCCCACCTAATAGTTGCTGCGGCTTAGTACATGAAGAGTTATCTTCATCCCCGACGGCAGATGCCATGGGACCTACCTTTACCTTTAAATGAAACATCAAGGTCAACGGGACAGTTCTTAAACAAGTAGACAAATTTAAACATTTGGGCACAATTATTACTTCAGATGACAGATGCGTCACTGAGATAAAAAGTCGAACAGCATAGACAAAAGCAGCAATCCAGAAGGTGAGGAACATCTTGTGTAATAATTAATGATCAATGGAAGTAAGAAAGAACATACTAAATTGTTACATAGAGCCCATACTGGTATATGGTAGTGAAACATGGACAATTGACAATATTGCAAGAAAGCATCTGGAGGCCACAGAGATGTGGTTTTATAGAAGAATGTTGAAAATATCACGGACAGCTAAAAAGAATAATGCTATAATTCTACAACTGGTCAACTCAAATAGAGAACTTATTAACTGTATTAGAAGACGACAATCACAGTCCCTGGGTCATGTCATGAGAAAAGGTGGGCTGGAGAACATTGTAACAACTGGAAATATCGAGGGCTAGAGAGACAGAGGAAGACAACGTGAGAAAATGTTGTATGAATGGAAAGCCTGGCATGATGCAGAATCATCAGAACCTATATTTAAATGTATAACAGACAAAGGACTGTGGAGAGACATGATCGCCTTCGCAGGAAGGCATGCTACCAATGAATGAATGAATGAAATATTATATTTGGGAAGGAAGCGGGGGGGGGGGGTTAAAAAGAGGGGTTTTCAACAGGGGATGTGATAGTTTTAAATGTGGAATGGGCACGATACCCCCCCCCCCCCCCCCCCAGTCAGTATGCATGAGTAAAAGACTTTTGTAAAAGCCGAATGGCAATAACAATACGGTAAATCCCCCCCCCCCGACTTACCCGCTTACTCTAAAATGTGCCAGCAGGTACTATCGGCACGCGACCACATTTCCTCGCGTGCCGTTGCTTGCGTTTGGAAATTAAATAGTTTTAGTCAAGTTCTCAGTGGAAGACAGTCACTGAGTTCACATGTAGCAGGAGGCAGGAGGTGATAGACATTCCCTAGAATCGTTGTTGTAGTCGGTGGTTTGTGGCTGTGTAATTGTTGATATTTTAAGTTTGACCAGAGTGTGTTCTGTGTAATCATATTGGGTATGTGTGCTCGCGCACCTGAAGACTCATCCGTAATTAACAATATACGATGCCAGTTTTTGCCAAATTGAAGAGGTAAGTTCTTTTTCTAAACAAATCATCAAATAATACATTTTGACTCATTTTTATGGATCAGAGTAGAGGGAAGGGAAAACAAAGCCTCTTGTTAGTGAGAAAAATGTGTTTCAACAATTGCTAACGCCTCTTGTTGGTGAGAAAAATGTGTTTCAACAATTGTCAACGCCTCTTGTTAGTGAGAAAAATGTGTTTCAACAATTGCTAACGCCTCTTGTTGGTGAGAAAAATGTGTTTCAACAATTGCTAACGCCTCTTGTTAGTGAGAAAAATTTGTTTCAACAATTGCTAACGTAAATATAGCGCCTACACTGATTATACACGAATATCTAGATAAAAATTCAATAAAAGAATAACTATGGACGTCACAGAAAGGGGCGGTTGTTAACGATCATTGTCGGTATTTTCCGTACAGTATTATTTACTATATTTTTTTTCCAGAATAGTCCTGCATGCTTACTTCACACAACACGTTACTCATTCTGTATAGATCTATGTCACTTTGTATAATTAGGGTTAGCTTGTACTTTGTGCCGCAGGCCAATGACAAGCACGGGACAAGTCGGATATAAGCGACTCTGCGTGAGATTAAGACTACTTTCTTATTTCACACAACGTTAATCAATAAAAGGTAGTACTGCTAGTAGAATAGAATGAAAATAATACTCACGTCGAGACAGGTAATGGAGTTCTACTGGAAATCAACTGACACACTATCTCTGTCGGATGCCTACATGAATTAATATAGTATACACAATAAAACACAGAATATAATCATACAAATGACAATACACAGGACATAATCGTGCCTTTGTCAACAAGTAGAAATGGAAACACCACAACAGACCTTTTGGTCCGAAACGTCGATTATTTCCTGTAGATTGTCATTTGTATGATTATATTCTGTGTTTTATTGTGTATACTATATTAATTCATGTAGGCAACCTACAGTGATAGTGTGCCAGTTGTTTTCCAGTAGAGCTCCATTACCTGTCTCCCACGTGAGTATTATTTTCATAAAACGTTACTAATCTTGGATAATACGACGGATCTGTATCACTTTGCCTGTATTTTTGTGTCGTAGGGTCAATGACCATCACGGAACAAGTCGGATACGTGAATATAAGCCAGGCGGTGTGAGTACACGACTATCGTGGAGAATGACTTGTTTTCTAACTATACTATTGTGAAGTACTTAATGGCAAGAAATTAGCTGAGAAGTCAGCTGCCTACCACACTACAACATCGAGTATGAGAATGGAAATAGAAGCAGTGACAGAAGCTCTCACTTGGCTGGCGACGCAACCACCATCAGACTCATGGATTCTATTGGACTCTCAAAGTATGATGCGCAAGATAGAAAAGTGTATGATCAGAACTGAATGTGTCACTCTTCTCGACAATGAGCAGAGCATTACATGGATTTACTGTCCTGGTCATGCTGGGGTCAGGGGAAACGAAAGAGCCGATGTGTTGGCTGGTAAAGCTTTGGTGAACAGCACCGAGATAAGAAGATACAGGATTGAATTGATTAAAGCGGTATTGGATACCCTACGAGAAGACGAGGAGGAAGTCGAACGTGACAATGTACATCTTCAGAGAATGGTAGAAATTGGAGTGACTAAAGGTGATAGGAGAAAGTGTCCCTCTCCGGAAAGATCAGAAGAACGCATAAACTGACTGGAAGACTGAGCTTATACACTTTTAGATGGCTGACGGAACGACAAGCAGAGCATATATGGGAATGCCCACAGTGCTGTGACGCTTGTTCCTAATCAAGAATCACTTCAAGGCGGCAAATTCCGAAGGAAATACGACAATGTTCATTGACAGCCGCCCCTTGATATGAGTTCGTTGTTAACCCTATATCACAGACTGACACCTGTCTGTGCTTTATCTCAGAACTGATCATTTGTACATTTGCGAGGTGTAAGTTCTTTATCAAGGCTTATATATAACGTTATTTCTTAAATTAATCCGTATAGCTCAGCTGTTTTCTTCAACCAATCTTTTTTTAATTTCATGTCATAACATGACCCCTTTTTAAAAAAAAATCTGATGTGATTTCTTCACCCAATTTTTATATCTCACGTGATATGTTCATACAATTTTTTTCCTACGTGATTTCTTCACCCAATCTCAATTTTCCCGTTATTTCTTCACCCAATCTTTGTTTCCCGGATGAGAACACATTGATTTTCTCTAGAATTATACTACAAAGGGGACAGTAACAACTCAGTCCGCCCCCTCCTCGTAGCTGCAGTTCTGTCTTCGCCATCTCAGACAATATATGTTTTCTTCGCCATCTCAGACAATATATGTTTTCTTCGCCATCTCAGACAATATATGTTTGTCTCTGTATTTCCAAAATTGTAATCCAATATAGTCTTTCTGCGATTATCACGATTTAGGTTAAGGTTATCAGCGCTAATAATGAGTGATATCATTTGAGAGAGAGAGAGAGAGAGAGATAGGGTTGTAGAGAGAGGGTGAGAGAGAGATAGAGTGAGAGAGATATGGTGAGAAAAAGAGAGGTATGGTGAGAGAGAGAGAGAGAGAGAGAGAGAGAGAGATGTGAAATAGAAAAAAAATAAGATAACACCTATAAGGACACAAAGGTTACGGGAGATACTTTACGGATACAGTTTGAAAAAGATTAGAATATTGTGTACGGCAACGTAACATTTATCGTCAAATCTGAATGAGAAATTAGCAAGCTATAACTATGGTAATCTACAAGAGAAATTAACAAGGTATAACTATGGTCATTTAAAGAGAAATTAGCAAGGTATATCAATGGTCATTTGTAAGGGAAATTATGGTGATATAGATATCGTAATTTGTAATGGAAATTTGAAAGGTATATCTATTGAAATTTGTGAGGGAAATTAGCAAGGTATAACTATTGTAATATGTAAGGGGAAATAGTAATGTACTCATCGGGACCTCTGCCACACCGACATCCACGTACAAAATGACATTGTGGACAGATGACACTTACTAATTAGTCACCTACGACGCACCGACTCTCCTATTCCCCTTACGCCACTCTACGACCTCACATGCTTTGGCTATAGCACCGGGTCTGCCCCTTCCTTGATGGCCTTCTTTTCCTGTCTCTTCATTCCCCACCTACTCTGGTGCCCTTTTCTTCGGCAACTTTTTCCCACGTCTCTCTATGTCAACCACATACCTTCGCCCGAAGCGCTAAACCTTCGCCCCAACCCACCCCTGCTGTACTCTCCATGTGTCCTTTGGGCCCCTCCCACTTCCACATTAATTATTAGTTATTAATAATTATTTTGGTTAATTATTTTAGTACTAGGAAATGTTATCATAAAGGGACGAGTTAATCTGAAGGATTTTCCATAAATAAATACAAACTCATGAAAATGAAGAAGTTACACATCAGAAAAAAGGTTAACTCGCCCACCTTACTGAAGACGTGTCTTCTGGGCCCTGCCAATAGTAGTATATCAGATTCTTATCAATACCCTCCCACAGAGCAGATAATGTACTTATTAGTCACCTTTAGTGACCTCCAGGAGTGTCCAGTTTTAGTTGGAACTGGATCATGGTAGGTAGGTAGGTAGGTTAATGAGTTTGCCTCTCTTTTGGAGAGGCGTGCCCTTTCAACCAGCGGACAACAAAGTCCAATTAGGTTATATCAGGACACACTACCATAAATATTAGAGGTAACAAAGACCTCAATGTATAGTGCTGATACTGGGTCACATACTGGTACATTGTATTATGTCTATTCTATTGCTGACCGTGGAGACAACTAAAGGGAGGTAACAATGAAATTGTTATCGTTATTTTGGAGTTAAGTACATGTAGTATATATTAGAGTGAGATGGTAACATCTCTCGTAGGAAACAATGAAGAGTTATTCCCTATTGTTTATAAAATACATAAATCACATCTACAAAGTAGCAAAGACAACGGAAGAAAACAATCTGAAGGATAACTTAAACGAATTGCTATTTGCAGATGACCAAACACTAGTAGCATCATCAGAAGATCAACTACAAAGACAAATAGACAGATTACATCCAACATGCCAAACCTTTAACATGAAGATAAATATAGAAAAGAACGAAGTAATGAAGGTAGGAAGAACAGAAAGAAGCACCAATATATATTGGAAACAACAGACTTAAATAAGTGACAAAATTCACATACCTGGGAATCAATATAACAACAGACGGCAAGAGCAGTAAAGAAATACATAATAGATGTAGTAAAGCGTACCAAGCCCTAGAACAAATGGCACCAATCCTCAAAAAGAAAAAAGTAGATTAAAACACCAAAATAACACTATTCAGAACGATTATTATGCCAATGCTGTGTTATCAATGCCAAACATGGACACCGTCACCACAAGAAATAACAAGTTTACACAGAATCCTAGAAATATCGCTAAGAGACAGAGTGATAAATGAAGACATTAGACACAAAACCGGCACCGCCCGAATCTTGGAATATATTAAGAGCCAACAGATGAAATAGTTTGCGCACATTAGCAGACTACCAACAGACAGCAAGCTATGCTACACAGATACAGTGAAGGCAGACCTAGAGACCTACCACGAAAATTGTGGACCACCGAAATGAAAGAGGTCACAATATACTTAGCATATACTCAGGCAATAAAGGCTTTATGGAATAGATAGTTAGACAGACAGACAGGCAGACAGACAGGTAGACAGACAGACATACAGGCAGGCAGACAGGTAGACAGACAGACAGACAGACAGGCAGACAGACAGGTAGACAGACAGACAGACAGGAAGACAGACAGACAGACAGACAGACAGACAAACAGGCAGTCAGACAGACAGACAGGCAGGTAGACAGGTAGACAGACAGACAGGCAGGCAGACAGACAGGTAGACAGACAGACAGGCAGACAGACAGACAGACAGGCAGATAGACAGACAGGCAGACAGACAGGTAGACAGACAGACAGGCAGACAGACAGACAGGCAGACAGACAGACAGGCAGACAGGTAGACAGACAGGCAGACAGGCAGGTAGACAGACAGACAGGCAGGCAGACAGGTAGATAGACAGACAGGCAGGCAGACAGACAGACATACAGACAGGCAGGTAGAAAGACAGACAGACAGACAGGCAGACAGGTAGACAGACAGACAGGCAGGCAGACAGACAGACAGGCAGGCAGACAGGTAGACAGACAGGCAGGCAGACAGACAGACATACAGACAGATAGACAGATGGTAAGATCAATAATAGATAATCGATATGCATGTTTGATATCTAATGTTGATGTGTAAATAGAAACTAATTCATATCATACAACACATACACACATACATACATACATACATACATACATACACACATACATGCATACACACATACATACACATATACATACATACACACATACATACACACATACATACATACCCACATACATACACACACACATACATACAACACATACACACATACATACATACACACATACATACACACATACATACATACAACACATACACACACACACACACATACACACACACACGCACACACACACATACATACACATACACACATACATACACATACACATATATGCATATACAGATGTAAGTAGACGTACATCATTAGACGATGAATTGATGTCTAGAACATAGGTTCCCAGACAGCCCACTTTGTAAGCCATAAATGTTGTAACGCCGACGACGGCACCTCCCGTTCCGCCTCATTTTAACAGTTTTTCCATTCGATATTTTCTGCGTAAATAAACTCTTCATGCTCTCAAATACACTCTTCATACTCTCAGATACACTCTTCATGCTCTCAAATACACTCTTCATGCTCTCAAATACACTCTTCATGCTCTCAGATACACTCTTCATGCTCTAAAATACACTCTTCATGCTCTAAAATACACTCTTCATGCTCTTAAATACACTCTTCATGCTCTCAAATACACTCTTCATGCTCTCAAATACACTCTTCATGCTCTCAAATACACTCTTCATGCTCTCAAATAAGGGCAACGCAGGAGAGGTAACACTTGTACGTTTCCAAGTAGCCAAATATAAGAGGAACCGGTGTACTTGGGCACCACACTAGATAAGAGACTGAGAGGGAGGCCTCACATTTAGAAAATAAAGGTAAAGGCAAGAAAGAAACTGAGGAAATTGTCAGGAACAAGAGGGGGGGGGGGAGGCGAGAGGGCAATGAGACAACCTTAAAGAATGTATATACAGGTACAATTAAACCAGTAATGTGTGTGTTCAGTCCATCACAAGGGATAATGACATGTGTTACACAAAACTTTTTTAAATTTCAGTTATGTCCATGCCTAATAGGTCGTAGATGGCTAATGAACCCTATTCAAGCTGTAAATATCCCTGGACAGTGTGTGCATGGAATGACCACTGTAGACGGATTTTGGTCTATCCGAGACTTTCTAGCTGCTCTCCGCTGTTGAGCTGCTGTATTTCTCCTCTTTTCACGAGATAATTCGCTCTTTTTTGACTGTAGAACGCCACGTAGATCTATTTTGTGCAAGTTCTTCTCATGTATCTTGGCCTAGTTCAAAGATTTTCAGTGTGGTATTTAACGAATCCTTGTAGCGATTCTTTTGGCTACCTTGAGATCGTGTACCCTTCTCCAGCTCACCACAGAGAAGTATCTTCTGCATGCGATAGTATGGCATACGTACCAAATGACCTGCCCAACGAATCTGGGTCTGCATCAGGATAGTGTAAATGCTGGGGATACCAGATTTGTCAAAGACAGTGGTATCTGGAATATTTTCTTGCCATCTGATGTTCATAACATTTCTGAGACAAGTTGTGTGAAAATGATTGAGTTTCCTCACATGACGTTTATAGAGTCCATGTCTCACTACCGTATAACAGCACTGGAAGTACCACCGCTATGTAAACTTTCAGCTTAATCTGCAGGTTAATGCCATTTCTACGCGTACAGTCTACCGAAAGTGCTGTTTGTCTTGGTTATCCTTGTATACACTTCACCATCAACGTTAGCATTTTGTGATAAAGTACTACCTAGGTATGTGAATCTATTCACACCTTTAAGTGCTACTCTGTTTATCTTTATGCAGGGCTCGAAATAGCTTTTGCCTGGTGCTGGTTGTAACATGATTTCTGTTTTCTCTGTGTTTATAGTAAGTCAAAAGTTGGTACATGTTGTGGAGAATCTGTCTATAATACTTTGTAGATCAGCCTCAGAGTTGGCATTTAGGGCATAGTCATCAGAAAATAGGAGATCTCTGATTGTGCTTTGACTTTGGTTTTTACTCGGAGACCTCGAAGGTTGAACAATTTTCCATTTTTGCGATATATGATGTCTACTCCCAAGTACAGATCTCTGAAAGCATCATTCAACATAGCAGAGAACATGATGCTCAATAGAGTATGTGCTAATACACATCCCTGTTTTATTCCATTTGAGACCGGTAACGTTTCAGATAACTTTCCAACATCCTGAACTATAGCTAACCATCATGCAATTGTTGCAACATTGTGATAAATTTCTGTGGGCATCCATATTTTGCCTAAATCTTTCACAGCTATATTCCTCTCTACTTACTGTGTCAAATGCTTTTGTTAAGTCTATGAATGATGTGAACAGGTCACAGTGTTGTTCTTCACATTTTTATTGAAGTTGTCTTTCTGTCAAAGGGGAAATGTTCCTTATGCTTTTATTGATTACTAATTTGGTTGTTCCTTTTTGTTAGTTGATAACGTGATGATGTGGTAAGGTGATAAGTTGACAAAGTGAAATCACCTACGACGCACCGACTCTCCTATTCCCCTTACGCCACTCTACGACTTCACATGCTTTGGATGTAGCACCGGGTCTGCCCCCTTCCTTGATGGCCTTCTTTTCCTGTCTCTTCATTCCCCACCTACTCTGGTGCCCTTTTCTTCGGCAACTTTTCCCCACGTCGCTCTATGTCAACCACATACCTTAACCCGAAGCGCGAAACCTTCGCCCCAACACACCCCTGCTGTACTCTCCATGTGTCCTTTGGGCCCCACGTATGAATCTTCATCGTATGTGATGGTTGGTTGGTCTGATTGTTGGTGATTGGTATTGTCACAAGGTGAATGTTCAAGAAGGCGTGTGATGTATTTCCGTGTTCTATTAGTGAGAGGTGTCTGGGTTGTTACTCTGTATGTTGCAGTGTTACACAGTGACAGATGATCTGTACAAGTAGTACACACAGTTCTTTAATATAACAGACTGACTATTGGAGTAAAAACGTTCAACTATTTAATTTCAAATAAGCGACATCAACTTCAGGCACAAATAGTAACAATAAACTGTGGTCTATATTCTCATAGACAATGGCAGCAATAATGGTAATATAACGTTTCATAGAAGACAGCATCCAACTTCAAGTAATAGCACCAATTAACAGTGGACTATATTCTCATATTCCTGGTCAGCCTACAAATTACTGACAATAAACACATTTAGTGTAATGCCAGTCACACAGACTACAGCACTACAGTTAATCCGGTAATCCTTAAACAATAAGTCAACTCCAACGTACTAAACTCCAATCGCTGACAATAATTATGAAATCGTAGTATTTGTCACACAAACACAACATCTAAGATCTCGCAGGTAACTGTTGACAATTAAGTATCAACTTGTAGTATCTGTTTAACAAACACAACATCTAAGATCTCTGTTTTAAGAAAAGATCGCTGACAATCATTATCATAAATCGTAGTGCTTGTCACACAGACACAGCATCTCAGATCCATTTGGTAACTGTTGACAAATAAGTGTGCTCAATCGTAGTACTGGTCACACAGACACAGCATCTAAGATCCATTTGGTAACTGTTGACAAATAAGTGTGCTCAATCGTAATACTGGTCACACAGACACAGCATCTCAGATCCATTTGGTAACTGTTGACAAATAAGTGTGCTCAATCGTAGTACTGGTCACACAGACACAGTATCTAAGATAAAATCTCGAGATCCCTTACTCATCGACATACAGTCCAAAACACCTGTCTTCCAAGCACACCCTATCTTTCCCAGCACTGGTCACTCACTGAATCGTTCAATTGAAATCAGTATGGAGAACTTCCAAGTGTTGGCAGTATGTAAGCAAATCTTTCTGTTTAAGATACGATAGGGATTAATTTGAAAAGAGTCTATATTACTCTCGGCAAATTCCGCTCGAACAGAATACGTATCCCCACTAATATAAACACATATATAGACCCTATACATATTCTATTTTCTGACATAGCAAATTGATATCTATTTCTGTCAGATATGGTCAATTTTCAAATTAATAAATAATTGAAATAAAAGATTGATACAAAAATTGATCGTCTACGGCGGGCAGACGATAATTTAAAGTGCAGAATTTAAATTTTAAATGATATTCCATCGTAAAATCACGAAATTAATGAATTTTTAAATATATATTATTAATTTCTTCTATTGCTACAGACCCCCTAGACCACCTAAACGCCCACAAACTGCTTCTGAACCCACCAGCTTCCCCCAGAAGCGTCCAGCGCCTACTGAGGGGGGGGCGATACCGCCCAGATTGAGAACCTATGGTCTACAGTTTTCTGCATATCAGTTCTCAATAGAAAAATGTTTCAGCCTCTGCTGTTTTTGTGTTGTTAATTTACAATGTTATTTTCTAGTATCGACCGAACTTTTAATACAGAAACACTATAGAAGATATTGTGCATAAATAACTGACCATTGTCCATTTCAGATTTTCCATTTGAAGGGATCTTATCACATTGGACTTCTTCGTCTACACATTCAGATGAAAGCTACAAAACTAGTGACAACAACTGTGTATCCATCGTCCTCACTGTAGCTCACCAAAGAGAAATACTACAGTGACTTCATTGATTTGTTGGTCTTCCGTGAGAGTACCTACGACATTTACTTTGGTGGGCTGTGCTCTGTCGATGATAGATAACACAAACATTGATATTAGACATCTATGCTCTGTCTATGAAAGCATGGTTAATGTAAATGGTTCCCATCTCGTTCAAGGCTACATTTCACAACTAATTTTGGAATGGGACGATCGTCTTGGGAGCACTTCTTTCAAAGCATGATTCTATCCTTCGCCTGCATCCTGGAGGGTGGGTATTTCTTTGATAAACCTCTCTCTCTCTCTCTCTATCTCTCTCTCTCTCACACACTTTCTCCCTCTTTAATACTATCACTCTTACTTTTAAGACGAAGAGAAATCTTTTGATAAAGTGAATAGAGCATAACTATAGATAACACTAGCAGACATATGGAGTTCCCCAACATCTGATAAACCTATGTCAGAGCATATACGCCAATAGTCAATGTGCAGTAAGAACGAGCACAGGTACATCTGATAATTTCCAAATGCAGATCTGAGACGGGATATGTACTGTTCCCCCTATGGTTCATAACAGACATAGATCACATGTGCAAAGTAGCAAAGACAACGGAAGAAACAATCTGAAGTCGTAAACGAACTACTATTTGCAGAAGACCAAGCACTTGTGGCATCATTATAAGAGGAACTAAAAAGACAAATAGACAGATTACATTAAACATGGCATACCTTTAACATAAAGATAAATATAGAAAAGACCGAAGTAATGAAGATAGATAGAACAGAAAGAAACACCAATATATATATGTATCAGTGCGGTGACCAAGGCATTTGAGTGGCTAAGCATACAGAAGGTAACGCAGGTCTGCATCTTGAGTGACTATGAGTATGATTAAGAAGGTACAAGTGGGTCTCATTCGCGAACAGTGGATTGAAGCCTTGAGAAAGGCGAGCTTGAAAGTGGTTACATTTATTTTCGTGCCGGGACATGTGGGCGTTCGAGGCAATGAAAGAGCAGATCAACTGGCATCGTGCGCGATTGTGGCACAGGGCGATGGGGTAATGGATCGCGCTGACGTTTTGAACTCCTTAAGAGATATAACACGCGAGAGTGAGACTAATGTGGATGATGATTCCTTTTCCATGGCTAGGATTAAAGATCAGGGATTGAAATGCGGTGTTGTTAGAAGTGAACATTTTGGAGGACGCAGAAGAATGTTGGTCAACCAGCATAGAACCGGTACTGTCAGCAGAAGTGTAATGTCGGATACACTCAAGGAGAGATCGGAGCAACTATGGAAGTGTCCAGTTTGCAGTGATGATGATCCGACGACTAACTAACTAACTAACTAACTAACTAACTAACTAACTAACTAACTAACTAACTAACTAACTAACTAACTAACTAACTAACTAACTAACTAAAGACGTACATTTAAACAACAAAATAACACTATTCAAAACGATTATTATGCCAACGCTGTGATACCAAAGCCAAACATGGACAACGACAGAACAAGACAAATGTAAACTTATGACAGCTGAAATGGCATGCTTACTCAGAATCTCAGGAATATCGCTAAGAGACAGAATGAGAAATGAGGACAATAGACAAAAAACCGGTACAACCCCAAGCTTCGAATATATTAGAGACAACTGATCAAATGGTTTGCTGACTACCATCAGACAGCATTCCACAGCAAGCCATACTACACAGTTACAGTAACGGCCGACCAGAAAAACGGTGGACCAACGAAATAAAAGAGGTGACAAATTCCACAATATATTCAGCACACAAGAGGACCGTCTCCAGAAAACTCCCCCTGGCACTGAAAGTCAATACATGGTTTAGCGAATAGATAGATAGATAGACTTTTACTTTCATTACTTTCATCTAAGCATACTAATTGCAATCTTTCTTCTAGTTTTGAATTATTTATGACTCCCTGAATAGTTAACATTTTTGTCACAGGGAATTCTTAAAAACTAACCTGCACCCTTCATTATATATATATATATATATATATATATATATATATATATATATATATATATATATATTGATATATATATATATATATATATATATATATATATATATATATATATATATATATATATATATATATATATATATATATATATATATATATATATATATATAATATATATACACATACACACATTATCGCCCCCACCCCGTATTTCCCCCCCCCCCCATGTCCTGATCTTCCGTATCCCTTGAATCGACTTTATTCATCTAGGTCGACCTTACAATTGGCTAATTTCCATTCATGCTTAATCCGTGCCATGGCGACCGGCTGAACTTATGGCTTGATTGCTGTGCTGTTGCTGCACGCAACAATTTCCGCCATTTCCTAAACCAAGCACAGACCGGCAGCGACTTTTATATTTCAGTGTGCCATGGATTGAATCATTTATTTACTCCATCTAGTGGACCGCTATTTCTGATATTCATACTTAGGGCAATTCCCAGCTGTGTAACTGCTCGTAAGTTAGACCGGCACTCACATCTCAATTTTGCTCGTGGACTGTCTGTTTTGGAAATAATGGTTTTACACAGGTGTTTGTTTTTTTCCTTTTCTGCAGATTGACCGATTGGGTAGCTGACTTCTAGAAATATTAGACATTTTGTTAGCCGTGCGGCGAGTGAGTTCTCTAGTATTTTATCAACGTTAGAAACTTGCCAATACACGAGTGTTTTCAGTAGGCCACGACAAATCGATTATCCGTGTCATCTGATGCACTCTAATTTTTAGTCGTTAGTGGAGACCAGCTATTGTAAGTTTAGTGTGGACGTCGATCAGATATCTGCATTCATATATGAGTCATGGATGTAGCGTAACAACATCGATGCTCGTGTATAGGGTACTTCAATATATGTTTTACATAATGTGACTGCGAATATAACAGATGGAATATTGTACTATCTTGTCGGATGTGTAGTTTTGATGGTTTTTCAATATATGTGAGATAACTTGACAATGTAGTACGATCTTATTGATGCAAAGATAGAAGAAATGTAGACACAACGAAATGTTATTGATGCAATAATAGAGGATAGGTAGACATAATGTTATTACTCCAATAATAGACGACGGTAGAGATAACATTGCTACTGATCAATGATAGAAGATAGTTAGACCAACGATGTATTATTGGTGCAACGATAGAATATAGGTAGGAATAGCGATGTTATTTGTGTAATGATGCAAGATAAGTAGACCAAAGATATAGTATTGATGTAATGGTAAACGATAGGTAGACATAACGATGTTATTGATGCAATGATAGAAGATAAGAACACCGACACAATGATATATTATTAATGCAGTGATAGAATATAGGTAGACATAACAATGTTATTGATGCAATGATAGAAGATAGGTATACCAATAATATAGTATTGGTGCAATGATAGAAGATAGGTATACCAATAATATAGTATTGGTGCAATGATAGAAGAAGGTAGACCAACGATATAGTATTGGTGCAATGATAGAAGATAGGTATACCAATACTATAGCATTGGTGCAATGATAGAAGATAGGTATACCAATAATATAGTATTGGTGCAATGATAGAAGATAGGTATACCAATAATATAGTATTGGTGCAATGATAGAAGATAGGTATACCAATAGTATAGTATTGGTGCAATGATAGAAGATAGGTATACCAATAATATAGTATTGGTGCAATGATAGAATAAGGTAGACCAACGATATAGTATTGGTGCAATGATAGAAGATAGGTATACCAATACTATAGCATTGGTGCAATGATAGAAGATAGGTATACCAATAATATAGTATTGGTGCAATGATAGAAGATAGGTATACCAATAATATAGTATTGGTGCAATGATAGAAGATAGGTATACCAACGATATAGTATTGGTGCAATGATAGAAGAAGGTAGATCAACGATATAGTATTGGTGCAATGATAGAATAAGGTAGACCAACGATATAGTATTGGTGCAATGATAGAATAAGGTAGACCAACGATATAGTATTGGTGCAATGATAGAATAAGGTAGACCAACGATATAGTATTGGTGCAATGATAGAAGATCTGTACGATGTTATTAATGCAATGATAGAATATAGGTAGATCTAAAAATGTTATTAATGCAATGATATAATATAGGTAGATATAAAAATGTTATTGATGCAATGATAGAATATAGGTGGATATAAAAATGTTATTGATGCAATGATATGTTATTAATGGAATGATAGAAGATCGTGAGACACAATTTTGTTGATGCAATAGTAGAAGACAAGTAGATACAAGTATATGTTATTGGTACAACGATATAAGATATAGGCAGGCACAAGGTTATTGGTACAACGATATAAGATATAGGTAGACACAAGGTTATTGGTACAACGATATAAGATATAGGCAGACACAAGGTTATTGGTACAACGATATACGATATAGGCAGACACAAAGTTATTGGTACAACGATATAAGATATAGGCAGACACAAGGTTATTGGTACAACGATATAAGATATAGGCAGACACAAGGTTATTGGTACAACGATATAAGATATAGGCAGACACAAGGTTATTGGTACAATAATTGTAGATAAGTAGACACACGGTTATTTGTGCAATGACAGATGGTATTTAGATGCAAGGGTATTGGTGCAATGATAGAAGATAGATAGATACAAGGTTATTGGTGCAATTATAGAAGCTAGGTAGACACAAGTTTATTGTTGCAATTATAGAAGCTAGGTAGACACAAATTTATTGTTGCAATGATGAATAAATGGACAAAACGGTATCTTATTAGTTCAATGACAGAAGAAAGGTAGACATAACGTTATTTATGTTAAAGCATAATGGCAACTATGCGAGTATTGTGCTTAGAAATGTTTCATGGATTAATCAAACTTTTCTCTAGGAATGTGGTCTCTTAGTTTAGCATTAAGTATAATATACAAAGGCTGCAGTGAAATTATAGTGCTATCCCTCAGAGTGGTTTGAGGTACAGAGTGGAGTAAGTCTGGTATGTATACTCTCCCCATACCTGTTCAAATTCTAGATGATAAATATAATGAGGAATGTGAGAGAATATATACACAACGCTGACTACCATGCTTTAAACATCGGTGGTTTTGAAATGCGTGAACTACTCTATACGCACAGGAACTGCTTATTTCAAAATGATATAAAGGGATTGGAACAACTAATCAAAAACACAGAGAAATACAGCGAATCACAAAACTTGTATCAAAATGCGCAAAAAAAATAAGTCATGTCAACAGATATATCACCAAAACCAAAAATCAGAATAAATTCCGAGATAGAATTCCGAGAAAGTGTGGATAAATTCAGATACTTAGGAGCAAACATCAACGGTGCAGGAGACTGCATGGCAAAGATAAAAGACAGATTGGCAATGGCATATTGTAAAATAACACATTTGAAAAACATATGGAAAAATAGAATAGAAAGAAAACTGCTAATGCTAAGAATTTTTATTTTTCCCCATTGCAAATTACGTCTTTGAAACGGTGACACTAAGAAAAACAGCGGCAAAGAAGATCAACGCCTTTGAGATGAAATGCTACAGAAAGATATTTAGAATATCATGGAAGTAAAAAAAAAAAGAGAAACTCAGATATTATAAACACATTGAAGATTCCAGAGTGTTGGTTACTAAACACAATAACAAAAAGAAAACTACGCCTGTTTGGTCATATAAAGAGACACAACTGTTTAGAAAGACAAATAATGGAGGGAAGAGCACATTGGAGGAAGAAAAAAGGCAGACCAAGAAGCCGATGGACTGACGACATTAAAGATAACATGAATACGCCATTGGAAAATTCAAGCCGCATGCCCCAAGACAGAGAAGGGTTCAGGGAGTGCATTGGGAAGACAAGGTTCTGGAGAGAATACGTCACATGACATAATCTATGCTACTTCAGTGGAGAGAACTAAACCGGATATACATATTCAAGCACAAAAAAAAAAACATTAGCAAATTGAACAGAAACGAACAGAAGTGAACAGATGTGGTATTTCGACAGAGATCTGGAGCCACCATCTAAAATAATTCACCGAATCGGTATCAGCTACTCCGCGGTCTGGGTCTGCGAGGCAGCAGTACAGACACCAGAACATATGAACATATACTGCAGAATTGTCCCAGTTTCACTGCTCATGGAACGACAGCAAAACAAATTGTGTAGAACCCAGGATGACCTAAAACAAACCGTTGCATACGTGATCAATATCTGGAAACAATTGATCGAACAGGTTATTTATGCAATGATAGAAGATAGGTAGATACAACGATATGTTATTGGTGCAATGATGGAATATAGGTAGATACAACGATATGTTATTGGTGCAATGATGGAATATAGGTAGATACAACGATATGTTATTGGTGCAATGATGGAATATTGGTAGATACAACGATATGTTATTGGTGCAATGATGGAATTTAGGTAGATACAACGATATGTTATTGGTACAATGATGGAATATTGGTAGATACAACGATATGCTATATAGAAAGTGATAGAAGATACGTAGACAAAATGTAGATCGGTATCTCTATAGGTAGACAAAATGAAATCGGTATCTGTTCCCATGTAAGAGTGTTGTGACATTGGTGGGGGATCTCTGTTCTCATAATAAAGTGTTATCACATACGTGAGTGTCTCTTTTATCAGATAATGACGTGTTGTCTCTATGGGATACTGTTTTCATAATGTCATGTCGTGTCCTTAGGAAAAGCTGGTCTCATAATGACATGTGTTGTCACATAGGTAGGGATAGTTGTTCTCATAATGACATATGTTGTCACATAGGTGTTCTCATAATGACATATGTTGGCACGGTGATTTTATTTTTGTGTTGGCATGTGGTAGCCAGCTAAAATGTGTATGTGTGAACTGTTTGATGACGCGAGACAGCTGTGTGTGTCAAGGTAATGTGCAGTAACCGAGTACACACGCAGCGTTCACTACACAGCTCACGCCTGCCCAACATTGCATCATGTCCTGTTCTTCTGCTAGGATTTATGCACGTGATTCTGTCCTGCTGTTGGCCAGGTAAGTCACATATGCAACTGTACAATGTCTTCACCTGTTACTTAACATTTTACTGACTAGTAAGAGAAAGTGGTTCTGTCAAAGTGTATAGTTCTACAACAACACTACACGACCGTGTGGAAAGGGAGTTCCTAAAATAAGTTTTGGGAGTTATTCATAAATTATATCTACAATTTAGGGGAATGGTGTCTGAGAAAGGTTGATATTCATTGAGAAAAGAGGAATGGTTGATAAAAGTTGACGTCAAACTATACTGTTTTCATACATAACTAAGTCAAATATATATTATACACATTTTAAATATCAGATTATTATTGAACAACTAATTGTATCACACCACATATGCTATGAATTATAGTTTGTATTCACACTTAGCAAGTAGATTATGCATTTCAATGTCATAACTACCGGATCTGGCTTGCTCCGCGCAAAATTAATACATTTTCCCTATTCCTTGAAAACAATTCAATGAAATATAGAAAGAATTCACAGAACATGCCAACACCATGCAAACACTCATCGTGGTGGGCATATATTGATATATGACTGACCACTCTTGAATTTAAAGTTGAAGGCTATCCCGAAAAGGTGAACACAAGAATGTGTTGAAACATGCACTTCGTTACTCTAGAGATTGTTTATGAATATCTAATGTATTCAAAAAATCATTGATGTGATTATTTTATCAATATTTTAAGAACAACATAAATACACGCGGTAGATGTACGTTTAAGCTATTTATATTCCAGTTTGGCCCTTGACAAAGATACGCAATCAAGTGTCGTGCCGAATGGCGTAGGCGATCATGTTTCTCTATGACTGTTTCTTGTGTTGTCAATAAGCTCAGAAGAAAATTTATGAATGAATTAAAATCAACAGGCATAAATACATAAGACCTGCAATCCTTGGCAACTGACCGACATGCATGGAGAACTATGACATCCGCCCTATGTGCCAAACTTGACAAAAGAGGAACTGACTGACTGACAATAAGCTCGGTTGGTGAATTTCTACCGTGCCACTAGTCCATCTAGCAACTTTTCTCTTTGTCGTCACCTATCTCTTGTCCACTGGATCTGTGCAGTGGTTATTAAGTGTTCAAGCTGTGTTCTTCTCAATACATGCCCTAGAAACCTTGATTGTTTGCCCCTAATGTTTGATATGATTGATCTTTTTACGCCAGCATCAATGAGAACCTCTGCATTAGTTTTCTTAGCTGTCCATGATATTTTCATTATTCCTCTCAGAAACAACATTTCTGTAGCCTCTAATTCGCTTTGATTTTGTTTTGTTTCAGTCCATGCTTCACATCCATAAAAAAAGAATTGGTTCGATGTAACATCTCAGCACTCGAATTCGGGTCTGCATTGATAGTCTTCCATTGCACAAAATGGTTCACATATTTTGGAATGCTGATTTGGCTTCTGCTGTTCGGCTCTTTATCTCACTTGAGTATATACCTTCTGATGTTAAGATAATTAGGGTGCCAAGATATTTCACTTTGTCAACTTTTGCTAATTTTGTGTCATTAATTATTATGCTGTATCTTGGTGATGTTTGTCTCTTCGAGACAGCCATTATTTCTGTTTTAACTGAGGCCTTTGTTTTCACTTTCTTTCACTAATTTATTTAACAGGGCTTGTAGCTCCTTTTCGCTTCCTGCGATCAATACTGTGTCGTCAGCATATCTCAAGTTATTTATATTGCATCATCCCACTTTTATTCCTGCATATCTTCTATATTTCGCATAATGTATTCTGTATACAGGGAGAAAAGGTCCGGTGACATTACACAACCTTGCCTGACACCCATTTCTATCTTTTGAAATCTACCTATAGTGTTGTTAACTCTCATCACAGCTGTTTGTTTCCAATACAAATTTCTTACTATTCTTAGATCATTCCCATCAACGTTAAGACTTTCTAGCAGTTTTATAATCTCTGAATGAACAAAAATACTAACGACAAAATTACAGTCTGTGAAATGAGGTGCACCCAGAATGAATGAAGAAAGAATACCGCGTTGTCTTGATATGGTCACCTAGTGGCAAAAGAAAAAAGGGGAAGACAAAAAAGAACACTGAAAAGAACTATCGAAAAATAAATCACAACAGCTGGTATGAATATGAACGATCTGGAACAACGGGCTGTTGATCGACAAGCATGGAGAGCTATGACATCTGCCCTATGTGCCAAGCTAGGTATAAGAGGAAAATGATGATGATGAAATGAGATGTTTGAGGAAAGCTATAAATGTCAGGAGAAGAGACCTGAAAAATGAAGATACACGTAGGTCCATCAGGAAAGAAATAAAAACCATCTCAAGACAGGACTACGTTGAAAGACAGCAAACCAGGTGATATGGGCACGTCATGTAAATGGAATCGATGCAACTAGCCCTTCGTGCATACAACTGCAGAAAATCAGGCTACAAGGCACGAGGAGGGCCAACAACTAAATTGTTAAGGATCATTACCCAGAGAGATACTGGTGAACCATGGTCAGTGTTACCTAAATGGTCAAGGACAGAAAACTCCCACTTTGCCGCATGAAGCTTAGCAGCACAAGTGGACATTACAAATAGATAGATAGATATTCCAATTTGACATGTCGAGTAAATAAATACATTGCACATAAATGTGACAATTTTCTGTAACATAAAAATATGACAGATTTAACGAAGAATGTGTTTAATTTTGTCTGACTGATGCATCTACTGAACGAATTGTTTACTTCATATAGTTACATTCATGGGAGAGTGGGGGGGGGGGTGTGCTTATCCAAACCATAATGTTTTTTCTCTTATTATTGTACCATTATTTACCCTTGACTACACTTTCAGAATTATGTCGTTCCGCCATCAAAAGTCCTTATTTGAGTTTACGAATTTGAAATATTGTTTGAGGGTTAAGATTCTTTAATAAAATATTTAATTATTCACTGGGCTTTCTGATATATTTTTGTTTTGCGGAGTGTGGTGAACATTTTTGTACCATAATTAAGCAAGATGGGGTCCCCGATACGTTGACAAAAGCATAGGGGAAGGGGTCCAAAACTGGAGAAGAAGCACTGAGGCAATTTATGGACAGTCTGTTTTCACCTCACGTTTGTGAATTTAGGATAGTCTAGTTGGCAACATTTGTTTTCTTATTAAATGTTGTGATTTATTACTCTCTTGCGGGATGGGAATGGTGGTAAAACATGAATCATCTCCATAAAGATTTTTGCTAAGTCTGTACGTTGTTTCCTTAAATTATCAGCCTGGGGTTTCTTGTTATCTGCCTGCTGTCACTGTGTTATCTGACTGATGTATCTTGTGTTATCTGACTGATGTATCTTATGTTATCAGACTAATGTATCTTGTGTTATCTGACTGATGTATCTTGTGTTATCTGACTGATGTATCTTGTGTTATCTGACTGAGATTTCTTATGTTATGTGCCTGATGTATCTTGTATCTGACTAATGTATATTGTGTTATCTTTCTGATGTATTTTGTGTTATCTAATTGATGTATCTTGTGCTATCTGACTGATGTATCTTGTGTTATATTCCTAATGCATCGTGTGTTATCTGCCTTAAGTATTTTTTGTTATATTCCCTGTGTATCTTGTATTATCTGACTGATGTATTTTGTGTTATCTCTCGGAGGTATCTTGTGTTATCTGACTAATGTATCTTGTGTTATCTCCCTGATGTATCTTGTGTTATCTGACTGATGTATCTTATGTTGTCTGACTGATGTATCTTGTGTTATCTGACTCATGTCTTTTGTGTTATCTGCCTGTCTCTTATATTATCCGCATGGTGTTCCTTTTGTTATCTGCTTGATGTCACTTCAGTTATCTGCCTGTCACTTCAGTTATCTGCCTGTCACTTCAGCCATCTGCCTGGTGTCACTTCAGTTATCTGCCTGATTTCACTTTTGTTATCTGCATGCTGTTTCATTTGTTTTATACCTGATGTCACTTGTGTTATTTGACTGATGTATCTCGTGTTATTTGACTGATGTCTCTTGTGCTATCTGCCTGAGGTTTATTGTTATTTGTCTCAGGTTCCTTGTGTTATCTGCCTGAAGTCTCCTGTGTTATCTGCTTGTCTCTTGTGTTATCTGCCTATCTCTTCTGTTATCTGCCTACGGTATATTGTGATATCTGCTTAAGTTGTCGTCTCTGTCTGAGTTGTATGTTATCTGCCTAAGGTCTCGTCTGTTATCCGCCTGAGGTATCTCGTGTTATCTGTCTTGGGTATCTTGTGTTATCTGTCTGAAGTCTCCGTGTTGTTGTTGCTATCTGAAGTTCGGGGACTACTCTGATTTCGATCTTATTTAGGTGTCTGGCGTTGTTTGGTAAACGTTGTCGCATGTTTGATGTCTACGACCTACATAAAAATGTCTGCATAAATTAACATATATAATCGTTTGAACATGTGTCGACCTGGAGAGATTAATAACGACAGCCAGACTGACCTTTCATGATAGAGGGTCACACTGTATATGCCAGGCTAGGTAAGACAAGAATGTCTATGTATGCTGTAGTGTGATGTTTGATGACAAGTGAATGATACCTAGATTCCATGTTTTTATTGGCTGAGAACGTGTATCCAGACAGTTTTTGATGAGGCGAATGTGAGACAATCAGCATTATGTGTTATTTGATGAAAAACAAACTCGCGGCAAACATACAATTAGAGACTCACTGAAAACTGTACCGTTATTATACGCTGTGCTACCAGGACATACTGAAAACTGTACCGTTATTATACGCTGTGCTACCAGGACATACTGAAAACTGTACCGTTATTATACGCTGTGCTACCAGGGCATACTGAAAACTGTACCGTTATTATACGCTGTGCTACCAAGATACACTGAAAACTTTACCGTTATTATAGACTGTGCTACCAGATTCACTTCAAATTGTACCGTTACCATACACCTTTACGAATACCACATGTGGAAAACTGGCAGCCAAAGATTTAAAAAAAAAAAAAAACAACAACTTTTTACGACAATAATCGCATGTCTACTCAGAATTGTCAGAGTAACAATGAAAGAATATCCAAAGCGCAAACACCAGAGAATGTTTTATTTATGGGGTGGGGTTGATAACAACCCCAGATTTAGATGACATGGGGAAACAATAGATCAAGTTGTTCCTATACTCCTCCAGACTACCATCAGACAACGCTCCCCAAAAAGCATTGCTAATCAAACACAACGGATAAAGTCAGAGGCAGACATTGCAAAGGATAGATTACATGGATACAGGAAACCACAGAAACCAGAATTTATGAATCGCATAATAAACCCATCTCCATAGCAACCCTTCTACTGTTTGACGCTGAAAGAAAAAAAATTAATGAATATAATTGGTCAATATAACTACATTATGTGTCCTTTACAGAACGTTGTTATCACTGTTACTCTGTAAGTCTCTCGGTTCTGTGCAATCTGCACAGCCTCTTCCAGTACCATGTTCAGAAGGTCTTCGATATCCTGTGTCCATACTAGTCTTGGTGTGCTTTGTCTTCTCTTGCCTGGAACTTTTCCCTCCATAATTAATCTTTCTAAACCATTGTGTCTTAGGGTTAGGGTTAGCCAAAATAGGGTTATCCAAAATAGGTTTGCTTGTATTTCTGATAGTTATGAGGGACTAGACTTCTTCTATGTTCAGGTCTTTGCGGATTCCTGTGTTGGTTCGTCTTTCTGTCCATGATATTCTCAGGGCCTTTCTATAACATTTTATTTCGTGAAACATACATTTCTCAACCAGGAGAGTGGTGTATGCATCCATTCTCACAGAATTGCTAGTAAAGATAGCTTTTTGAAATATATTAAAGATTGCTTTTAAATAGAAAAAAGGTAATTTAGAAATGGAACAAAGATAGCTTTTAAATAGCACTATTTCATTGCTTCTTCTCATCATGTACTTATAGTAGTGATAAATTAACTGTAAAAAAACTGTCAGTACTGCATTTTACCAGTTCAGGCGTAGCAGGGAGGGGATTGAATAGCTGTGTGATAAAGGCCGCATGCTCTTGCTGTCGCCACGTCATGTACAGGGTGAGATTTTTAATTTACCATCACACAGAAAAAAACAACCCAGTCCTTACCGGGGATCGAACTCTAGACCTCACTCGTGTGAGATTAGCGTTCTAACCTCTCGTTGTAAATGCGTACAAACTTAGTTTATACTCGAATAATAATGTCAAATTCAATATTTGAGTGTGAAATAATTTAAAATTGTCCAGTGTTGTTACTTCTAGCAGTCATATGCACTAATGATCGATTTGTGTATAGCATCCCTGAATAAAGGTATAACATTTTCTCTGTGAAGCTAAGAGGAATATTCATCATGAGCCAAAATGCCAATGTTGTTTGAATCCCGTATAATTTTACCGTGGCGTGCCTGGATCATGGGAAAGGTAGTACATTTTTGCCTACAAAACCACCACGTCTAGTCAATGGTTGTCCAGCAACTAGTGTTGTCTTCAGCACCTACGTCGAACAATGTCTAGTCAATGGTAGACCAGTAACTAGTATTGTCTTCAGCACCTGCCTCGTCTAATGATGCAATTTTCCCATTTCTTCAGCGTTCTTTCTCAGACACCTGCAGATTAATAGGATGCAGTCCAGTTAGGGGAGTGCATTGTGTCATGGCTAGAGCTTGGCTGAAATAACTTTCATTTTGGCCTGACACATCCAACTTCAGCATGGCTTCTGGGTCACTGTAATCTATGAGATGGGAGAACCAACCCAAGGTTTCTTTATGTCCCATTTTTGTAACACTTCTACTTATTTTTGTTCATCTTGATATTTCCCCTAAGATGACCTGACGACTATTATCGAGATGTTTGTAATATGAATGTCTGCGAGCTTCATCATTGTTTAGATGTCTCTAATGTGAATATTTGCTAGATTTACCAGTGTTTAGATGTCTCTAATGTGAATATTTGCTAGATTTACCAGTGTTTAGATGTCTCTAATGTGAATATTTGCTAGATTTACCATTATTTGGTTGTCTCTAATGTGAATATTTTCTAGATTTACCATTATTTGGTTGTCTCTAATGTGAATGTTTGCTAGATTTACCAGTGTTTAGATGTCTCTAATGTGAATATTTGCTAGATTTACCATTATTTGGTTGTCTCTAATGTGAATATTTGCTAGATTTACCATTATTTGGTTGTCTCTAATGTGAATGTTTGCTAGCTTGTTGAAATTTCTCCTACGGGAATGTTTACCAGCTATTTCATCACTGACCTTGACATATGCGTGTGATCTTTACTTCCACAGGACTTGCTGTAGATCCAGTTGGACGAGATGTTATTGATCTTATTGAGAGCCTTAACGCCACGGCTGTGGAGACTCTATCTGGTCTTCGTTATACAACGGGACCAAATAACAGCACACCAGCTCTGCTACTGGATGGTGGGTACATTCTTGTTTTTTGTCTCCGGTAATGCAAAGGTGGTGCTTAAGGTGACAGTAGAGATGTCGATATAGATACATGTGGTGGTGCTGATTAAAATACAAAGGATGATGGTTGTGGTGATGACCGTAGTGATGGCAACTGTCTGAATGTGTTGGTAGTTAAAAATGTATTTGTTGCTAGCATATACTTACTGATTATGTAGGTATTTCTTATGTAGATAACCAGTTTTCCAAGCATGGGTCGCTACTCTATTGATATATGAGGTCGCTAGTTGAAACCGTGAACTCAATAACTTATTGATTTTGAAGCAATGTTGCTAAATTTTACTTCGCTTTTCATTTGAAAAAAGATTATGTGAGAGTGGATTCATTATTTTAAAAGCAAAACAAGCGGCATGAAACGTTCAGAGAAACATGAGATTAATATATTTAACGAAAACTCAAATGTTTAATTCAATATAGGGCCCTAATGTACATTAAAAGTATGTCTAATGATATTATACTATAAGGAATACCCGACGTTGCCTCATGTTTGCATGTTAGAAATATGTGGCTATAAAATATGTGCGATAATTAACAAAATTATTTCCTTTTTGATTTTCTAGGCAATATAAAAACGTTCAGTAGTTTTTAATTGCTTTATGAACGGACCCGGGTGCACAACTACCTGTGGTAGGGAACGAACTTGTTACCTTGGCCGTCACAGACGCGCTCTGTACCACATCGCCACAGAGCCGGACAAAAACCACTGCAACCAAAAATGCTGGGTTGGTGGCTACGTTCAGCATCAACTTACGCTACCAATTAAAAAATTTATTTAATGAATCAAACAAAACTTTTTATGAATCAAACATATATTTAACCAACTTAGAACATGCTTTAAACTATAATAGAGTATTGATTTATTACATTAATACAAATAAAGCACATTGCCCAGCTGAATGGCGTTTAGATATAGCATGTCTTACACAGTGTAGGCCTATACAAGTTAATTTGTTACTAATTCAACATTCCTACCTTTGAGAAGTGGCCAATACGTAACAAAATAAAAATATCTCATTACGCCCTTACATACTGTTTTAATTTACAGGTATATATATATATATATAGGCCTGTGTTATTTAATATTATATCCATCATCAAGTGCCGTGCCGAATGGCGTTGGCGATCATATTTCTCCATTTACATCGATCTCTCATATATGTCATCATCTCTGTTGGTGTCATTTAGTCAAACTGTGCAATATCTTCCCCTTGATCTTGTGCCTTCTATCTTTCCTGTTGTCACTATATTCTCAATGCTTCCTCTTCTCATTATGTGCCCATTAAATGTTGACTGTCTTTTTCTTATAGGCCTATTATCAATAATGCATCTTTTCACATCCATCCTTCTAAGACATTCTTCATTAGTAATCTTTGCTGTCCAAGGAATGCATAACATTCTTCAAATAAACCACATACCCGCTGCCTACAATGATTTTTGTGATGTCTTATTTGTTGTCCATGCTTCACTTCCATAGAGTAGCACTGGTTCAATGTAGCATTTGAGGACACGTTTTCTAGTATCCATCGATATGGACTTGTTGGATAGAATATTAGTCATTTTATGGGATGCTGCTGTTGCTTGTCATGTTCTGCTTATAATTTTATACTGATTGTTATTCGTACGTTTATTACAACAACAAAAAACAAAACAAAAACAAAACAGCAACAACAGAAGCGAATATTTAAACGTATAATGTATGACTTGGATGTCATTTTATATACATTAGGTATGTTAATTAGAAGAAGTAGCAGCTTTAGATGACTTTGGAGTTGAAATAATGACAAAATTGATTAATGACATATGTAACAGTGGAAACATACCCGATGACTTAATGAGGTCCATATTTATAGCCTTACCTAAGAAACCAGGGACCACCGAATAAGAAGAACACCGTACAATCAGCCTCATGAGCCAAATAAACAAAATACTTCTCAGAATCATCATGAAGAGAGTGAGAAACAAAATAAAATCAGAAATAAGTCCAGAACAATGTGGCTTTGTAGAAGGCAAAGGTACCAACAATGCTATTTATATATTGAGAACACTACTAGAGAGGTCTATAGAGGTAAAAACAGAACTGTACCTCAGTTTTATAGACTACACTAAAGCATTTGATAAAGTTAAACATAGCGAAATTATACACTTGCTAGAGAATCTGAACATTGACAGCAAGGATTTAAGAATAATCAAGAACATGTACTAGCGGGGTGCAAAGGGAACGCATTGCTCTAGGCGGACCCAGAGTTAGCAGATAACCAAGATCCCAAATGTACCTCCACGCAGTGCACCCTGGAAACAGAAATACAGCAGCTCGAGCTGATTCTGGCCAAATCATTTGGGGATCGTGTCCGAGAATGTGGAGGTAGCAGATGGAAAGAGATTTGACTGCACAAGAGACAGACAATATCTCCAACACCACCAGCATCACCATATATAGCGACACTGTCGACATACAGTGAAGCTAGTCAGTCCAGTTCGAACATTGGAGGGGCGGCCAATGTAAAATGCAAGTAAAGGTAGATGCATGGCGAGAGACAAATAGATTTCATACCGAGTACAATGAAACAATGAGGGCAGCGCGAGAGGGCAGCGCGAACTGCAAATAGAAAGTGAAAAGTCCCTAGGAAAGGGGAACTACAAGCTCCGTCAGCTCGAGACGAGCTTCTAGTTACCTGTGTTCCTTACAGACAGAGACTCAGACCCATTCATTGGCGTTTGGTAAAGCAACAAGACCTAATCCAACTCTACTGTCAAGGTTTCCTATACTGGAAGTACACTTGCAGAGAGAAAGGGTTCCGTACCCGATGGGCTCAGGCACAAAAGGGACAACGATTTAGCCCTGGCCCAACTCTACTGTCAGGTTTTCCTACACCGGAAATACACTTGAAGAGAGAAAGGGTTCAGTACCTGATGGGCTCAGGCGCTATTGGGACAAGGACGCTCAGCTCGAGAACGCCTTGCTCTCAAACGCGTGGTGTGAGACTCGAACTTGGACATAGGGTACACAATGTCGGTGAATGACACCTCGGCTACGAAGGCGAAAGAGCCAGGGTCCAACTCCTCTGTTGAGTTCTTCCCCTTAAGGAACCAGGCTCACGGATGAGAAACGGTTCAGTACCCAATGGGCACAGGCACAGTACGCCCAATTACACGAGGCAAGTTCATAGACAGTGGAACACCTCGTGCGAGTCAGACGAGAGAAAAAATCGTCTGGGCAAAGAGTCACCACTACGCGTGCCTGGAGACAGATATAGAGGCTGTCATAGGCTAAGGGTATCCCACCCGAATTGTCAAGGCATGCCGAAATCGGATGTGCTAGGCCTACAAGGCGCATAACGGTAGCACAACGTAATCACGCTCCCGGCGGAAACCGCGCGGATATCCGTGATGGTTACAATGGAGCGAACGCAAAACAAACAAAAACAAACATGTACTAGCAACAAACAGCAGCAATAAGAGTAGGAAATCGATTTGACCCTTTTCCACAAATAAAACAAGGAGTCAGACAGGGATGCGTGCTTTCACGAGACCTGTTCTCTTTATACAATGAAAACATATTGCGTGCAATAGTAGATATCCCAGAAAATCAGTGGGAGGACATAACATAAATAATTTGAGATATGCGGATGACACTGTTCTGATTGCAAAAAGTGAGGAAGACCTTTAAAATTTAATTAACGTAGTAGTCACAGAAAGTAAAGAGAAAGGCCTCTTCTTAAATATCAAGAAAACAGAAGTAATGGGTATTTCAAAGAAACAAAATAACACACCTTGCAAGATCAAAGTGAATGATATAGTATTAAAACAGGTCCACCGATTCAAATATCTAGGTACAATGATTACAGCAGATGGAAGAAGTTCGACAGAAATAAAATGCAGAATAGGACAGGCAAAAATAACATTCAGAAAAATATAAAATATACTGTGTAATATGACCTTGTCATTAGAGGTGAGAAAGATAGTTCTGCAGTGCTATATAACCCATATACTAACATATGGGTGAGAGTCTTGGACAATAAACACACTGGAAAGTGGGAAATTAGAGGCAACAGAGATGTGGTTCTACAGAAGAATGCTAAGAATACCATGGACTGTCAGAAAAACTAATGTAGAGGTGTTGAAAGAGTTAAATTCGAAACGGACCTTAATCAACAATATAAGAAAAAGGCAATCTTCTTTTTTTGGGCCACTTCATGAGACAGGCAGGTTTAGAGAACATAGTCACAACAAGAAAAATTTAAGGCAACAGAGACAGAGGGCGACAACGTGAGAAAATATTAGACAGTTTGACAACCTGGCACGGCACGGAAACAACAACGACTTTGATACAGAATACTGTAGACAGAGAGCTGCGGAGAGCCATGACCGCATACGCCAGGCGGCATGGCACCTTATTATGATGATTATTACTTTAGTCAGTGATTTCTTCTCAATGTCTACCTCCACCTATTCACTGCCCTTTCCTATTTCTTCAAATTCACATACTCTTCGCAGTGTGTCTTTAGCCTCTGCCATCCATGATCAGCCATGCTTGACATGTTTTCCGTTTGACTCATCTAGACGTTGGTGTAATGGGTTGTAGTTGTATTCTGTC
This sequence comes from Meghimatium bilineatum, assembly GCA_034231615.1. Lineage (NCBI taxonomy): Eukaryota > Metazoa > Mollusca > Gastropoda > Stylommatophora > Philomycidae > Meghimatium > Meghimatium bilineatum. The sequence goes on along the minus strand of CM067319.1, from coordinate 167,181 downwards.
ACTTTAAAGTACGACCTAACTTATGATACCTGTTGTCGCACTCTAATGCTGGGGAGATCAAGCTGAAATCTCATAGCAGAGATGGGTGTATTTCTAGAACACTCCAGTACCGCTCTCATTGCCTCATTTAAAACAGAGTAAATATCGAGTGATATATTATTTTCTACCGTTTACAGCTATTTTTATTTGCTAATATTTGTTTTACCATTGTGCAGCAGTCAAAAGTAAAAAGTTAAGCAATCATATCAATGGTCAGATTAGGTCGGAAACTAAACAATAATTACATTGTTCATGAACGCCAGTGCTATCTATTTGAACTGTTCTATAAAAGTGCTATTTAACTCGTATACGCCATACAGTATCTGAGCCCATAGAGAGCAAGAAAACGACAGAACTGCGGAGTTAGCCTATATACATTATATATATATATATATATATATATATATATATATATATATATATATATATATATATATATATATATATATATATATATATAGGATGATAAATATATATTGGTTGTTTTCCATTTACCCTGCTTTAAAAAAAAATAACTTTTCAGGATCATGGTTGACCAGTTGCCATGCCCCAATGTTAAGCTATCTATTTTCTCTGTGGTCCTCTGTCTTCCTTGCCTTCAATCTTTTCCATTATAAATGTTTCTTGTCACATAACGATAAAATAATGGTAATAGGGACTATTACAAAAACACTTTACAATATAAGACATTGTATGGATACTTCTATAATCTACCAGCCACCGTTAAGCATAGGAAATTCGAAACTACATCTGAAAATATTCTCATAGATAAATACTGTGAGGTCTTGAATACGAAACTTCGTCGAAGACGGATTTTTTGGGCCATTGGCACAAATAAAACGGCGACATAACGCATTTCCATTCTCTGGACTATATCCTGCTGGAAATCTAATAGGAACATTGTCCTGCTGCAAGGGAGATCCAGCAGGAGTTTGAGAATGAACGCTGAAGAAGAAGAATGCGAAACAGACTGGTAACAAAAATTATTCAAGTGCTACCGACTTCAATGGATTTTTTTTGCATTTTGAGAAGTATCACTGTGCACATATGAATGAAGCCCCTTCAAAATGGTCTACGACACACACTTGTCATGCTTGACAGTTTCATACAGAACATGGAATGATCAAAGCTTGAACTTAGCAATCATAATTCATAGAATCATTGTATCACCATTTGCACGCATGGTTGACACTAGTCACGTGGTGTATATTTGATATGGACCATTGTAAAACCGTGTGAACTATTGGCGGCAGAGAACACAGATCAGGGGGCAAGGCATGCTCTAGTGTACGTGTGTTTCTAAACTGGCTATACTATCTAATTCATCTCGTTCATGTGACTGCATCATAGAACACTCTACCATCTCCAGCCATGCACAACGGCGTCTTCATTGCTTCCATGTTCATTCGATTTTCTGGTTTATACATTTTCAAAAATTCATTCATTTCTGCAGAAATTGTTCTTCTTACTTTCTTCCACGTCCCACAATGATGAATAACATTTTCTCTATCCTTATGTATGTTTCCTTCTTGTCTCTCTTTCTCTTGTCTTTCTCTCTATATTTTTATTTCTCTCTTGTCTTTCTTTCTCTGTTTCTCTCTTGTCTTTCTATCTTTCTCTCTTGTCTTTCTCCGTGTTTCTCTCTTGTCTGTCTCTCTGTTTATTTCTTCTCTTTCTATCATTTTATGTTGTCTTTCTCTCTATTTATCTCTTTTATTTTTCTCTGCTCCTCTCTTGTCTTTCTCTTTCTTTCTCTCTGTTTCTCTGTTTCTTTCTCTCTGTTTCTTTATTTTCTCTCCGATCTTTCTCTCTATTCGTCTCTCTTGTCTTTTTCTCTCTTTTACTTGTCTTTCCCTCTATTTTTCTTGTCTCTGTATTTTCTCTCTGTATTTTCTCTATGCTTGTCTCTCACTTTCTATATTTCACTCTTTATCTTGTCTATCTATATTTATCTTGCGTTTCAATTTTTCTCTCTGTTTCTCACTTATTTTCTCAGTTTCTCTTTAATTTGATTTGTTTCCTCTCTTGTGCCCTAGAGCTTCAAATTTACTGCATACATTTCTATAAAATGTGTTAATACATCAACTTTCTGACATTCATCTTTCATTTGACATTACATCAATTCTGATGTTAAATTTTCATGTGTCAAAACAAAAACATTGATGTTAAATTTTCCTGTAACAATACATCAACTCTCTGACATTAAACTTTGATGTGACAAAACATCAACTCTGATGTTGAACTTTCATGTGTCAGTACATTAACTTTGCTGAAGATAGATGTCCTGGGTCACTGATGCAATTAAAATGACGGCACAACATATTCAATTTCTCTGGACTACATCCTGCTGAAATCAAGCAGGACAATTGCTCAGCAACGCGAGATCCAGTGGCAGTTTGTGAATGAATGAAAACAAACACCAAACAATGCATCAACTTTCTAGTGTTAAACTTGCATGTGTTAGAACATCAACTTTCTAGTGTTAAACTTTCATGTGTTAGAACATCAACTTTCTAGTGTTAAACTTGCATGTGTTAGAACATCAACTTTCTAGTGTTAAACTTGCATGTGTTAGAACATCAACTTTCTAGTGTTAAACTTTCATGTGTTAGAACATCAACTTTCTAGTGTTAAACTTGCATGTGTTAGAACATCAACTTTCTAGTGTTAAACTTGCATGTGTTAGAACATCAACTTTCTAGTGTTAAACTTTCATGTGTTAGAACATCAACTTTCTAGTGTTAAACTTGCATGTGTCACTACATCAACTTTCTAGTGTTAAACTTGCATGTGTCACTACATCAACTTTCTAGTGTTAAACTTGCATGTGTCAGTACATCAACTTTCTAGTGTTAAACTTGCATGTGTCACTACATCAACTTTCTAGTGTTAAACTTGCATGTGTCAGTACATCAACTTTCTAGTGTTAAACTTTCATGTGTTAGAACATCAACTTTCTAGTGTTAAACTTTCATGTGTTAGAACATCAACTTTCTATTGTTAAACTTGCATGTCACTACATCAACTTTCTAGTGTTAAACTTTCATGTGTTAGAACATCAACTTTCTAGTGTTAAACTTTCATGTGTTAGAACATCAACATTCTAGTGTTAAACTTTCATGTGTTAGAACATCAACTTTCTAGTGTTAAACTTTCATGTGTTAGAACATCAACTTTCTAGTGTTAAACTTTCATGTCTTAGAACATCAACTTTCTAGTGTTAAACTTTCATGTGTTAGAATATCAACTTTCTAGTGTTAAACTTGCATGTGTCACTACATCAACTTTCTAGTGTTAAACTTGCATGTGTCAGTACATCAACTTTCTAGTGTTAAACTTGCATGTGTCACTACATCAACTTTCTAGTGTTAAACTTGCATGTGTCAGTACATCAACTTTCTAGTGTTAAACTTTCATGTGTTAGAACATCAACTTTCTAGTGTTAAACTTTCATGTGTTAGAACATCAACTTTCTAGTGTTAAACTTGCATGTCACTACATCAACTTTCTAGTGTTAAACTTTCATGTGTTAGAACATCAACTTTCTAGTGTTAAACTTGCATGTGTCAGTGCATCAACTTTCTAGTGTTAAACTTGCATGTGTCACTACATCAACTTGTTGATGTTAAACTTGCATTTGTCACTTCATCAACTTTCTAGTGTTAAACTTGCATGTGTCACTACATCAACTTTCTAGTGTTAAACTTGCATGTGTCACTACATCAACTTGTTGATGTTAAACTTGCATGTGTCACTACATCAACTTTCTAGTGTTAAACTTGCATGTGTCACTACATCAACTTTCTAGTGTTAAACTTGCATGTGTCACTACATCAACTTGTTGATGTTAAACTTGCATGTGTCACTACATCAACTTTCTAGTGTTAAACTTGCATGTGTCACTACATCAACTTTCTAGTGTTAAACTTGCATGTGTCAGTACATCAACTTTCTAGTGTTAAACTTGCATGTGTCACTACATCAACTTTCTAGTGTTAAACTTGCATGTGTCACTACATCAACTTTCTAGTGTTAAACTTGCATGTGTCACTACATCAACTTGTTGATGTTAAACTTGCATTTGTCACTACATCAACATTCTAGTGTTAAACTTGCATGTGTCAGTACATCAACTTTCTAGTGTTAAACTTGCATGTGTCAGTACATCAACTTTCTAGTGTTAAACTTGCATGTGTCACTACATCAACATTCTAGTGTTAAACTTGCATGTGTCACTACATCAACTTTCTAGTGTTAAACTTGCATGTGTCACTACATCAACTTGTTGATGTTAAACTTGCATGTGTCACTACATCAACTTTCTAGTGTTAAACTTGCATGTGTCACTACATCAACTTTCTAGTGTTAAACTTGCATGTGTCAGTACATCAACTTTCTAGTGTTAAACTTGCATGTGTCACTACATCAACTTTCTAGTGTTAAACTTGCATGTGTCACTACATCAACTTTCTAGTGTTAAACTTGCATGTGTCAGTACATCAACTTGTTGATGTTAAACTTGCATGTGTCACTACATCAACTTTCTAGTGTTAAACTTGCATGTGTCAGTACATCAACTTTCTAGTGTTAAACTTGTATGTGTCACTACATCAACTTGTTGATGTTAAACTTGCATGTGTCACTACATCAACTTTCTAGTGTTAAACTTGCATGTGTCAGTACATCAACTTTCTAGTTTTAAACTTGCATGTGTCACTACATCAACTTTCTAGTGTTAAACTTGCATGTGTCACTACATCAACTTTCTAGTGTTAAACTTGCATGTGTCACTACATCAACTTTCTAGTGTTAAACTTGCATGTGTCACTACATCAACTTGTTGATGTTAAACTTGCATGTGTCACTACATCAACTTTCTAGTGTTAAACTTGCATGTGTCACTACATCAACTTTCTAGTGTTAAACTTGCATGTGTCAGTACATCAACTTGCTAGTGTTAAACTTGCATGTGTCACTACATCAACTTTCTAGTGTTAAACTTGCATGTGTCACTACATCAACTTTCTAGTGTTAAACGTGCATGTGTCAGTACATCAACTTGTTGATGTTAAACTTGCATGTGTCACTACATCAACTCTCTGAGGATATATTTTTATATGTTAAACTTTCATGTGTCACTACATCAACTTTCTAGGTTAAACTTGCACGTGTCACTACATCAACTCTCTGAGGATATATTACTATTCTAAATTTGTCTTTCAGATACCAACAGACACGTAGTAGTGCCCGATAATCTTGCAAGGCAGGCTCTGAGCTTCATTGTTGATGCACATCAAGTAACTTTTCTTGGTACAATCAGACAAGAAGCAGGTGACTCTGGTACCATTCTATCATTTTCCTCAAACATAAGCAGGTCAGTTGACACCATTTGAAACTGGTGTTCCTATGTTATAAACATATGTAGATTGGGTGCTGTCTCTCGTTATATCTCTGTTTGTGAGTTATGACATCCAGATTTATTCTGACATCTTTATTTCTATCTGCAAACATAGAAGTCTGCAGTTTTTTTTAAAAGTTTAAAAGTTGTAATTAACTTTGAAAAATCTTGATTGGGATGTTTTATTTCCATCTCTTTTCCATTAGCATGTTGACATCAGTGTTTTATTTCCATCTGTTTTCCATTAGCATGTTGACATCAGTGTTTTATTTCCATCTGTTTTCCATTAGCATGTTGACATCAGTGTTTTATTTCCAACTGTTTTCCATTAGCATGTTGACATCAGTGTTTTATTTCCATCTGTTTTTCCATCTGTTTTCCATTAGCATGTTGACATCAGTGTTTTATTTCTTAAAATGGGATCACCTGATACTAATTATACAATAAATCAACTAATGGATATGGACCAGACATAAATATTCAAAAAACAAAAACCATGATAATCAGTGTCTTTACACAGAAGAACAAGAGCTAAACATAAACATACATGGAGAGAAACTACAACAAGTAAAACATTATCAATATCTTGGACACATAGTCACAAGTGACGGCAGATGTGAAATAGAAGTTAAAAGGAGAATAGGAATAGCCAAAAGTACCTTTAATGACATGAGGAAAATAGTAACATCTAAACAAATTACAAACAAGTTAAAAATGAGAATTATAAAATGCTACATCTATTCTATATTAATGTATGGATCAGAAACATGGACACTAAATAAACAATTAGAAGACAGAATTGATGCCTTTGAGATGTGGGTATATAGGGGAATAGGGAGAACATCATGAAAAGAGAAGAAAACAAATAAGGAGGTGATAAAAACACTTAATATGAAGAAAGAATTACTAAGAGAAATAAAGATCAGGCAAATAAAATATTTTGGACATTAAAAGACATGACACAGTATTGAAGACCTTATTTGAGGCTAAAGTCAAAGGGAAGCGAGCAAGAGGTAGACATAGATACAAGTGGGAGAGTAAGATCACAAGATGGACAGGTTACAGTCTAGCAGAGTGCACCACCCAAAACATGAGACAAAAGATGTTGAAGATCTGTTGCAGCCAACCTTCGTTGTGGAGATGGCACTTGATGATGATGATGATATTAAACTTTTTATTTCTTTGAATCTGTTTCTCATAGGGGACTTCTTTTGTGTACTGGTTAAACCATATTTCAAAGAATCTGTTTCTGATAGGGAACTTCATTGTACAAGGTGACTAAGGAAGTTATGGGGTGGAGTTTGCTGTCTCATCCCGTATAAGGTCAGAGTGACAGAGAAATCATGCTGGAGACGGCTGTGTCAGTTCAAAAGGCACAAATATTATCACAGACAAACTGCAAACCATAATACATATTCCACTCACGGGACTACATCCTGTTAATCTGCAGCAGTTGGTGAACTAACACAGAAGAAGAAGAAGAGATCAAGTGTTCCAGGCCATGACATTTTGTTTACAGGTGCATATTTTCAAAGAGATTATTGCTTTATGATACAGTTACATGGTACTCAGCAGGCGAAGCATTGTTTCCAATAAAAAGGATGGAGTACAATGAATCTTGTTTAGGTGACTAATTGTTTTGCATTTATTTGGTTCACACATAAATTAATACATTAGCGGCTTATTTATTATCAAAGTTTAACAGGGAAATGAGTTTGCACAAAAATGAATACCCGGTATCTAAAGTATCTGAGCACAGTTTCAGTGAAATGTGTCTGCACATACATAAATATCTATCATATCTCGACATAGTTTCAATGAAATATGTTTGCAAGAACAAGAATATCTACCATATCTGAGTGGAGTTTAAATGAAATGTGTCTGCACAAACATGAATATCAACAGTGTCTAAACATAGTTTCTTCACTGAACATAGTTTCAACCTACATGACTGTCCAACAGCAGAGCACAGATTACAGTATTTCTGTGCATGTGCGTACTATCAAATACATGTAGATGAGAAACACCCATTACATTCTGAAATACAGAAAGTTAAAGGTAGCAGATTTAAGAGAGGGAAGTCTTGAGGATGTATAACAAAGCCTGTGCAGATTGCAAGATGTGGCAGCAATTGTGGAATGGATAGGTCTACCCACAGATTTTGAAACTTGTTTGAGAGTACCAATATCACTTAGCAGGGAATGCAGAGAATAGTTTCCCACAGGTGTGGAGAAAAAAGTTGCAGGCTTTGGTCACTGAGAATACCAAGAGGAGGATGTGATTATATACACTGATGAATCTGTGATTTGACATGTTCACAGTGCTTGGGCCTTCACAGCTCAGTCCACAGGTGAAACGATTAGGGAGGAGAGTGGGGCCTTTGCTGTCACTACAAGTAGCATGACCATGGAGATTATGGTGGTGACCAGGGTATTTGAGTGCATAGGCACACAGAAGGTAATACAGGTATGCATCTTGAGTGACCAATGAGTATGATTAGGAAGGTACAATTAGATCTCGTTCGCTAACAGTGGATTGAGGCTTTGTGAAGGACGAGGCTGAAAGTGGTTAATTTATTTTCATGCTGGGACATGTGGGTGTTCGAGGCAATGAAAGAGAAGATCAACTGGCATCGTGCGCGATTGTGGTACAGGGTGATTGGGGCAATGGATCGCGCTGGCGTTTTGAACTCCTTAAGAGATACAGCATGCGAGAATGAGACTAATGTGGATGATGATTCGTTTTCAATGGCTAGGATTAAAGATCAGGGATTGAAATGCAGTGTTGCTAGAAGTGACCATTTTGGAGGGCACAGAAGAATTATGGTCAACCATCATAGGACCGTTACTGTCAGCAGAAGTGTAACGGCAGATACACTCAGGGAGAGATCGGAGCAACTATAGACATATCCAGTTTGCAGTGATCATGATTTGACGACTAACAAACTATAGTTTCAATGAAATATGTCTGCACAAACATGAATATCTGGTCGGGCTGAGGATACCATTAAACATATCTACCCAGAAGTCATAACTCCTGGCGAGGAATGGATACCTATTCCTTCAGTCTTTCAAGAGGCAGTTAAGGCCATTATTACACCCACTAGAGAATGCAGGGAACACAATCCCGTGAGCGTGGATGCGGAGGTCAAAGCACTAATCTGCAAGAATACTGATGGCACAGATGTTGTGCTTTACATGGACAGGCTGGTCATCCGTCACAACCGATGTGATGGGCCTTTACTGCCAGATCAAAAGGAAGAACAGTACACTAAGCCAGTGGTGCATAACAAGCAGTCTAACAATGGAAGTCTTCACCGTAATGCAGGCACTTAACTGACTGGAATCGCAAGCCGATTCCCATTCATGCATACTAAGTGATTCACTGAATATAATTCATAGTCAAACAGACAAAGCATTGAATGGGTTTTTTGGAGTCATTGAAGAGAGTTAAAATACGGGCATCATTATGAAAACTCATGCTTATCTTTGTCCCCGTACACACGGGCATGGAGAGAAACTAACTGGCTGATCAATTAGCTAGCCAAGCCACCACAACAGATGGTCAGCCTATGGACCGAGCAGACATACTCATTGCTCTTCATGAGTCCTCGCAATCAGTGGATTTTGAGATGAATGAGCATGAGTCAATATCGAGAATTTGCAAATTAGGAGTCAGTATGGATGTGGTCCGTAGATAACCCTTGACAAAGATTTCAAAAAAGAGCAGTGAACCAATATAGATCATGAGAATGTTAATGGTCCTTTGAAAAATAGGTATATGGAGAGGAGGGAGAAACTAAGATTTAGCTACTTTCCTTGTACTAAATGTAATTGTCTTGTTCTAAAAGTAATTTCCTTGTACTAAATGTAATTGTCTTGTTCTAAAAGTAATTTCCTTGTACGAAAAGTTAATTACTTGTACTAAATTAATTTCCTTGCAGCCTGCTAAAAGTAATTTCCTTGTACTAAAAATGAATTTCTTGTACTAAATGTATAAGACAAATTTCATTTAAACTATGCTCACATATGGTAGATATATTAATCTTTCCTTGTAGCCCACTAAAAGTAATTTCCTTGTACTAAAAGTAATTTCCTCATAGCCTACTAAAAGTAATTCCCTTGTACTAAAAGTAATTCTCTTGTACTAAAAGTAATTCTCTTGTACTAAAAGTAATTCTCTTGTACTAAAAGTAATTCTCTTGTACTAAAAGTAATTCCCTTGTACTAAAAGTAATTCCCTTGTAATAAAAGTAATTCTCTTGTACTAAAAGTAATTTCCTTGTAGCATACTAAAAATAATTTCTTGTACTAAAAGTTAATTCCCTTGTACTAAAGTCATTTCCTTGTACTAAAAGTAACGTAGGCCCTATTACTGTATTCAAAGGGGTGATGGGTGAGCGTTAACATCTCAACCTTTCCACTTTTCAATAGGCATGGAAGTCATTAGTACCATCTATGCTCCTTCAGCACTGAGCATTGTTTTGGTCATATAAAGAAGAGACTAACAGCATGGACAAATTAGTAATAGAAGGTATGGTTACTGGTAACATGTGATAACATTGCCCAAGATGATGATGGCCAGATGACATCTCTGATTGTTTAAACATGCCCTTGGATATGGTCTGTCAACACGCCGAAAATTGTGAGAAGTTTAAAATACCATAAAGAAGACTACTTTCTGGAAAGAATGTCTCACCTGAATATAGTTTCCTGCATATGTGATCTTGTTATATCTATTCCTTGACAACTTCAGGTTTCTAGAACTGGAGAGCAGTGGTAAGAGTGACGAGCTACGGTTTCACTACACACATCAACAACAAGTACGCATTGAAACATTCCCTTACAGACTGGCAGATGGACTGTGGCACAAACTTGCTTTAACCCTGCACCATGACCACATCACAATCTATGTAGATTGTCAACGCATTTATCAACGTGTCATTCAGGCTCCAGATCGAACAGCACCAGTGGAACAATTGTCGCTCTTTCTTGGACAACGTAATGGGCAGCAGGCTTTGTTTAAGGTAAGTGTATCCTACAGTTTTTAAAAAAAATGTAAGACTAGATCTATACTAGAGGTGGGCATGATATGGCCCTAGGGCTAATTTGATCTGCAAAGACAGTTTTACTGATACACCAAGCACTATATGGCCTGGCCTACAGTTAACAAAATATCAATAAGTTGTTTCAGTCAAGCTCTAAACCACACTACTAAACCGTGATAGGGAGGAAATAATTACGTCAAATCTTTAATGAATTGAACTCCTTTTCAGAATTAACTGAGTTGTCCTTGGAGACATTTAATGGTGGTAATAAGTGAAGAGAAAAACTTTGATGGAAACTAAGATTAAAGAAAAACTGAAGCTCAGAAGATATGACTTGCTCGAATAACACAGCTTGCCCATCCCTGATCTCAACTGTAATTGATAACCTGTTACTGCATCTTAACTAGAGACAACCTTTGTTTCTAGAGAGATCATTAATTACATTTCAAGAATATAGAGGCCACAGAGATGACTCCTAGAGCAACGTAAAACTATACAGCAATGAAGAAAACTCTTCTCAAGAGTATGTTATGGGGACTGTGTCACTCATCATGGCTGTTCATCAAGACAAGAATAGGTTGTGGAGACTGTGCCACTAACCATGGCTGTTCATCAAGACAAGAATAGGTTGTGGAGACTGTGCCACTAACCATGGCTGTTCATCAAGAGTAAGTTCTGGGGACTGTGCCACTCATCATGGGTGTTCATCAAGAATAGGTTGTGGAAACTGTGTCACTCATCGTGGTTGTTTCATCAAGAATAAGTTGTGGAGACTGTGCCACTAACCATGGCTGTTCATCAAGAATAAGTTGTGGGGACTGCATCACTCATTATGGTTGTTCCAAGTGAACTAAACTTTTAAATGACTTCCCTCTGTGTATACTCTGTGCAGTCAGCCAATAGAAAACATTAATTGGGCTTTATCAGCCAACTTGTGGTACCAACCCACAGGACATATAATAAGGAGAAGGCTCTGCATGAAGAGAGAAACAGTTATGAGGAATCAGTTAGAAATGACAAGAACTAAAGGGAGTATCTACTGACAATAAATGATGGAATACTTGCGTGCAAGAACAAGAAGCAGAATTGTAAAACTATAATAACTCATAAACTATCAAAGAAATATATAGCAAATAAATGTTACCAGAAGTATAAATGAGATGTCATAAAGTGGATTCTATTTCATTTCATGCTCCAAACAACTGAAGTCTACAAGTGTGAATAATTTTCAAACATAACAAGTTCAAAATTTGAAGAAATCAAGAGAAAAAGCATAAGATAATATGAAATTAGTGCACATAATCTACACATACAGCAACAAGTGTTTATAATCTTGACATACATCCACTAGTGTACATAATCTTATCATACATCAACAAGTGTAAATAATCTTCTTGTACAGCAATGAAAGTATGTAAATTTTGTGCACATTATTCATTAATTGTTGTATATAAGCTGTACTTTATTCAACAGTCTCTGATATGTCTTCTGTTTCTGCATTCAGGGAGCATTGCAAGACGTAAAAATAGCCACACAGGCAAACGGTTACCTCATACAATGTCCATCTGAAGGTACAGTTGTGTTGCACAGTTTTCTTATGACATAATTATTTTTTGTTGGTACTTGTTACATATTTGTCTGTCATTACAAATCTGCTATATAATTGTTTGTCCTTTCCAAATATGCATGCTATATTTGTTTGTCCTTTATAAATCTGCATGCTGTATATCCTTCCTTGTACACCTGCAGTCTATATTTATTTGTCCTTGGCAAACCTGCATGCTATGAATCTATGTGTCTGTCTTTGAAAATCTACATGCTATATTTGTCTGTACTTGCAAATCAGCATGTCATAATTGTCTGTCTTTGCAAATCTACACACCATAATTGTCTGTTGTCTGTCCATGTCAGAATGAAATTCTTCTCTAGATATAGGTTCTAATTCATTCATTCATTCATTTTCTTTTTGCGCTGAAGTTAGAGCATAGGGCAGAGGTCAGATCTCTCAAATTCTGTCTGTTCAAAGCTATTCTGTGCAGTTCTTGAATAGTATGAAAATTGGTTGTTTTACTTTCTTTAAGTATTGTTCTTCTGAGTGTTTCATTTGGTCTACCCCTTGCTCTTTTGCCTGTAGGTATCCATTCAAGAGATTGGTGGCGTATTCTATTGGTGTTTGCGCGTAGGACATGCCCGGTGTAGGACCAACGGCGTTTTCTGATAACATTTGTGATGAAATTTTGATGTGTCTCTTCTCTGATGTGTCTTTTATCATTCAATTTGAATTCACTCCAATGGGTGTTAATTATCCTACGAAGGGATTTGTTTTCGAAACTCAGTAATTTCTTTTCTGAAGATAAAGAGCTTTTCCAGCTCTCACATCCATATTATAGCACCGGAATAACGCAGGAATTAAATAAGCGCATTTTCGTGCGTGTGCTGATTGACTTTGACTTCCAGATATTAGACAGTCTGTTAAATGCACTTGATGCAAGGGCAATGCGAGTTGTAATTTCTGTCATGACATCACTATCGAGTGTTAATTTGCTTCCCAGATATGAGAACATGTGTACTTTTTCAAGTTGTTGTCCATTTAAAGTAATTTAATTAGGGGAATTGGTGAAGTCCATATTTTTGGGTTTTGATGAATTGATTTGGAAATCTATTTGTCCTGCGATGAGTTTTAATCTATCAGTTTTTGTTTGTGCATCTTGATGGTTTTCACTCAATAGTGCGGGGTGCAAAGGGAACGCATTGCTCTAGGCGGACCCAGGGTTAGCAGATAACCAAGATCCCAAATGTACCTCCACGCGGTGCACCCTGGAAACAGAAATACAGCAGCTCGAGCTGATTCTGGCCAAATCATTTGGGGATCGTGTCCGAGAATGTGGAGGTAGCAGATGGAAAGAGATTTGACTGCACAAGAGACAGACAATATCTCCGACACCACTAGCATCACCACATATAGCGACACTGTCGACATACAGTGAAGCAAGTCAGTCCAGTCCGAACATTCGAGGGGCGGCCAATGTAAAATGCAAGTAAAGGTAGATGCGTGGCGAGAGACAAATAGATTTCATACCGAGTACAATGAAAGGGCAGAACAGCGCTAGAGGGCAGCGCGAATTGCAAATAGAAAGTGAAACGTCCCTAGGAAAGGGGAACTACAAGCTCCGTCAGCTCGAGACGAGCTTCTAGTTACCTGTGTTCCTTACAGGCAGAGACCCAGACCCATCCATTGGCGTTTGGTAAAGCAAGAAGACCTAGCCCAACTCTTATGTCGAGCCTTCCTAAACAGGAAATATGCTCGCGAAGAGAAAGGGTTCTGTACCCGATGGGCTTAGGCAAGAAAGGGACAACGATGGTAGTCCTGGCCCAACTCTACTGTCAATGTTTCCTATAGCGGAAGTACACTTGCAGAGAGAAAGGGTTCCGTACCCGATGGGCTCAGGCACAAAAGGGACAACGATTTAGCCCTGGCCCAACTCTACTGTCAGGTTTTCCTACACCGGAAATACACTTGAAGAGAGAAAGGGTTCAGTACCTGATGGGCTCAGGCGCTATTGGGACAAGGACGCTCAGCTCGAGAACGCCTTGCTCTCAAACGCGTGGAGTGAGACTCGAACTTGGACAAGGGGTACACGATGTCTGTGAACGACACCTCGGCTAAGAGGACGAAAGAGCCAGGGTCCAACTCCTCTGTTGAGTTCTTCCCCTTAAAGAATCAGGCTCACGGATGAGAAACGGTTCAGTACCCAATGGGCACAGGCACAGCACGTCCAATTACACGAGGCAAGTTCATAGACAGTGGAACACCTCGTGCGAGTCAGACGAGAGCAAAACTCGTCTGGGCGAAGAGTCGCCACTACGCGTGCCTGGAGAGATATAGCGGCTGTCACAGGCTGAGGGTAGCCCACCCGAATTGTCAAGGCATGCCGAAATCGGATGTGCTAGGCCTACAAGGCGCATAACGGGTCGGAAATCGCACGGATATCCGTGATGGTTACAATGGAGCGAACGCAAAACAAACGAACAAACTCAATAGTGTCAGATCATCAGCAAAATCCAGGTCTTCTAATGTTTTATTTATTCATTTGATTCCTAAATTTGTGCTGGATGTGCTTTTCCGTATAGCCCAGTCAATTGCGATATTGAATAGTAATGGTGACATAGGGCAGTCTTGTTTAACACCAGTAATCACAGGGAACCATTCTGAATTGCCTTTTTCTGTTCTAACACAGCATTTTGAGTTGGTATAGAATGATTTTATCACATTTATATATTTGTTTTGGAATGTGTATATTTTTAAAATGTCCCAAAGTGATGGTTGATGGATGCTGTCGAAGGCTTTTTGAAAATCAACGAAGTTTATTAGGTTCTAATTAGTGTGCTACTTATCATGGATGATCAGTTGATCTACGCTTTCGTGTGAACACTTTGCATATGCTTTTGCTTCATATGTCAATGAAAACCATGGATGAGTTAGTGATCAGAGAACTTGAATGACCAGTCCATAAACTCTTTATTTGGAGAAAGGTTAACAGAAGTGATTGATGTGTTTTTCTATAAAGAAATGTATGCCACGTTGAATCTGCTGAACATAGTTGTCTTGATGTTTTGGACACTATCATAGGAACATATGATAAATCAGATCCTTCTCCAGAGTATATCTGCAAGCTAACTGCAAACAGCATCACATATCTTTGCCTGATGTAAATGATGATTGGTCATTGTGCATACTTTGTGTCGCCACGCAATGAATATCATGAAAAAAAATGATCCGCCAAGATAAGTGACACTGCCTGGAAACAACACATGGGTCTATTCTTGAGAAGGACTTAGATAAACTCATTTCAAGCACACAATTCTCATACACACATACAGTAGGCTTACATTCTTAATACTCAGACACATGAGAGTATATTCTTAAGTCTCATACATAGGCCTACAAGTGTATATTTTTAATTCTGAGACAGATTAGCATATAGGGCTAATCTTAAGTATCAGACACACAATAGTATTTCTTCAATTCTCAGTCATACATGCACAAGTATAGGCCCCTATTCTCCATTCATGATAGGCCTATAGGCCTACACTGTTCTAAGAAAATTAAAATACAAAAAATCAGAACCAACATTATATACAAATTACAATAAATAGATCCATCATTACGGGCGTATAATAAAATTGACAGTAACTAGACCCAGCATTAGGCCTATATTTAAAGCACAAGAACTAGACCCAACTTTATATTAAAAAAAACAATAACCAGATCATAATTATATAAAAATTACAATAACTAAACCCAACATTAGGCTATATAAAAATTAGACCAATAATAACTAGATCCAATAGGCCCTATTATGTAAAACGTTATGATAACTAGACCCACCATTATATAACAATTACAATAACTAGATCTAACATTAGGTCTGTATAAAAATTACAATAACTAGATAGAACATTAAATAGGACCTACAAATGACAATAACTAGACCCAACAATAGGATATAAAAAATACAATAACTAGACCAAAATTATATAAAAAATTACAATAACTTGACCAAACATTGGGCCTATACAAAAAAATTACAATAACTGGACCTAATATTAAGCCTATATTAAAAAGTTACAGTAACTAGACCCAACATTAGGGCATACCTATATAAAAAGTTACAATAATTTGATCCAACATTATAGGATATAAAAAGTTACAATCACTCATCAGGTAGCAAGAATATCCTGAACAGGATGTAGCAGTCATCACAGCCTTTCGGAACTTCTGTCAATCCTGAGCTAGACTTCCTATTTGTTAATGTCATGTTCAGATGGTCTTTGATGTCTTGTGTCCATCTTCTTGATCTGCCTCTTGTTTGCTTCCATGGCATCATCCTCTCCATTATGGTCTTCTCTAGGCTGTCATAGCATTTCATATGGTCAAAATATTGTAGTTTTCTAGAAAGAACCATGCTGTTCAGCCAGTTTTCATTAATAGAAACTATTCATTTTTCTCAGGATGGCTACATAATTGGTGATCTTTTTGGACTTGGTATTCTGAAGATTTTTCTGTAACATTTTGTTTCAAATGCTGCCATTTTATTTTTCACTTTTTTGGTGGTTGTCGATGATTCACACCCATATATTGCCACTGGGAATATGGAAGCTCTTAGGAATGTTAGTGTTGTTGTTCTGCAGCAGCTCAGCCATACATCTATATTTTTCACTTCTATCAGCTTCTCTGACGTGATAGTCAACCTCCTTCTGACCTCTTCATATCAATTACGATTACTGTTGATAAGAGAACCAAGGTATTCAAAGCTGGTGACTTTCTAATTCGCTGTTGTTGATAGTGATGGAGAACTTGCTAGTGATTTGTCACTTGTCATAATCTTGGTCTTGTTTCCATTTAGAAAAAAGTTGTATTTTCACTATGTTCTTTAAAGGAGTTTATGAGGTGTTCAAAATCTGCTCGACTGTGTGCCAATAATGTTGTATCATCAGCATAATCCATTGGAAATTTCTAGGTACAATATTCCCGTAGGTTGCCATTACTTTCGGGAAGGAATAACCATTAGTCGAGCACCGTAATAAGAACACATTCATTCTAGTTGGCCATTTTGGCTGTGAAACATGGACCCTAAGTAAAACAGCGGCAAAGAAGATCAATGCCTTCGAGCTGAAATGCTATAGAAAGATACTTAGAATATCATGGAAGGAAAAAATCAGAAACTCAGATATTATAAACACATTGAAGATTCCAGAGTGTTAGTTGCTAAACACAAAAACAAAAAGAAATCTACGTCTGTTTGGTCATATAAAAAGACACAACTGTTTGGAAAGACAAATAATGGAGGGAAGAGCACATTGGAGGAAGAAAAAAGGCAGACCAAGAAGACGATGGACTGACGACATTAAAGATAACATGAATACATTGCTAGAAAATGCAAGCCACATCGCCCAAGACAGAGAGAGGTTCAGAGGTTGGGAAGACAACGTTCTGGAAGGAATACGTCACATGAACATCAGCATATCTTAGTTCTTGTATCTCATAACCTCTGATGTTGAGTGGGTCGAAGTATTTCTCTGTTGGTAATTTCTTACTTTCCTCATTACGTTCTCTGCATAAATGTTGAAGAGATATGATCATAGGACACATCCTTGTCTGATTCCTTTTTCCACACTGAATCAATGAGATGTTTCACATTTTACTCTTACTGCTGCTTGCTAGTCTTGGTATAATGTTTTTATGAGGCGGATTAGGTATAGCGGGAAAACTATGTCCTTCATGATGTTCCAAAGTTTTTGATGCTGTACACAATCGAATGTTTTGGTATATTCCATAAAGCATGTGTAGATGTCGCCATTAAATTATCTGCATATCTCTATGATGTTCCGCATATTGAAAATATGGTCTCTGGTGTCTCTGCCCTGTCTGAAACCTGCCTGTGCTTCATTTAACTCTTCTTCCAGCTTATGTGGTAGTCTTTTCATGATGATACCAAGCAGCATTTTGACTCATCAGTGCAATGGTTCTGTAGTTGGTGCATAGTATTCGATTTCCCTTCTTTGATAGCGATATGTAGACTGATGATGTCCATTCCTTGGGCCAAACTTCACTTTTCCAGATCTTGGTGCAGAATGTGTGATAGATGGTGATGATTTGATTCCTGCCTGGAGCATTTCAGGTTGTATTATCACACACTGGAGATTTCCCTCTCTTCAGGTTTTTAACAATTTCAGGACGGAATTATTCTCAGTGTTTGGATGTAATTAATTTTAGGCAAAATTTGTTCATTCATTTTCCTTTAACGCTGAAGTTAGCGCATAGGGCGGAGGTTAGGTCTCTCCAATTATGTCTGTTCAAAGTTATTCTGTGCAATTCTTGATTAGTGTGTATATTGATTGTTTTAATTTATCTAAGTATTGTTCTTCTTTTGTGTTTCTTTTGGTTTACCCCTGGCTCTTTTGCCTGTAGTTATCCATTCAAGAGATTGGTGGAGTATTTTTATTTTTTTATTTTGGTGGTGTAAAATCTTTTGACGGCAACATAATTTAGGTGCAAGCTTCCTAAAGACACAGTATTAGCTATGGAAGGTCATATAGGCCCTAAGGTATCAAAAGAAAGATACTTGAATGTGGAAGCCATATATGATATAAAAATAGGCCTATAAGAATTGTAACAATACACAAATTACATCTACAAACAGGAATGTTAGATGAAGAGAAATGTTTTGGTCATGCATTTTGTTCTACTCACCTTCAATTTTATTTGTCTTGAAATGTTGATATCCAAATCTTACTAAACTATATGCATTGACTGTCCATTTACTGATCACTTTTAGTTTATTTGAAGCAAATCTATCAACAGTCTAGTGTTTTATGCCATTTTTGTGTGTGCCATGTCCAATTACATAACCGAACAAAATATTGTGAAAATTTAGGAAATATTCCCAAGTATTTGATTTTCAAATTTGAACAAATTTGAATTTCCACACAATATTATCATTAGGTCTAACTCTATTTTCTGTATAATGTAGTGCAAGGTTATAATTGCAGTCATTAGGCTTATCTAATTCTTCAGAAACAATAGCAATGGGGACAGTTTTAGAATTAGGTCTACGCTTATTTCTTTTCTGATTTTCAACACATCAGTAATTTCCACTGTCAAAATTATAAACACTGTTGTTTACCAACTCATCACTTGAAATAATATCTTCAATTATACAACTCAAAGAATAATAAAGTCTGATATTTGCTAAATGTTTTAACTCTTTTGCTAGTGAACGTGAAGCCATTTTGCTAAAGTTGAACCTATCTTGTTTGAATTTTAATTTGAAATAAATATGTAATGCATCTAATCATACAGTAACACAAAGGTTTCCTTTCGTTAGCCAGATGTCTAAAGTTTAAACAGCTAAATAAGTTAATACTAATTCATTTACAATCCAAACAAAGCAAATTTAGATGGCATATCTGCAAGACCGATATATCTTGGATACGTCTGGAATGGAGGTCTCTCTGTCATAATATATATCGTGTTTACATATGGGATAAGTTAATGGCCCTTCTGACTTCATCTAAACTTGGTTCTGGTTCTACTTCACAGCTATTGTGGGTGTTATTGTCAGTGTTTCTGTGTCTTTCTTCATACATTTCCGTACAGTATTCTTTCCAGCTTTCTATGATAATCTTTGTTTTGTTACCATGTTTTTCTTGAATGATGTTTAGTGTTATGTTATGTTATGTTCCTCCAGGGCCATAGGCGGCGCATAGGGCAGAAACCATAGCTTTCCATTTCTGTCTTTGTGTTGCCAGGTCTTTCAATTGTTGCGTGTTGTTTAGGTTCATTGACATGCCTTCTCTATTAATGGTTCTTCGTAGAGTTTCTCTAGGTCTCCCTCTTCTTCTTACTCCAGGTGGCACCCAATATAGTGATTGCTGGGGAATTCTTAGGCTGTTCATTCTGAGAACATGGCCGATGTAAGTCCAACGCCTTTGTCTAATGAAGGAAGATATATAGGTTTGTTTGCTTTCCTCTCTTATAGTAGTGTTAGATTTAAAGTCACTCCACTTAACGTTCAGAATGGTACGTAGGCATTTGTTTTCAAAGGAGTCGAGTCTTTTATCTGTGGCTTTTGTGGCTTTCCAACTTTCGCACCCATATGATAGAATAGGGATGATGTTGGAGTTAAATAACTTGAGTTTTGTGGTGTTTCTTAGTGTGTTTGACGTCCATATGTTGCGTAGTTTATTGAAAGCACCCGCTGCAAGGGCAATACGGTGTAAAATTTCTTTTGATGAGTCTCCATCCAATGCTAGATTGGTGCCTAAATATGTAAAATTGTTGACTTTTAATAATGGAACATTTTGAATTTCTATGTTGTCGTTGGATCTCGTAAAATCTAGTATATGAGTTTTTGATGTGTTGATTTTCAACCCTATCTGATTTGAGTAGTGTTGGAGATTGTCAAGCTTAGATTGAGCATCTGTGTGGTTTGCGCTCAAAAGGGCCAGGTCATCTGCGTAGTCAAGATCTTCGAGAACGGTATTATTAATCCATTTTATTCCTGTCAGCTCATTTTCAGTGCTCTTTCTCATGACCCAATCAATAGCGACGCAGAAAAGTAATGGGGACATGATGCATCCCTGTTTAACGCCCGTAACAACTTGGAACCATTCTGACTTCTCAGTGTTTGTTTGAACACAGTAATGTGAGTTGGTGTAGAATGCTTTTATAACATTGATTATTTTAGTAGGAAAACCGTATTGCTGTAGAATATTCCATAACGTAGGCCGATGAAGACTATCAAATGCTTTTTCAAAGTCAACAAAGTTGATTATGAGCAGGGATTGAAATTCGAGTGATTCTTCAATGATGATGCGAAGAGAAAATATGTTGTCTGTGCAGGAGCGAGCTGATCTAAAGCCTGCTTGTTCTTCTCTGAGTAGTTTATCAACAGCATTCTTTAATCTTTCCAATATGATGCTTAGGAAGACCTTGCCTATGACTGATAATAGGGTGATACCCCGCCAGTTGTTGCAGTCTGAGGGGTCGCCTTTCTTAGGGAGTTTGACGATGATACCGTCTTTCCATTGTTGAGGTGGATTTTCATTGCACCAGACATCATTCATAAGAGACAGCAAGTTTTGTAATGTGTTATCATCAGAAGCTTTAAGCATCTCACTTGTTATTTCGTCAACGCCAGCGGCTTTGTTATTTCTTAGTTTATGGATAGCATATTTTAATTCGGTGATAGAGAAAATTTCACATGATACTGGCATGGTTGTCATTTGTGTGTCATTGACAAAATCTGGAGTAGCTGTTGGTTGAGGTCTATTTAATAGTTCATTAAAGTGTTCTGCCCACCTCTTTGTTTGGTCGTGGGTGGTTGATAGTAGTTCTCCGTTTTTATCTTTGATGGGTACGTTGTTTGTTGTGACTGTTGTGTTACATAATTGCTTGATTATATATATGATGTAATGTTTTGCTGTTTCCATTCTTTGCGGCATTTTCTGCTTTTAATGATAATTCGTTTATATGTGTTCTTTTGTCCTGTCGTGCGCTCTTTTTTATTTCTTTGTCCATCACATTATAATTCCCTCTAATTATGTCATATTTTACTGGTTCTTTAGTAGATAAAAGTTGTAATTTAACCACTTTTCTTAATTTGATTTTATTCCATGTTGGAATAAAATAAAATTTAAGTCGCCCGCTAGAATTCTCATCTTTTTAAACATAGGCCTACTATCACTTCTTCCTTGTTTGTTCATCACCTCTGTATCTTGCTACTGCATGTCTTTAGTATATATTTGTTTTTTTTCCAGTCTTGTTTTCTTCCTTGTTTACTTGGTGATTTCATTGTATTTACTGTGATTTGCAATGTAATACATTGTTTTCATTTGTCTTCTTTCTTCAATCAGTTTGAGAGTTTCAACTGAGATGTCGCCTTTTTTCTTGGTAACTTTTCTAGGTATAAGGTTTTGTGCTGTAGAAACAAGAATATCTCTTGCATAGTTGGTTAGTTCATCTTGTGTTCATTCCTCTTGTACTGCAAAAAGTATTTCAAATTTTTTGTGAACTTCAATGCTATGTTTTCCTGGTATGTTGCTGGTGTCAAAGCAGATGGGTGTAGCACCTGTTATAACCTTTTTAGCTTTATTTTTACATCTTCCATGAGAAGTTCATGGTCTGTGTCACAGTCTGCACACTTAAAGGTCTTGGCACATAGCATGCTTGATCTCCATCTGTGATGGATTAAAATGTAATCTATTTGATTTTTTGTCTTGCCATCTAGTGATACCCAGGTGAACAGTCATCTAGGATGTTGTTGGAGTAGTGTTCATGATTGTCAAGTTGTTGTCTATGCAAAAATCTACTAGTTGTTTTCCTCTCTCGTTCTTTTTGGCAAATAGCAAAAGGCCCTACTGCATGTCTTTCCTTACATGTTCTTCATGGTCCAACCTTTGCATTTAATTCCCCTACTACTATTTTAATTCCTTGTTTCTGTGTTTTTTCTATTGTCTCTTGTAGATCGTCATAAAATGTGTCTATTTTTTAATTTTCTGTTGCTGATGTTTGTGTGTACGTTTGGATGATGGTGATGGTTTTCGATTTTCATCTTAGTCTTACTGTCTTATTATTCGATTTTGATTATGTTGTATCCTAAAAGAGTTCTGGCGATATCTTTTGATAGTAATATACCGATGAGTCCACTTTTCACTTTTCATGAATAAATAAACATTCCACCAACTGTAGTTGTCAAGTGTCCGTGACCAGGTTATCTATGTTCACATATTCCTAGAATGTCTATGTCTTATTATCTCATTTCCCTTTCTACTGTAGGCCTACTTTTTTTTCCTGGTACATGCTTTTGATATTTCATGTAGCGATTCTAATTCTTCTCTTAAAGTAGATCACAGGACTTTCCACAGCATTACAGTCAGGCTTTCGGCCGTCATCACGTAGCCTATTCTCGTACTGGTTCTGCTTTCCTCCTCTTTCCCAGTTCACATGTTTGATCTGCCTGGCTTGGGGCCTCACCATCACATCTTTTAGTTTTTTCAATGTAGGTTGTCATGATTTCTTGGCAGTTACATTCAGTAGTTTACCATTGCTTTCTGGGTGTTTCTGGTTGTTTACCAACTTGTCTCTGGTGTGCCCTTTGCCTGATACCATGCTTTTTGGGTCCCTCATTTGAAGCAGTTATCGACCAGTTTGATCCTCTGCCTTCTTCACCAGCGACCCACCCTGTGTACTGATGGAGGGGAACATCGTCCTTAAGAGAAGCTCTATGTAGTTTAGCCAGTCAGTCAAGGTTTTTGCCTGTGCAGGTGGTGCTGCTATACACATGCAGACTCAAGGAGCCATACATGAGCTGGATAGGAATGGGGGAACCAAGTAGGATCCAGGCCTTCCTCTGAGAAGAAAGTGACTGCCTCTCACTGTGAGGTACTATCCCTTACACCCTAACCCTACCCCCTACAATAATTAGATCTTAAATTATATCTAACAGCTAGACACAATGTTATATAAAAGGTTACAATAACTAGACCCAACATTATATGAAAATTGCAATAATGAGACTCAACATTAGGCCTATATATAAATTACAATAACTAGATCCAATATTAGGCCCTATATGAAAATTACAATAGGCCTAACTAGATCCAACATTAGGCATAGGCCTATTCAAATTACAATAATTAGTCCAAAGGCTTAGCCTGAATAATAGAAAAACTGAAGCAATGGTAATAACAATTATTCACTAAATTACAACATCAACATGAGATCACTCTGAAGCAAATCAGCATAGGCTTATTCAAATATTTGGTATCATCATCATGTGTCACATAGAACCAATTATGATAATGTATGGAAGTGAATCTCAGACAATCTGCTCAATAGTTTAAAAATCTGTAGAGGTAGTAGGTATTTGGTTTTATAGAAGAATGATGAGAACACCATGGACAGATAAAAAGTTTAATGAAGATAACCTGAAAGAAATCAATTCAAAAAGAGAGTTGCTCACTCATATCAAAAGAGGACAGTCCACTCATTTTGTACATAACATGATCAAGATAAAATTGAACACATCCTGACAACAGACAAGTTGAAGAGCGAGAAGAGTAGGGGAAGACAAAGAGAGAAAAATGATGGAAGTCTGGTCTTGTGGTGTAGGTGATCCTCGATATTAACAAGACTGGGAACAGATAGGCCCTATTCTTCTTTTTCTGCATTAGCTCTCTTGTAACCAAATTGAATAAATCATGTGATTTTTTTCTGGGAGCGTGAAGTACGTTGTACTGCAAGTTCCACAGTTAAACTGTTATTTGCACCTCGGTTGGTTCACTTTGTGACCGGAACATCTGAGGCCCAGAACATCAATTTTAGTCATGCCTTTAATTCGGGTAGTAAGTACCTTAGCCAGTGACAGCCTACTTATCTGTCAACGAGCACACGGGTGTATATTGACTCTTCGCCAAGACGATTGTCGTTCACATCTATCTCGCAAGGTGTTCAACCGTCAGTAAACGTGCCTCATGTATTTAGATGTTTTGTGCCTGTGTTAGTGTACATCGGGTACTTAACCTTTTCTCCTCCCCAAGCCTGGTTCCGGTGAAGGAAGAACTCGGTAGAAGAGTTGGACCCGGGTTCTTTTGCCTTCTTAGCCGAAGTGTCATTCACCGACATCATGACCCCTTGTCCAAGTTCGAGTCTCAACTACATGATGAGAGCAAGGCATGTTCTCAAGCTGAACGACCTTGTCTCGTTTATGTCTAGCCCATCGGTAACTGAACACTTTCTTTCTGTAAATATTTTCCGGTATAGGAAAGATTGACAGTAGAGTAGGGCCAGGGCTGCTCTCCTCATTGTCCCGTTTGTGCCTGAGCCTGTTGGGTGCGGGACCATTTCTCTTCGCGAGCATATTTCCGGTATAGGAAAGCTCGACCTTAGAGCTAGGCCAGATCTTCTTGCTTTGCTGAGTGCCCATTATTGGGTCTGGGTCTCTGCCCGTAAGGAGCAAGGTAACTAGAAGCTTGTCTCGAGCTAACAGAGCTTGTCTCGAGCTAACAGAGCTTGTAGTTCAGATTTTCTTGGAATGTTTACACTTTCTATTTGCAGTTGAAGCTTCCCTCTGACATTTTGCTGCCCTTTCATTGTACTCAGTGTGCCTGTTTTCTTGTTATCTCTCGCCATGCATCTGCATTTTCGTGCCTATTTCATTGGCCACCTCTCAAATGATCAGACTGGACTGACTAGCGTCACTGTGTGTCGACAGTGCCACTGCATGTATTGGTGCTAGTGTTGTCGGAGATAATGCCTGTCCCTTATGCAGTAAAATCTCTTTCAATCTGCTACCTCCACATTTCACGGACACGATCCCCATATGATTTATTCAGAATCAGCTTGAGCTGCTGTGTTGCTGTTTCCAGGGTGCACCGCGAGAGGTACATTTGGGAACTTGGTTATCTGCCAACCCTGGGTCCGCCAAGAGCAGTGCATTCCGTTTGCACCCCGTGCATAGATATGATATCCAACACCACAGTAACTATAGGGCATGTGAGATAAAAAAAAATGTCTGTTATTTGTAATTACTGAAATCTAACACCCCCTCTACCTACCCTTTTTTTTATTACTATGCTGTAAATTTGTAGGCCTCTCAATACGGAAAATCTGTACTGGTTGACACCAATGAGTGGCACATGACATATGATTTAATAAATGACTGATGGACACCAGTCCTAGGTTGAAAGGGGCGGGCTTCGACCAGAAGTTGTATCATCTGTTGTCAGCTTATGTGAGGCTTGTAAATAACTGTAGAAGTTGTATCATCTGTTGTCCGTTTATGTGAAGCTTGTAACTAACTGTAGAAGTTGTATCATCTGTTGTCAGTTTACGTGAAGCTTGTAACTCTGTAGAAGTTGTGTCAGCTTATGTGAGGCTTGTAAATAACTGTAGAAGTTGTATCATCTGTTGTTAGTTTATGTGAAGCTTTTAATGAACTCTGTGACATGACAAAATATCATTTACTTATTTAGTTTTTGATTGCTTTGTTATACTAGATTGTCCAACTTGTGTCAACGTTCAAGATTTAGAAAAACGTATTCAAGAAATGGTCACTATGTATGATGATTTAACATTAAAGGTAAGTTGTTTGAGCTATCTTTTTGTCTGTCTGCCTGCTTGTTCTTTCCTGTCTGTTGCCCTTCTTTGGTCTGTCCTATCTTTCTCTTCATGCATGAATATCTGTCTTTCTCTCTTTCTGTCTTTAAATATATATTTCTCTCTCTCTCTCTCTCTCTCTCTATATATATATATATATATATATATATATATATATATATATATATATATATATATATAGGGCCTATATATATATATATATATATATATTATGGCTCTATGGCAGGGTTGAACAGAGCAGTCTGTGACGACCAAGAAATCAAGTTCGATCTCCACCACAGGCAATTATGCATCCAGACCAATCAGAATGCAACAACAAACTACTAAATGTATTTATATTGCCTAGAAAATACTCAGCTAAAAAATACTGCGCAAATAAATGCTGTAGGCCTATACCCTGACGTCCGTCACGGATATTAGGGCGAAAGAAGACCAGCTTTCAGATGTTGAAGAAGTGCAACTGGCTATTAGGCCTAAGTTAAATATATAACTGGTCTCCTTCGTTTACTCTCTCCTGATGAGTTCTAGAGCAACGACTCTCTTACAATTTTGTCTGTTGGTCTTCTTAATGTATGTCCTATCCACCTCCAACTCTGCTTCTTGAGTTGTCTCTAAGGGTAGGGCCTATCTCTTTACTTCTTGAGTTCTGTTTCCACTGGTGCCTGTTTACTTCTTGAGCTATGTCTCTGCTGGTGTCTATTTACTTCTTGAATCATGTCTCTAATAATTTCTGTTTACTTCTTGAATCATGTCTCTAATAATGTCTGTTTACTTCTTGAATCATGTCTCTACTGATGTCTGTTTAGGCCTACTGCTTGAATCGTGTCTCTACTGATGTCTGTTTACTTCTTGAATCATGTCTCTACTGATGTCTGTTTACTTCTTGAATCATGTCTCTACTGATGTCTGTTTACTTCTTGAATCATGTCTCTACTGATGTCTGTTTACTTCTTGAATCATGTCTCTACTGATGTCTGTTTAGGCCTACTTCTTGAATCGTGTCTCTATTGATGTCTGTTTACTTTTTGAGCTGTATCGTCTGATGTCTGTTTACTTCTTGCCATGAGTTCCCCATTTTTGATCTTATCATAGTTTTTAAGTCTTTTACTCTTAGGGCTTTTGGCTCATAGACCCCTTGCCAATGTTTAAATTTTCCATATACTCCCTCCTGCCAAATATTGTAGTTACCAGAATACATTAACTTCAAATATGTTTCTGACAGCTGACACAGTGCTGCTCACTTTAATATGTGTTTTTTTGTAGAGTGGACAATTATTAAAAATAAGAACATGCACATCTCCTGAAGTAGTTATATCATCACTGCCATTTGATGTTTCAGAGGTGGTGACAGCTCCTTCCCCTGTAACCAGCAGCAAAAGTACCTAAACTTTATCAAAGTCTTTGATGTTTTTTTGTGTTGTTGAGCCGATTGCAACTATAATTATAATTGCTACTGCAATCTTCTGTCTCTGAATGATATATAAATAAGAACAATATTTCCCACTGTGTCCAGAAGCAATTGCAATTAATTCTCAAAAATAAATTACAGTGTAAAAACAATCAGTTTTTAAAGACATAATATATTTATTTGAGTGAAAGTGTAAGTATTCTCACATGTAGCAGTAAAGTATTCTCACATGTAGCAGTAAAGTATTCTTGCATGTAGCAGTAAAATATTGGGTGAACATAACAATCGCATTAGCAAACCATGAAATATAAAATGATCAAGTTATTATTGATTTAAAACAAAACAAATCTATAGTGTTATTGGTCATGCAGAACAATATTTAAAAAAAATAATCTTTCATTACTGAGTGTTTTCGTGTTCAGGAGTGATTGGTTAGTTTGTTGCTGATCCAACAGTTCATAGGCTCATGCCCTTTGAACCAATGCCATTGTGTGATATTTGCATGTGTTTGTGATCTGTTTTATTCCATATAAGGTATTCCATTTATCTGGCCTAGGACTGTATTCAGGAGTAAAGGGAGGCTTTTTTGGCCATGAAAATGAAGGTTGCTTTGCCATAGCTGTCACCATGATGTGTAACAGGAACAATTTTTTATTGCTCTTCTCAAAGACATAAATACTTGTCCCAACCATGGATTAGGACTCAGAATTATAAATATTAAATGGCCAATGGGCATATACCAGTGATTGACCAGAAAGAGTTGGCCAGAAATCGACCTTTGGGGGTCCATATAGACCACTTTGGGAAACACTGGTCTACATTGACTATACAGTCTTACAGTTTGAGATTAGCCTACATTATACAATCTTACAGTGTGACAGTAGTCTACATTAGTTACACATTACTACAATCTTACAGTGTGACAGTAGCCTACAGTAGTTACACATTATACAATCTTACAGTGTGACAGTAGCCTACATTAGTTACACATTACTACAATCTTACAGTGTGACAGTAGTCTACATTAGTTACACATTACTACAATTACAAATTGAGCTAGATCTAGTAGTAAATTATAGGATTTTTGTTTGCCCATTAAAAAATTAATGGTGATGATATTTAGAAGACTGTTCTAAACATATTTCCTTATTTATTCGTTGTTTAGTTATCAAAAACTGAGCAGCGTCTCTCCCAACTGGAACAGTGTCAGTGTCTCAAGTCATGTGATGACGCTGGGACAAGGAAACAGGAAGGGGAGGAGTGGAGAAAAGACACTTGCAGCACCTGCCGGTGTCAGGTATGTTATAATTATGGTACTTTTTTGTTTCTGTTAGTATAGGTACACAATTTAGGTTTCTGTTTTCACTTATTCCCGGCAGACATTTTTCTAGTCGGCATTGGCAGGCGACCCAAGATAGACTAAGTTTATAAATAGTGAACAATGAAAATCACAACAATAATTTAAAAAATATCCCCTAAGAATGCTATTCTGCTTTGTTTTAATTCTGCTGTTAGGTCTTATTTTGCTATTGGTCCCCGTATACCCAACAATCTCTATGTTTCTTGGCTGTTTACAAATTCCTGGCAGTTAGTATTATGTAGGTGGGGTCTATGATTATGTTGTTAATGACTCATCTGGGGGCAAAACAGTCAGGCATTGCTGACCATGGTTAATATTTCGATATGTGAACATGACAAGTGAGCTGTGTGAGCAGCGATGTAAAACAAGCTACAGTGCATGGATGACTTGCTGGCAATATGGTGATTGATGCCAACCATTCTGTGGAATTACTAATTAGTAAAAGACTGAACTTATTTACTTATTTGATGCCAATGTCGGACATATGGGACCATTGGTGCAAATAAAATGGCTACACAAAGCATCTCCATTCTCTGAACTATATTCTGCTGGACATCTAGGACAATTGTTTGATAACAGAGATTTAAAAAAAAGGAAGTGGGCAGAACATCGCTACATTTAATTGATATTGCTGTGTAATCTACTTTTGTTTGGACCTACACATCTCATTTCATCTTTTCATTGTAGGATTATTTACAAAACCATTCAAGAGTAATGAATATATGACGCTGGGATAGCATTTTTCTATAGTTACTTTACGGTGATGCATCAAGCATCACTTGGCCACATTTATTTTTCCAAAATTTGTTATAATTCTTACAATCAATGCATACTGTTCAGTTATATAGCCATCATAGAATCAAGTCATACAATCTAGTCATAAAGTCAAGTCACACAGTTAAGTCACACAGTGGTTTAAGTTTTTATAAATATAAAGTTCTTGTCCTTTCACAGAATGGTTCCATAGAGTGCCACCACGAAAATTGTCCACCAATCAACTGCACCAATCCCATATACATTGACGGAGAATGTTGTCCTTCATGTCCAGGCAAGTTTTGTGTATGGTGTATAATCTCAGTTTGATATAGACATTCTGTTTGAACAATATAAGAGTGTGAGATGAACACAAAATCTGAGTCCCTTGTCAATCATATAGTACGTAGACTATTGGAACCATCCCAAAAATTGACGCTATTTAAATTTATCTGTAATTTTCATTGGTCACTTTGTATATACCTTAGATTGACAGTGAGTACAAATCAAGGGGTAAAACTGTTGTTGTTGTTATCCAAATGCTGATGAGTAATTCTACTCTTGTCAGCGCAATGCAATTATTAAAATAGTGCAGGTCTTCTGAAGATAATTTAGTGATCCGTACATTAAGCTAGTGACTTTTAAGGGTGTCTGTAGAAGGTTTTTTATTTTTCCAATAAGGAGGTGTTTAACTATTGTATTGGGTTGAGGGCAGTGTCTAAAGTGGGTAGTTGCTGGGGTTTCTTCTTCATCAGTATTCATTCTCAAACTCCTGCTGGATCTCTCTTCTAGCAGGATCATGGTCCTACTAGATTTCCAGCAGGATGTCATCCAGAGAATGATAATGCATTGTGTCACAGTTTTATTTAAAACTGAAAGATAAGGGATTGGTTTCTCCTGCAGAGTTTGTTTATGTTGTCATTGTCCTAGTCATTTCACTAAATATATTTTGACCAGTCAGATCATTTGCTATCTGTTCAGCCAGATTACCTGGTGTTGTTTCTGAGAATCTTTTTGATTGTTCTGATACTACAAGGTCTTTGCTTTTGTTGTTTTGAGATGCCTCTTTTTGCAAGTCTGTCCACTACTTCTTTCCTGATATATTGCTATGTCCAGGGATTCCCTTGCATGGTAACCCAGATTGAATATGCAGAGATAAGACCATCCGCTTGCTATGTGGAGAATATCTTGATTTTCATATGGGGTATGTTTAAGTGCTTCCACAACTGACATAGAGTCTATATGTACTATGTCCAATGGTTTTTGTTTGATGAGATCAAACTGTTGGTGTATTAACTCAATGGCTGTCTTGATGGCATCAGCTGCTGCTTCATAATTTGAGAAATTTTCACCACAAGAGTCATAGAACTCATAGAAATATCTATCAAGGTATCAGATATGGATGCCATATCCTGTAAAACAGGTCCAAGGTATTTGTTTTCTAGTTCTCTCTTGTTGTAGATAGTGTTTATCATCTTCATCTGCAAATATATCCAGCAAGGATAGGGAGCCGCGTTAGTGCATTGGTTAACGCACTGGCTTCGCATATGAGTGGTCCTGGGTTCATTCCTCATTTGAGGCGGAAATGTTTTTCAGATCGCAACAGCTCCTGGGTTGACCCAGCCTTAAATGAGTACTGGATTAATCCAGGAAGTAAAGACTGCAAGGAAGAGGAGATGGCTAGCGCCCTCATTTGCAGAGTCTCTGAAATGTGAGATCGCTAACATCTCACACCCCTACAGCATTAATAAATGCTATGGGTTACTTTACTTTTTATATCCAGCAAGACAATTGTTTTAGTCTTTATGTTTATTTACAAGTGTCAGTAAGTATTTTATTTGGAAGTTAATTCTTTTGTCTGTTGTACCTTTCTACCACTTCCTTCAGTGCCCTTTTCCAGCTGATATCCAGTGGTTTTACATTTGCATCTATCTCACATACTGCTGTGGGTGTTAATCGCATCTCTCCACAGATTACTCTCAGATCTTAGTTCTTCCCCCTATTCAGGGATGAGATAGAAGTATTTCTCACAATGATCTGGAGAGAGAAAATATTGTCAGCAGTTTTCTGTGTATTGATTATTAGTTTCCACAATTCACAATATACTGGGAGTGTGAGGAGTGCTCAGCTAGTACACTATCCAGGAAAACAACACAGAAGGAAGGACTGCCTCAAGGCTCCCCTCTAAGCTGCACACTCTTCCTTAATTCATTGACGATTTAGCAAAACATCTCAATGTGTCAGAAGCATTGTTTGCCAATGACCATTGCCATCTGGACCATTGATAAATATCACATCCTGGCAAAACCAAAGATCAACAGAAGGGGTAAAGCTAAATAGCATCACTTTTGAAGGGTAACTCCAGTGAGTCCACATGACTGCATAATTGATGAGGGACTCGCACAATAGCATCTTACTTCGATTTATCTTTCCGTTCTTTTGAAATACATTTATACCTTCGATGTTATCTCTACTTGTGCAAGTACATTTATATCTTTAATTTTGTCTTTACTGATGTAAATATGCTTATATTTTCAATGTTATTTCTGCTAGTATAAATATATTTCTATCTTCTTGCTCGGGGTGCAAAGGGTCTCGCATTGCTCTCGTAAGCACCCTGGGTTAGCAGATAACCAAGATCCTAAAAGTACCTCCTTGTGGTGCACCCAGGAAACAGAAATACTGCTGCTCTTGCTGTATTTCTTGCTAACACTTTTAGGTTTGTGTCCATGGATTTTGTAGATGGAATGAGAATTGCCTGTAGAGATACAAGAAATATCTCAGAAACCTCTACACCATTATATCCAACATGCAAAGTGATGCAAGGATTCCAACTCGGTCGGCTTAAAAAGCAGAAACATTGGAGGGGCAACCAATGTCAATCTCCCTAACATATGGTGATCTTATGTGTAAACACCGAATCTGGAAAAGGTAACACACGTTAGAGGTCGGTGTAGTGTATGTGAGCCAAATCAGTGGCAATGGAGCTACAATATACCAGCCATAGAAGTGCCATTCATGCTCGTGAACACACACAAGCCCACATGTCGCATCACAATTGACCTCATTCAAAGTAGGAGACAGATTTAGGTATTGGATATGCCAATCTGAACATGCACTCCTGAAAAGAAAGCTTTGAATACGGCTCCCCATTGCACACAGGATAAGCATTGAGAAAATGTCTAGGAGCACATTGTTCAAATGTCTGACCAAAGCAGTGTTGAGACTTGGAATCTGGACACTGCGGGCAATGTAGAGGGAGGACACAAGTCTCTAAAGACAATGAAACCTAGTCCAACTCGACTGTTGGCCATTTCCCAAAATGGCTAATACAGAGAGAATTGGGTACAGTACCCAAGGGCCCACTGCGAAGCTCCTCACCTGAGATTTGTATTTTACCTACCTTTTTGGGTAATATACACAATGGCGAAGAGTCAAAATACATGGACCGCAACTGGCGGTGAATTTGAAGGCCATCTCAAGCGGACAAGATGAGTGCATGAGAAATGCACAGGTAAAATCCTAGACCACTGATGTGTTTGTCAAAGCAGCACCTCGTCTAGGAAGGTGTATCAACCCTGAGTCTTACTCAAATGTAGCAGTTACCCAACATGGCTCATACGAAAGAAATTATGTCTGAGACATAGGGACACAAAGAGTAGTAATGGAATGGTCTTCCTAAAAATCTTCCTGCGAAGCGTCTCATCAGACGATGATAAACAATGGGTGACCAAAGCAAACTACCAGTTCACCTTGTCTTGTCTCATGTAACCCCCTGAGTAGAAGGCTCCTCCAATAGGCATTGCACCAAGTCGAACGGTGAAGTCTCCTGGGCATGAAACAAATCTCAGAAACTTCCCCATTGCACATAGGAAGCAAGAGTTGATTACTCATAATTCCTTGGATTCTCAAACAACATCTTCTTGCTCGACCTCTGCTTATGATATCGTTGACTGTACCCATGTGGTCTCTACTTGTACAATACATTTATATCTTCAAGGTTGTCTCTGCTAGTATAAATTTTAAACTTTGTTACAGGTGACTCTAACTCCAATATATCAACACTTCTTTGAAGAAATGTTTTCAATTGTTTTCCATCTATTGTAGAAGCTTGTTGATAGCATTCACACTTGCCGTTAAGCGTAGGAGTGGGAGATGTAAGTTTCTGTTCAAGTCGAGATGCGATGCCTGAGTTGTGCTGCATCTGTGTTTGTGGAAGGTTGTGATGTTATCTATCCATCTCTTTCTTGGTCTACCCTTGGCTCTGTATGCAGCTGATCGTTTGTTTTAAGCTCTCAATGGTAATTTACTTGGGTCCATTCTCACCATTTGACCAAACCACTTTATCTGCTAATGTTCTATATATTTGATACACGGAATTATTCCTACTCTTCTTCTGATATCATCAATTATTATTCAGTCTAATTTGGTGACCATAGCAGCTTTTGTCAAACACATCATCTCAAAGTACATGTGATGATTTTTCTCTGCTGTGAGGTTGTTATTAAAGATCATGTTTGGCATTGGTAACAAAGTGTTGGCATGAAAAATGTAGATGCTATCTGTCTCTTTATGTCCATATTGATCTTTGGGTGCAGCAGTAATGGTGAAAGTTGATATGTCACTGCATTTTATTTCTGATACCTCGATCCTATTTCTCTGTCTAGTTTCCCATTTTCAGAAAATACACTTCCTAAATTTTTGAATATTTTTGTTTGTTTCACTGCTGAGTCCTCTATTGTAATATCTATTGGTGTTGGTGACTTGATGATTTTTATAACTTCTGTCTTTTATATGTTGATTTTCATATTATACTTCCTACATACTGTTGACAGTGCATCCATGTGGATTTGCATGTTTTATTCATTGTTATATATTAGACTTTGATCATCAGCAAATAGAAGTTCATTGATTCACTTGTGTTTTCATTTCCTTGATTGTCTGTGTTAATTGTATTTTCCTCTGTTTGAATGATAACTTCTTTCATTATTCCGTCCATACAAATATTGAAAAGTAGAGGGAAAAGCATACAACCCTGTCTGACCCCTGATTTCATTTTGATTGTTTTGGTCGTTCCGTCTGCTGTTTCTCACTGCACTTAGGCAATTTTGGTATAGTGTTTTTGTGTTATCTGATA
The DNA here is from genome assembly GCA_034231615.1 of Meghimatium bilineatum. Lineage (NCBI taxonomy): Eukaryota > Metazoa > Mollusca > Gastropoda > Stylommatophora > Philomycidae > Meghimatium > Meghimatium bilineatum. Next base: position 132,357 of record CM067319.1, on the reverse strand, counting down.
GCTGAAAACTGATGTTGTACTTTTCTAATATTTCTATCCACTCTATCAAATGTCTTTTCCTGGTCTATAAATATTTCCTAGTCTTGATTTTATTAGTTTTCCCACTTAGTTGTCTCAGTGTAAATAGTGCGTCAGTGCAGTTAGCTCCCACTTTTAAAATCAAATGGAGTGGGGCTCATTTGAGGTTCTATTATGTGCCGTATTCTTTGCTCTAGGATCTTTGTGTATATATTTCCTATGACTTAATAGGGAGATGCCTATGTATGATTTGCAATCTTTTTTACTACTTTGTTTGTATTTCCATTTTGGAATAATTATTGGCTTTTGCCAATCTCCATGATACCAGTTTCCGACATGATTTAACGTGATGATGATGTTGGAGGTCAGTATGAGTCAATCTTTGCTGCAAAAGTACACTTGATGATGATTGAGACATTCTAAAGAAAAATGTACTGCTATTATTATATAGTCAATTTATGTTCTATTGTCAGCTATTGTTCTAATATCAAATTTCTCTCAATTGCCATCTATTATTCTATTGTTATTTATTGTTCTATTGTCAAATTTTTCACCATTGTCAGCTATTGTTCTATTGTCAAGTTTTTGTTTATTGTCAGCTATGATTCTATTGTCATTTATTGTTCTGTTGTCAGCTATTATTCAATTATCAACTTTATTCTGTCAACAATTGTTCTATTGTCAGCTATTGCTTAATTGTCAGCTTTATTCTATTAACAATTGTTCTATTGCCAGCTATTGTTGTATTGTTCTTGTTCTGATTCATTCTTGGCTTCCTGTTGTGAAGATGGCGGTTTGACAAGTCATATTTTACATTTCTGTGGATTTGTGACAATTGTGATTTTGCTTCCTTGAATTAAAGCCTGCTGTGGTGGCCATCATTAAAGCTACTATGTCTTGATGTGCGGATATGGTGTTTAAGCTAAAATTCTCACTTAAAAGTTCTGTGAAAAGTGATTAAATTAATTCAATACACATACAATGACCTTAATAAAAAATGGAGATCCTGGATTCACGCACATTTAGCGTGACTTCATTTGCAGATATTATCAGCAGAATTCAAAATGGCTAATAGTTGCTATGCATCGAGATTAAAGTTTGCAACAATTTAAATCAAGTGTGTAGTTTAAATTCAAATTTGGCTGACAGCACTATTGACAGCACTGAAGACAAAAGGAGCAGTCGCGGGTGCAATGGAGCTTATACACGCTTGGTTGTCTGATAGAATGGCAAGTAGAGCATATATAGGAATGTCCCCAGTGTTGTGTCGCTTATTCCTAAACAAGAAGCAAGAAAATGATTTATTCATGCCATCATATTGCTTTTTTCATCTATCTGCTATGTGATGTGTGCTTTACATAACATTGTCCCCAATGCCAGTCTGTAAAGCTCTTGAATATGTACAAGCTTTTCCTGCTTCTTCCAGTGTCATATCCAGAATGTTTTCGATATCATATGTCTTGTCAATTGACATATTGGGTAGCCTCAATATGTCTTGTCAATTGACATATTGGGTAGCCTCAATATGTCTTGTCATTTGACATATTGGGTAGCCTCATTTTATTTTTCCTGGAGCATTTTCCTCCAAGATTAATCTTTCATTGTTTCTTTTATTTGTTCAAAACATGTTGGCCTGTGTATTTTGATAATTTTGAGGAGCCAATCTTCTTCCATGTTCAGGTCTTTATAGATGTCTGTGTTGGATCTCCTCTCTCTGTCCACGATATTCTTAGGGAATTCTCTAGTAAATCATATATGTTGTTGTATGCATGAGCTATTTTATACTTGACGAATAATGTTCTCATTTGTCTGTTTCAGCAAACTGTTTCTACAGCGGGAAATATTATGACCATGGAGATCAAATTATCCCACGTGTATGTGTCACGTGTACATGCAATGTAAGTATAGATGTGTGTGTGTATCATGTGTACATGAAATATAAGTATAGATGTGTGTGTCACTTGTTCATGCAATGTAAGTATAGGCGTATGTATGTCATATGTACATGCAATGTAAGTATAGACGCATATTATATGTATATATAATTAAGTATTAACGTTTGTGTTATGTGTACATATACAATGTAAATATTGACATGCATGTTATGTTTATGTACAATGTAACTTGATGTGTGTGTTATGTGTATGAACAATGTAAGTATTGATGAGTCTACTACGTATATGTACAATGTACACATATGGATGGTCTGGGGAGCACGGTAACCTAGCTGATAGTAAGCTTGGTTTCTATCACTGGGTTAAAGCTTGCCAGGTTTGAAACCACATCAAGACAAAAAATTCCGGGTTGTGATTTCTCGCTTGACATGACCACTCCTTCAGTTGACTAAGCTGTAAATGAGTACCTGATGCATGAGTTAGGGGAGGTAAAGACAGCAATGAAGGGAGCTCACCACCCCCACATAATAGTTGCTGTGACTTAGTACATGAAGATTTATCTTCATCTTTAACGGCAGTTTGCTGCCATGGGACATACCTACAATGTTATCTACAATGTTACCTACAATAACATACCTACAATGTTAGTATTGAAGAGAAATCTATCTATCAATTGTTGTACTTTTCTCAAAATTTACTAATTAATTGGTTGTCCGATCATAATATCCCAACACACAATACATATCCATAGGTGCTTCAATCTCCTGGCACACAATACAATTCCATAGGTGCTCCAATCTCCTGGCACACAATACAATTCCATAGGTGCTCCAATCTCCTGGCACACAATACACATCCATAGGGGCTCCAATATTCCAACACACAATACACATCAATAGGTGCTCCAATCTCCTGGCACACAATACACATCCATAAGTGCTCCAATATCCCAATTTTTATTTTTATTTTAGTGTTATTGGGCTTTGTTAATATTTTTATGTGAGTGTTGTTAAATTTAATTAGATTTATATGTGACTGTTGTTGGACTGTGTTAATAGTTGTATGCGAGTGTTGTTGGGTTTCATTATAATTTTGTTTTGGAGTGTTGTTGAACTTCATTAGATTTATATGTGAGTTTTGTTGGATTTCATTAGACCTTTTTTTTGAGTGTTGTGGGACTTTGTTAGATTTCTATGGGAGAGATATGCCTTTTTAGATGTGTTTGTGGGTTTTGTTTTAACATGTTATAAGCCTATTCTTAATTTTTGTTTTCTTAATTTGCTCTCAAACCCATTGTTCTCTTGTAGGAGAACAATGGTCCTATAACATTTCCACCAGGATGTAGTCCAGAGAGTGGAGATGCATTGTGTCATTTCTTTATTTGTGCCAATGACCCAAAACATCTGACCTCAGTAGTGGTGATTAATGTGTTATGTTTTTTGTTTCCAATTCCAGAGTGAATGTTATATTTTCAATTTGGGTTGTTGAGCTTTGTTAGATATATTTGCACAGTAAATATCAATATAAAAGATATTCGTCTACACAGTCTTGCCAATATGACGAATATTTGTGTACCTATTCATGTTTGTCCTAATTGCAAACAAATGAGCTTGAGTTTTCATAAAATAATAAAATGTTATCTTATCAAATGTTTACCTTTTGATTGTTGTCTTGTATATAAAATGTTATCTTATCAAATGTGTACATTGTGATTGCTGTCTTGTATATATAATAATAAAATGCTATCTTATCAAATGTTTACCTTGTGATTGTTTTCATTTATATAATTTTGATTCATTCTAGAATGGACGTATGGTTTGTGAGCACCAGGATATCAAGCAAACCTGCCCTCAGCTGGCATGTCCTAATTCAGAACGAATAGAAATTCACGGGCAGTGCTGTCCTGTCTGTAAAGGTAGGCAACATTTACATCATACTTGTGTGGTGTGTAATAAGATTACACAAAGCACATTATACATCAATATATCACACTTGTTAACTGTCAGAAAAATCAATTTGTATTTGAGCAGGAGCTCCAGACATAAATGAAATATATAATATATATTGTGAAATGATTAAGCTATTCGGAGCTCAGAATATTTACTGTGCAATAATTAAACTGCCTGGAGCTCTAGACATAAACAAAATATCTATTGTGTAGCAATTAAATTGTCCGGTGCTCTAGACATAAACAAAATATTTGTTGTACAAGGATTTAACTGCCTCGAGCTCTAGACAGAAACAAAAATATAATAGGCATATATGTACTTACAGTGCAAAACTAAGATACAACAGGTAAATCCAGGAAAAATGTTATAAAGTTTTGCTAATCTCAAAGACACACAGAATCACACACACAAATCTCTGTTGTGTGTGTGATTATGTGTGTCTATATAATATATATTGTGCAATTTAAGCCTTTGAAATAGACCAAGATACATGGGAAGAACTTGCACAAAATAGATCTACATGGCATTATACAATCAAAAAGAGCACATCATCTTGTGAAAAGAGGAGAAATGCAGCAGCTCAACAGCGGAGAGTAGCTAGAAAGGCATGGATAGACCAAGATCCATCTACTGTCGTCATTCCATGCCAGAACTGTCCAAGGAAATTTACAGCTCGAATAGGGCTAATTAGCCATCTATGAACTCATAATCAAGGACATAACTCTAATTGAATTTTCTAAAGTGTATGTAACAAATGGTCAACACTTGTGATGGACGAACAACATTAGCATTGTGCAATTAACAATCCCAGAGCTCTAGGTATTAACAAAATATTATTGTGTAGCAATTAAACTTTCTGGAATTCTAGACATAAAGAAAATATCTATTGTGCAATGATTAATCTGTCCAGAACTCTAGTCATTATGTATGTCATGTGATGTATTCTCTCCAGAACGTTGTCTTCCCAATAAACTCTGTGACCGTGATGCTTGCTTTTTCCAATGATGTATTCATGTTATCTTTAATATCATCAGTTCATCGTCTTCTTGGTTTGCCTCCTCTCCTCTGCCCAGGTATTCTGCCCTCCATTATTTTGATTAATCCATTGGAAATTTCTAGGCACGTTATTCCTCTAGGTTACCATTACTTTTGGGAAGGAACAGCCGCTAATCCGACACTAATCATTAACAAAACAAATATCTATTGTGCAATTATTAAATTGTTCAGAGCTATAGACACCTTATTTTGTGTGTGTCTGAAGGTACAGACTTCTGCTCCATGGGTCATACTTGTCACTCGAATGCCTCATGCTTCAATCTGGCAACCAGGTATGCATGTCAATGTCATGCAGGATTTGAAGGTGATGGCCACAACTGTGAAGGTAAAGATATACTGTTGCGTTACTGTAAATTAGTATTCTGTTGTTATGTTTAACACACTTTAATGACTCACCCTTCATATAAATACACAGTAATGACTCATCCTGCAGCAAACCTACGATAAAGTTTGGAGACAGGAACTTTTGCTGAAGATGAACAGAATGGGAATAGGAGGAAAGATGTTTAAAAGGAGACAGTTCTTCCTCACGAATAGAACTATATCCACCAGCTATGCTGGTACATATGCTGGTACGCTATCTCTGAAAGAGCACTGGTGAGCCTTGAGATTGTCTCAAGGCTCTCCTCTAAACTGCACACTCGTCCTTATTTTCATTGATGATCTAGTAAAACATCTCAGTGTGTCAAAAGCATTATTAGCTGATGACCTTGCCATCTGGATCACTGATAAATATCCCATCCTGGCAAAAGCAAAGATCAACAAAGCTCTCATTAAAATCTCAGTATAATTGTGGAAACTAGAAATTAATACACAGAAAACAATATTTTCTCTCTCCAAATTATTGTGAGCAATACTACTATCTCATCCCCTAATAAGGTGAAAAACCAAACTCTGAGACTAATCTGTGGAGGGATGCTATCAACAGTCACAGCAGTATGTGAGGTAGATGTAAATGTAGGGCTGCTGGATATCAGCCAAAAAAGAGCATTGACAGGAAACAATAGAAAGATACAAGAAACAAAAGAACAACCATCCAATTAAAATATTTATTGGCACTTGGAAACAAACTAAATCACTAAAACAACTGTCTCTGCTGGATATATTTGGAGAAGAAGATGATAAACACCATCTGCAACAAGAAAACAAATACCATGAACCATTCCCATGGGAGACCCTGCATCAACCAACTATCCAAACAAAATTACTAGATAAAACAGTCAATAAGGGAGCACTACCAATAATTCTGAGGACAGATGCATTAGAAACTTTAAAAATTTACCCATCATCAGCATTCAAGGCCACCCGTTTTGCAAGATATGGCATCATATGTGATACCCTGATAGATCTGCCTATGAGTTCTGTGACTCTTGTGGTGAAAATTGCTCAAATTATGAAACAGCAGCTGATGCCATCAAGACAGCCATTGAGTTATACATCAACAGTTTGATCTAATCAAACAAAAACCAGCAGACATAGACATTTTTACCAATGTCAGTTTTGGAAGCACTTAAACATACCCCATATGAAAATCAAGATATTCTCCACATAGCAAGTGCACAGTCTTATCTCTGCATATTCAATCTGTGTTACCATGCAAGGGAAACCCTGGACATAGCAATATATCAGGAAAGAAGTAGTGGACAAACTTGCAAAAAGAGGCTCCTCAAAACAACAAAGCAAAGACCTTGTAGTATGAGAACAATCAAAAAGATTCTCAGAAACAACACCAGGTAATCTAGCTGAACAGATAGGCAAATGGTCTGACCGGTTGAAATGTATTTAGTGAAATAACATGGCCAGAGGACAATGACAAAAACAAACTCTGCAGGAGAAAGGAATCCCTTTTCTTTCAGTTTCAAACAGGACATGCAGAGATCAATAGCCATTTAAACCATATCAAACCCCAGCAACTACAGACCTGTAGACACTGCCCTCATCCCAAAACAACAGTGGAACATCTCCTTATTGATTGCCTTTACCTGTCAACTGCCAGAAAAAACCTTCTACAGATATCCTTAACAGTCACTAGCTTACTGTACGGATCACTAAATTATCTTCAGAAGACCTGCACTATTTTAATAATTGCATTGCGCTGACAAGAGTAGAATTACTCATCAGCATTTTGATAACAACAACAACAGTTTTACCCCTTGATTTGTACTCACTGTCAATCTAAGGTATATACAAAGTGACCAATGAAAATTACAGATAAATTCAAATAGCGTCAATTTTTGGGATGGTTCCAATAGTCTACGTACTATATGATTGACAAGGGACTCAGATTTTGTGTTCATCTCACACTCTTATATTGTTCAAACAGAATGTCTACATCAAACTGAGATTATACACCATATACAAACAGTCGATTGATGGACAATTTTCGTGGTGGCACTCTATGGAACCATTCTGTGAAAGGACAAGAACTTTATATTTATAAACACTTAAACCACTGTGTGACTTGACTTTATGACTAGATTGTATGACTTGATTGTATGATGGCTATATGACTGAACAGTATGCATTGATTGTAAGAATTGATTGTATGACTTGACTGTATCAGCTGACTATGACTTGATGGTATGAAATACCATGAATCACTGCATGGGGACTGTATGACTTGACTCTATGAACTGACTGTATGACTTGACTCTATGAACTGACTGCATAGTGACTGTATGGCATGACTGTATGCCGTGACTGTATGAACTTGACTTTATAATTGATTGTATGATGTCACCGTATGAAATACTTTAATCTAATTATGTCCACACCAGACGGCTGCACAGATAAAAGTAAATACCTCTTTATATAATTAGAATAGGCTAGCGTCTTGTTTTAATCCCGTAATTAACAGGAAAAAACTTCTACAGACACTCTTAACAGCCACTAACTTACTGTATGGATATTAAATCAACTTTAGAAGACCTGCACTTTTTTAAGAATGACATTGTGCTGACAAGAGTAGAATTACTCATCAGCATTTGGATATCGATAACAACAGCTTCCCCTACATATAACCATGCTGCAATAACTCACCCTTCATATAAACATGCTACAATAACTCACCCTGCATATAAACGTTCTGTAAGGACTCACCCTACCTTTAAACTCAGACTATTGTTATTATTTTCATTGGTCATTTATTTATACTTTGCTATTTATATTGAAAATTAATAATTGAAAACACAACAATTGTTATAGTGGATTAAGGTACTAAAGCTGCATACAATTCTGTCTTACAAATTTCATGATAGAAACACACTTTCAGTACTATCCATCCATATCAACATTTGTTAATGATTATTATTTCATATAAACACATTTTTTTAGAGCATGCTAATCAAGAGATGTATGTTATGGATGTCACAGGAGGATCTGAAAACAGAGAAATTGATCATACCTGCCATTATACGACAACATAAAGAGGAATATTACACTCTCATATTAAGATATTACAAGCTATCCTACAGTTGCTATGACCCTTGTATGTAAAGTGTAGAGAGTTGCAACAATGATAAGATCAATTGAATCAATCAAGAGCTGGTACCTGATAATGCCAAAGATTATTTGTATGTATGTATAATCCCACATCTGTGACATTTAGTGGGAAATCAGACAAATAATTATCTGACAGAATGATGGGCAAGATTATTATTGTGCACAGTTCCCAGACAACTACATATATCATGTGCATGAGACTGTGGTAGCTATACCATGAATCTCGCTGCATTGTGTATGGCAACCACACTATGGTAGTTAGTGTCCAGAACTCTTAATTTATGCTAAGAAGTGGCCACATTATGGTTGGTTACCTCAAGGATTTGTTACATCATTAATCTACAACATAATGAATGGGCTGCAACATGATATCCCAGATTGATGTAGGCCTATGCATGCAGTATTAGATAAAACATTTTTTGTTTCCCTGTGTAACATTATACAGACTTGAGCACATCCTTGTTCTTTCCTTTATTCAAAGATATTGATGAGTGTCAAGTGACAGGGGGAAGGCTTGGTCACCATTGCAACACCAACACAGTATGTGTCAACAGCCAAGGTTCCTACAGATGTGATTGCATCAACGGACACAGCAGAGTGGACACATACGAGTGTACAAGTGCATCTAACTCAGGTACACATACATCCCGGTGCACTGCCCTGCTCATCATTCTTTTATATCTTGCTTATCTAGTGCAAGTAACATGACCAGAGGAAACCAAAACCAGTGTGTGTTTATTCAATTTGCTTTCTCAAATTCAGGGATTCTGCTTTCTTATTGTTTCTGTGTCTTGCTTAACTGTGCAATGTATGGACAATGAAAAATGAACTCAAAACAAAAGAATGTATGTTTATTTTTAGGATCATCAAGAGATCAGATATATTTAATGTTAATCAATACATTTCTTGTCCATGACAGAAATAAACTAGAGAAATAGGTATTTATAATAATACAGAACTGAAATAAATTTCATAAATGGGGTATTTATAACAAGACAGGACAGAAATAAACTTCCTTAATGGGTATTTATGATAAGAACACAGGACAGAAATAAACTTATAAGCAGAGATATCTAATATTAAACTTTGTAACATAGAGATATCCAACACTCAACATTATAAGGTGAATAGAAATATCTGACATTTAACATTATAAAGTATAGGGTAGTTTTGGGGTAAAGATGCGCTGGGGGCAAAGATTCGCAGTTTTTTTCCCCGGAACTATGGGATTTCCCCGAAAACCACGTGGCCACGCCGGACGGTAACATCCGTTTCTGTTCCACAATGAATTTTCATCGGTCACGGGCCGGTCATTTTTGAGCCATGACATAAATTCATATTTTAACATTCTCGATCTAACTTTTTTCCACTTCTCACTTTTTGTCCTCTGTTATCATTACTGTCATGTTATTTTATAAATCTAAACTGAAAACTGTATTGTATTGTTAAGGTATTAAGCATGTTACCTTGTGAAGATAATTTTTGTTTTCATGATATTTTATAAAAATTGTGAACAGAGTGATTTTGGGGTAACGCCCTGCACACTGAGGGGGCAAACATGCGCTACAGACTCACTGCGCATGTTTGCCCCAGTCACTCCCCCCTCATGTTGCCAAATATTTAAACCAATATTTTATTGTCACGTTATATTTCTTTTTAGGAATTACAAACGGAAAATTGAGAAAATTATGCCGCTGACTGAAAATGAAGCCGTCGCTGCTATATATGCACAATCTCCACGGGTCATAGTTGTACGATATCCGCTGATAATAGATGCACAGTCTCCGCTATTCATAGATGCACGATCCCTGTCAGTTATAGCTGCACAATCTTCACGGGTCATAGTTGTACGACCTCCGCAGATAATAGATGCACGACCTCCGCCGATGAACAATATCTGATATTCATAGATGCACAATCTCCGCTATTCATAGATGCACAATCTCCGCCAGTCATAATTGCATTATCTTCGCCGGTCATAACTGCACTATCTCTGCCGGTCATAGTTGCACGTTCTCCACTATTCATAGATGCACGATCTCCGCTATTCATAGATGCACAATCTCCGCGGGTCATAGATACACGATCTCTGCCGGTCAAAACTGCACTATCTCTGCCGGTCATAGTTGCACGTTCTCCACTATTCATAGTTGCACGTTCTCCGCTATTCATAGATGCACGATCTCCGCTATTCATAGATGCACGATCTCCGCTATTCATAGATGCACGATCTCCGCTATTCATAGATGCACAATCTCCGCTATTCATAGATGCACAATCTCCGCTATTCATAGATGCACGATCTCCGCTATTCATAGATGCACGATCTCCGCTATTCATAGATGCACGATCTCCGCTATTCATAGATGCACGATCTCCGCTATTCATAGATGCACGATCTCCGCTATTCATAGATGCACGATCTCCGCTATTCATAGATGCACGATCTCCGCTATTCATAGATGCACGATCTCCGCTATTCATAGATGCACAATCTCCGCCAGTCATAGATACACGATCTCTGCCGGTCAAAACTGCACTATCTCTGCCGGTCATAGTTGCACGTTCTCCGCTATTCATAGATGCACGATCTCCGCTATTCATAGATGCACGATCTCCGCTATTCATAGATGCACAATCTCCGCTATTCATAGATGCACGATCTCCGCTATTCATAGATGCACAATCTCCGCGGGTCATAGATGCACAATCTCCGCCGGTCAAAACTGCACTATCTCTGCCGGTCATAGTTGCACGATATCTGCCTGTCATAGTTGCACGATATCTGCCTGTCATAGTTGCACGATATCTGCCTGTCATAGTTGCACGATATCTGCCTGTCATAGGTGTACGATCTCCACTGATCATAGATGCATGACCTCCGCTATTCATAGATAGTTGAAATGATAGTCAAACGCTTTATAGAGCACTCCAACAAGTTGTTACAGTTACAAACGGATCTAAGCACCCATTCTCTGTATTAATTTTTTTTTTTATATTTACTTTTTTTCAATTTTTTTCGTATTAAAGTTACATAAAGATACATATGCCTAGTCTTTGTGCTCTATAATTTTCCCACACTATGACTGGCTATGTTAAGATAGGAAGTGACGTTGTTATTTTGTTGGTTTTGTCAATTTTCCCATGATCTCGTAATTATTTTTGCCTGCGCGTGTTTGCCCCCAAAAAATGGGGCAAAGGTGGGATTTACTATTGTTCATAAAATCTCATTTCTATGGACTAAACGTGATTGTATGTTGTAAATACTCTGACAATTGTTAGATGGATGGATAAGCTACACACTGCTGCTAGTTTGGTCTCTCATAGTTAAGTCTATTTGTCAGAATATGCAAAAAAGTGAAAAATGTGCATCATTGCCCCCGGCTACCCTAAGGAAGTATTCAAAGTTTAACATTACACACATAGATATCCAATATTCAGCATTATAATGTAAACAGAAATATCCAACATTCAAAACTATAAAGCATACATAGATATTCAACATTATAAAGTAAAGAGATATCCAACATTTAATATCATAAAGTATACAGAGATATTAAACATTATAAAGTATACATAAATATTTAACATTCACCTACCTACCTACCTACCTACCTAACCCTAACCCTAACCTACCTAAAAAAAACCCATCCATCCATCCATCTATCTATCTATCCAATCCCCAACCCCAATAAAATCCTAATACAATTTATCTAATCTATTCACTAAACCCTTTATTGCCTTTCAGCGTCAGGAGTAGAAGAGTTCTCTGGAGATGGCCCTCGTGTGTACTGAGTATATTGTGAAATTTATCCAATCCTATCCAATTCTATCTAATCTATTCACTAAACCCTTTATTACCTTTCAGCATCAGGGGTAGAAGAGTTCTCTGGAGATGGCCCTCATGTGTGCTGAGTATATTGTGGAATTTTTCATCTCTTTTATTTCAGTGGTCCACTGTTTTCGTGGTCGACCTCTAGATCTGCCTTCACTGTATCTGTGTAGCATTGCTTGCTGTGGTATTCTGTCTGGTGGTAGTCTGCTGATGTGTGCAAACCATTTGATCTGTTGGCTCTTAATATACTCCAAGATTGGGATGGTGCTGGTTTTCTGCCTAATGTCCTCATTTCTCACTCAGTCTCTTAGTGATATTCCTAGGATTCTGCGTAAGCATGCCATTTCAGCTGTTACTAGTCTACATTTCTAACATTCAACATTATACAGTAAATAGAGATATCCAAAATTCAATATTATAAAGTTAACAGAAATATTCAACATTATAAAGTATGCAGAAATATTCAACATTCAACATTATAATGTACACAGAGATACCATCATTCACCATTATTGCTATTGTCCGTCAAGTTGAAGATGACCATTCAGCTCAACTGCGATGATGATGAAGATGATGATGTCTGAGGAGTGTCTGACTGTGAGTAATGAGTCCGATGCATGCTTAGAATTGTCTACCACACTCTAGGCATGTGTGAAAGGAGTCTGTGGAACATTGAACAGCGCTTGTCTTTCCTCTAGCGCATTTTTGTTGCGCATCATTGTGTATGAGATTCTCTGCTGCTGCATCACCACTCTTGATTGTGCAATGCCAGTCGGATCTGTCTTGTGCAAGATTCTCCAATGAATTTGAGTTTATTTTGAAGTGAGCCAATTCTGTCGTAAGAGTGTCTTTAAAACTCTTCTTACTTCCTCCTGCCTTGCGAGAACCAGTCTGGAGTTTTCCATATAAGAACTTCTTTGGTAGATGATTTTTCATGCGGACCATGTGTCCTGTCCAGCTTGTCTGCATCTTCATCAACATTGTATATATGCTTACATACTTAGATTTCATCAGTACTTCACTGTCTGATTTTTTATCCCACCAATGGATGTTGAGTATCTTGCAAAGACAGCTTAGATGGAAGTGGATGAGTCTTCTAGCATGTCTGGCATATACTGTCATGTTTCACAGGCATAGAGAAGTGAATATATTACTACGGTCTGGTAAACTATGAGTTTGGTGGTAGTTCTTGTTTCCCTCTTTCCCATATGTTTTTTTGCAGATTTTCAAATGTGGCACTAGCTTTCGCTATTCTGTTGTTTACCTCAGAGTTGATGTTTACATATTTTGATAGAGTGCTGCCAGGATAGGTGATGGTTTATACTCGTCATTACAAAGTACGCATAAATATCCAGCATTCAATATTATAGAGTAAACAGAAATATCCAACATTGTCTATTGTCTGTCCCCAGGTGAATGACGATTGATCGCATTCACACTTGCCTTTAAGCATAGGGGTAAACTGTCGTTCCAAGGCCAGATGTGTCACCATGGTTGCATTTATTCTATGTGTGTTTAAGGCTATCTTGGTATTTTCTATCCGCCATTTTCTTGGTCTACCTTTGACTTTACGCCCTGATATTCTTTTGTTATATGCTGTTATTGGTATTTGGTATCCAACATTCAACTTCATAAAGTACACATATATATCCGACATTCAATATTATAAAGTAAACAGAGATACCAACAATTAACATTATAAAGTACACAAAGATATCCAATATTCAACATTATAAAGTAAACATAAATAATCAACTAAAATGTTAAAGTTAACCAATGTGTACATCATTCAATATTTACATAAATATTAGAGTTAGGGTTAGAAATATATCAGTGTTACTGTTACTTACATCATCATCATCAGGTGCCATGCTGGCTGGTGTAGGAGGTCATGGCTCTCCAGAGTTCTCTCTCCACAGTATTATGTATCAAGATCTATGCTGTTTCCCTGCCGTGCCAGGTTGTTAAACTGTCTAATATTTTCTCACATTGTCACCCTCTTTCTCTGTTGCCTTCAATTTTGTATGTTGTGACTATGTTCTCCAAACCTGCCTGTCTCATGAAGTGGCCAAAAAATTAAGATTGTCTTTTTCTTATATTATTAATTAAGGTCCGTTTCGCATTTGAATCACATTACTTACATATATGGATATATTGTAGTTAGTACATTCTGTACAGCATCATAGTTGTCTATAATATACTTGACAACTTCACTTATGTCATTCTTAAAAGGTTCATATTTGCCAAGTAAATACATTGCATATTGCAGTAGGACTCATCTCATTAATGAGTCTGACTCAAAACAATCTTACTTTCTCAAAAATCATTCATCAGATCATTTTATGAATGCTATGGGAGTGAGGGTATTATTTTGTTATTGTTGCTTAGTGCTAAAATGTTGATATATCTTTGTCATTGTTGCTTAGTGCTCAAAGGTTGATATATCTTTGTCATTGTTGCTTAGTGCTCAAAGATTTATATATCTTTGTTATTGTTACAAAGTGCTCAAATGTTGATACCTTTCTTACTGTTGTATAGTGCACAAATGTTGATATATCTTTGTTATGGTCATATTGTAAATATTGAACATTGGTCATATTGTAAATATTGAAGCTTGACCATGTATAAAATGTTGGAGTTGACTCTTTACTGGTCAACTATTAGTGTGGCTTTGATTTCATTCCATGTACAATTATGTTTATATATTTGAAACCAACTTTTTGTGATGACTCCACTAACTTGCATTCATTGTGCTTCACTAGGATACTCCTCTGTATATAAACATATTTATATGTACATATAATTGTGTATGATTGTATATGTATGTATTTATCAATGAAATACTATGAATGATATGCACATATGTATGTGTTTGTTTGTTTGTTTGAGACTCCATTCAAGCTGATCTATTGTTTTGAAACAAGTGCCAAAATAAATTGCAGGAAATATAGAGCCATAGATCAAATGAAAGAAGAAAATATGCAATAGAGCCATAGATAGAAGTTCACAACATCTGTACTAACATCTAGTTGAAATTAGAATATTCCAGTTAATGCTACTTAGTAGCAGGAGATATGCATCCATGGAAATGAACTTTGCTCATTATTAGTACAAGGTATATAATTTTTTTAATTTGATTATCTGAGACATTTTTGAGTTATTATGATGAATTTTACCTGTAACGGATAAATACATTTAATTTTAGTAAAAAAAAGGGCTAGATGTTAAACTATTGCTAATACAATAAATTAAATATGCAACATAATGTCAGTTATAATTTTTGGGGGCAGATTCAGAAGTTTGCATTAATTTCCAATAGGCCTATATGACTCTAGGTATTAATGTTTGGCACTAGGTTCCAGATGTCAGGAGTTAGATTTCAATTATGCTACAATATCTGACATTGTTATGATGTCTAGCATTATGTTATGATATCTAACATTGTTTTATGATGTTTCAAATTATATTTCAATGTATGGCTTAAAGTCCTGTAGTCTGGCATTGTGTTACAATATCTGGCATTGTGTTATAATGTCTGAAATTGTGCTATGATGTCTGGCGTTATATTTTGGTGTATGGCTTTAAGTTCTGTAGTCTGGCATTGCGTCATGATGTCTAGTTTTCAATTGTGCTGTTTAGCAAAAACTTGGTATTATCTTTTCTAGTCAGCCTGATTATTATTTCCTATTTATTGCTGACAAACATGAAATGAAATGTTAGAAAACAGAGACTGATGTGTGAATTCTGTGGTATGTACACATGCATGCATCTGTTGACATGTCTTTCACAACAACAGTAGGTAATGTTTTTGTGTGCTTTAAGACAGTTAAACTGCAATCCCTCTTCTTCTATGTGACATGTCCTTTGCAGAACATTGCCAACACTGCAACTCTGTAAATATCTCAGTTCTGTATAAGCTGTCATACTTCCTACAATGTCATATTGGAAAAATCTTCAATATCCTGTGAATATCAGTCTTGTCCTGCCTCTTGTCTGACCTGGAACCTTTCCCTTCATAATTAATCATTTGGACAATTTGTGTCATTTTATATGTCCAAAATATGTTAGCTTGCGGTTTTGATATGTCCAAAATATGTTAGCTTGCGGTTTTTATATGTCCAAAATATGTTAGCTTGCGGTTTTTATATGTCCAAAATATGTTAGCTTGCGGTATTGATAGTTTTGAGTAGCCAGTCTTCTTCTATGTTCAAGTCTTTGTTGGATCATCTTTATATTCATAATATTCTTAGCACCTATTGATTATGGATATCATTGCCCACGTCTTGCTACCAAATGTTGCCACTGAAAAAAATATAGCTACTTAATAGTTGTAACTTCGTTTTTCTGTTTGCCCCTTGCCATAGATTTTTCATCTGCAATGTTTTTTGCAGGACAATTACTAATCTCTTTCTGATCTCTGCTGAATGATCCCCTGTGATGGTAATGTTTGATAGTATATATTAAAAGTTGTTATTTTCTATGTGTTCATTGTTTATTATTATTGTAGGTCAGAGTCCATTTCTGTTGGTATGAATTAGTCTTGTGTTCTTTGCATTGGGGAAAAGATTTTTAATCTCGCTATGATATTTAACTAACATAATAAATATTACGGTGGGTCATCTTGATATTAGGGCACAGTGAAATGTGGTAGTAAGATAGATGTAAGATAGTAAGATAGAAATGTAGCTCTTAAATGATATTTTATTAAGAAACATGCAATTTTTTGGCCATATAAAGAGACATAACAGCAAAGGAAAATTAATAATGAAAGGTATTTTTTCTGGTAAGATCTATCTTACTACCATATTTCACTCGGATACGCATTCATTTCTACTTGTGGTTTTTTTATGTTTGTATGTTATGTCCGTATCGTGAAAAAGGCCTATTGGTTCGAAACGTCGACTTTGTCCTGTGTATTGTCATTTGTAGATTATATTCTGTGTTTTGTTATGTTATATGTACCATATTTACATCCGTTAGTGATAGTGTGTAGTGTTTTAGTCGTCATTCAGTAGGACTTCATTACCTGTCTTCCACGTGAGTATTATTTTCCATCATTTGTTTGGTAGTGTATCCATGACTGCTCTGTTAACTCTATCTCTTCTCATAATTTTGTCATCCACTATTAGTTTTGCATCAGTTCATTCATTGCCTTTTACTCCCCCATGACATGGATAGTAGATCCATGTGATACTTTATGCATTATTAAGAGGAGTGACCCACTCATTTTTATCATGAACCTTTGTATTTTGCGGAGCATATTTTGTGAGTCTCATAGAATAGCTGTGGATGTTGGTTGTTCTGCCAATAGCCAAGTTATGGTAGCTGTCACTCCATCAATGTCAATTTTTATGATCGATATTGTTGTGTGATAGACTGCAAATATCTCAACCACTTCTTGCCATTTCGGTAAGTGACAAAGCCCCATCCATACTGTTTGTTTCTCTTATTACTGAGCCATTTGTGCAAATAATTATATCCAATGGCTTTTAGTACTGCTGGATGAATTCTTGTATTAGGCCTATACCTTATCTTCTGTCGTGGTTGCAGTCTAATCATCACACTTTTTTCTGAGATGTATCACAACAAAAGACTGTGAATTGGTGGAAGTAAATAAATCCGCATATTAATTAATGAGTTGGCGTGAAAAACCATACTTTCTGTTATGTTTTTCATTTTCTGATGTGTTAACTACAATCAATGGCAATGGTATATTGGTATATTTGGCTAGCAAGAGCAATACCAGGCATCTCTTCCACAGCATTAGGATAGCTTCTACCTTCATATTCTGTTTTATGTCTTGTTGCAGGGTCGCCTGAATTGGGCCATTTTTAAATGTCACTCGCCATAAAATGTATGCCCCTTTGCATTTGGTAATTTTTATTTGTTTGGTCAATTTGGTAATATATTAAAAGATAGTAGTTTAGAAATTTTAGGCAATATTTTACCGGAAATTTGTACTCAAATCAATTTGAACCACCTGGCAAACCTGTCTAGTTGAACACTCAATTTTAATTGTGAATTAATATCATGTTAGATCACAAATTCTAGAAGATGCGACATTGTTATGTTATGCATTGGTGTCAATTAGTATGCCCAATGGAAATTTTGGATTGATACAGATTTCTGGACAAAAAAGGTGGATTTTTTTTTTTAAAAAAAAGGTCATTTGGCATTAAATTTCAGTAATTATTACTAATGCAGATGTTTTGTTTTCATTACATACATGTTTTAATGGGCCAAAAAAAAAATATAATAAAAAGATGTTGTGGTACTTACTACAGACATTTTTATTAAAATACACATTGGCTATAAATTGTAAAAATACAAATATATGAAAAAATAAGTTGACAGCTATGTGTTATGTAAAAAATAGTGATAAAATAAGATAGTTAAATACTTGAATAATTGAAAAAAACATTAAATGTTGAAGAAATGTAGCTCTTAAATGATATTTTATTAAGAAACATGCAAATTTTTGGCCATATAAAGAGACATAACAGCAAAGGAAAATTAATAATGAAAGGTATTTTTGCTGGTAAGAGTTGCCCAAGATAACAATGTATAAGAGACATTTCAGATTGTTTAAATATGCTCATGGTTTGTGCCAGGTCAACTCACTTAGAATCATAAGGAATTCAGAAGATCCATAAAGAAGATTATGTTCTAGAAATAATATGTCACCCGATATATATAAATACTTGAATGTGTCATTAGAACTGTCAAGACCTACTTCTTTAGTTGTGTATGTACAATCTTGTTAATATTTAATTTATTTCATGTAGAAATGTATATTTCTGTAAGAATTCTTAGTCTTGATAGCAAAACTTTAGCTTTGACCTTTCAAAGTCTATGGTTACTAAACTAGTTGGAATCCAATGCGCTGTCAAATATAATTTTACTCCTATATTTTGAACTGTGATGTCAAACTCAATCTGAGAAAATTCAAAAGTATGTTGACCAATTGAAGAAAATGTTATTATTTTACAATCAAAATTCATGCTGCATGGAATGGAGTTCAAGACAGTGCACCAGTCAAATTATTTTCCTTTTTTCGATATGTCCGGTCATAAATCTATAAACTTGTTTTAAACATACCAAAAATAAAAAGTATTTGAACATTCATACATGCTCAATATCTAGATTATTATATTTCTGTTGTATTTTACTTGACTTCCTTCTGATTATCCTATGGTAACAGAAGCGTACATAATTTCTTTAAATGTAGTTTTGTTCAAGTCTATTGCACATTTTTGTGCTTCTCTTTATCTTGACATAGGCATTGTGGTGAAACACTGAATCTTTATATTTGTCTTATTAGTAAAATTATTTACTTATTAGTCGTATTTGATCATTTTTGTTTTTTTTATATAGGATTCACCCTAACACTAACTCCACCTTTTTTAGAAATTTTATTGAAGTTAAGTAGCTATGACTTATACCTATACTTATTTGGGCGTACACGGTTATAATAAGAAATTGTGCCTTCTTTATATAATTTGTTGTTGCTTTTGTTGATTGTGGTTACATTTTCAAAAGCACTGTAGATCATGAGAAACAAATTATCAAAGCTACAAGTTTATTCTGATATTTGAGGGAAGACCTGCAGATATATCAAACACATTTGTATCACTTAACTGCACCTGTGACATGTAGGGACTATATGTTTCGCTTTATTGTCAGGGGAAATCATTTCAGATCTTAATAAATGTCAGTCATTTCTTCTTATGGTCTCCATGTGGTGTTGGTTATCATGTCTTTCCACAGCCTTCTATTTTGTGTGCTGTCAGTCATTTATGGTACAAATGTTCTCCCATGCAATGCTAGGTTGTCAAGTGTTTTCTCTCTTGATCTTCCACCCACCCCTCTTGTTTATCAACAGATGGCATAGTTTTGTTCCTATCAGTAGTTTTACTTGGCATAGTTGTGTTCCTCCTAAATAGTTGTACTTGTTACAGTTGTGTCCCTCAATAATTGTACTTCTCATAGTTGTACCCTTAAATAATTGTACTGGTCATAGTTTTGTCCTTCATTAATTATATTTCTAATAGTTTTGTCTTTCAACAGTCTTATTTGGCATAGATGTGTTTTTCCTAAACAGTTGTACTAATCATAGTTGTGTTTCTCCTATGTAGTTGTATTTATCATAGTTGGTCCCACCTCAATAGTTGTATTTATCATAGTTGTGTCCCTCCTCAATAGTTGTATTTATCATAGTTGTGTCCCTCCTCAATAGTTGTATTTATCATAGTTGGTCCCACCTCAATAGTTGTATTTATCATAGTTGTGTCTATCATAGTTGTGTCCCTCCTCAATAGGTGTACTTGTCATAGTTTTATTCCTCAAAAGTTGTACTTGTTATAATTGTGTTCCTTCTCAATAGTTGTACATGTCATAATTGTGTTCCTTCTCAATAGTTGTACTTGTCATAGTTGTATCCCTCCTCAATAGTTGTACTTGCCATAAGTTTGTCCCTCATTAATAGCTGTACTTGTCATAGTTGTGTCCCTCCTCAACAGTTGCACTTATCATAGCTCTATTTCTCATAAGTTGGATTGCAGTAACAATATATACCATTAGAAGAGGAGAAGTGTTGAATTTAATAGACTCAGAAAACATATCAAATAACAATATATTTCCACCTAAATTTTCTCTCCAAGGAAATGCAAAGTCGTGGGAGAATAATACACTAATGTGTATAGTCAATTTTTAATATTGTCTTTTAGTATCCGTTCAAAAATATCACCACGTCAGCTCAGACATCATCATCATCAAGTGCCGTCTCCGCAACGAAGGTTGGCTGCAACGTATCTCCAACATCTCCTGTCTCTTGTCTTGGTGGTGCACTCTGCTAGACTGTAACCTGTCCATCGTGTAATGTTACTCTCCCACTTGTATCTCTGCCTACCTCTTGCTCGCTTCCCTTTGACTTTACCCTCAAGTAAGGTCTTCAATAGGGTGTCATGTCTTTTAATGTGTCCAAAGTATTTTATTTGCCTGATCTTTATTTCTCTTAGTAGTTCTCTCTTCATATTAAGTGTCTTTAGCACCTCTTTATTTGTTTTCTTCTCTTTCCATGATGTTCTCCCTTATTCTTCTATATACCCACATTTCAAAGGCATCAATTTTGTCTTCTAATTGTTTATTTAGTGTCCATGTTTCTGAGCCATACATTAATATGGAATAGATGTAGCATTCAGCTCAGACACATTATCTCTAATAGAATATGTACAAGCGAAAATGCATTATCTTTAAGGGGACATGGGCAGGTGCATACACATTCTCTAAGAGGTATATAGACAGACTCACACACATTCTCTAAGAGGTATATAGACAGACTCACACACATTCTCTATAAGGGAATGTGGATAGAAGAATACACATTCTCTATAAGGGGGATATGGACCAGTGCACACAAATTCTCTCTAAATGTACAGGTACATATGCATTCCCTCTAAGAGGATATGTACAGGTGCACACACGTTCTCTCTGATGGGATATGTACAGGAACAGACACATTCTCTCTGATGGGAAATGGAGAAGAGCAGACACATTCTCTCTGATGGGAAATGGAGAAGAGCAGACACATTCTCTCTGATGGGAAATGGAGAAGAGCAGACATATTTTCTCTAACGGGATATGGACAGGTGCACACAAATTAAGTATGAGACAACATGAAATATTGAGACAAAATAGAAAACTTCGACCAAAGGGAGTCTATTAACTGTCGCCACAAATGGAGAATATATTAGCTGTCGCTACAAATGGAGTCTATTAATTGTCGTGAAAAAGACATTTTCAGCATGGGGAAATTAAGGTATCGCATATAATGATGTTCGTCCGTCGTAATCGACGACGACCAAAACTCAATCCAAATAACTAATAACAATAACATACATAATGTGCATATTCGTGAAAATGTCAACCAAAGAATTCATAATCTGCATCTACTCACCTCCCAACAAAGACATACAGTTAAATAATGTCAATCCAACTCCAGTTAAGTTGATAATAATTGGAAATTTCAGAAATTTCCGGAGTGAAATCTGACCTTATCACCAAGGGAGAAGAAGTTGGTTTCAATATTAACAACATTTTCTTCATAGCCAACTATTATAAAAAGTATGAGTAAGTAAAAGTATGACTTAGCAAGATTGTATTCACGATCTGGTAATTAGATCGACACTATTATAATCATCAATGGTTATCAACATTGTAATAGTGATCACCCCCCCCCCCCATGAATATAAGAAAGCATATTGGCACATTTTGATATCACATCCAGAAAAACAAAAGGCAACACTTAACTACAATTTTCTGACGAAGATGGATGTGTCTAGCCATTGGCGCAAATAAACCTGCGACACAACGCATTTTCGTTCACTGGATTACATCCAGCTGAAAGTCTAGAAGAACCATTGCCGTACTACAATAGATATCCAGCGGGAGTTTGAGACATAACGCTGAAGAAGAAGTAGAAGAATGCTATTTTTCAATGCCGCAGAACACATTATTCCGTTGTGGAAGAGCAAATTACAGAGCATGCTATTCTCAATGCACCAGAAAATATTATCTCGTTGTGGAAAAGCAAATTACACAGCATGCTATTTCTCAATGCAGCAGAACACATTATTCCGTTGTGGAAGAGCACATTACACAGCAGAGCATAGTGTGCCGTTGTGGAATAGCACATTATACAGCATGCTAGAATCCAAATCTTGACAAAAGTCACAAACATCTCTACAATCTTAACAAGCAGCTTAACAAACTTCGCTAGTATCTTGACAAACTTCACAGGTAGCTTAACAAACTTAACAGTCAGCTTGGCAAACTTCACACGCAGCTTGACAAACAATACAAGCAGCTTGACAAACTTCACAAGCAGCTTGACAAACTTCACAAGCAGCTAACCGTACAATCTAAGAGAACTCTAATAACGTTAATAGCATGTTACACATCATTGCAATTGTAGAATTTACCAGCATATCAATGCAATTGTAGCACCTACCAATGTAAAAACATATCAATGCAATTATAATATTTAGAAAGAAACAACACATCAATGCAATTGTAGCATTTACGAAACAAAAGTAAAGGAAGAGGCTGGTACGAAAGAAAGCCTCACACAATCTAGAAAAAGTTAATACTAAACTGTAGAATATCACTAAATTCATACATAAAAACGAAATTCAGAACAAATCTATAGTATATAACAGCTAAGAAATGTTGATATGCAAAGAAGCGGCACCATTCTACTATTTTGCAAATACTATCAAATTAATAAGTCAAATTTAATGCTACAAAAACATAATTTAAAAAGTTGCATCCCAAAAAATCTCCAAAAACTAAAAGAAACAACGCCAAAGTGTACCTCAGTAAAATTGACCGCAAAAGAATTAAGAGATTAAATTTAAGGGCTAAAATAAAAACAAACAGAAGCTGATGATTTCCTAAAACAAATTGTCCCTAAAAATATTTGCTCAGCATAGGGCCCTATTGAATTAAAGCTAGCAATATTGCTTCAAGATAGCAAAAAGTCATTAGTAAACCACGTATTGTGAAACCGGAGGAAATTTCACACAAAACGATGCAGATTACGTGCATTACGGGTCCTGTCTGTTTTGTAGGAAAACTCATGAAAAGATTGAAAGCCTAATATAGCCTAAGGTTTCTGTTAAATAGCTTACCGCTGATTTCAACTCAAGCAGATACAGATAAAACAGAAGCACAGAGAATCAGCTGATATGCCTCAAACAAGAAATAGAGAGCGTCTTAAAAAAATCAATCATAACCATATTGTTCAACTTATGCTTTGTGGCACAGTGTAACACGTAGTCCTAATGATAAACATTTTTCATGCAGGGGTCAGTCCCAACAAGTAATCTTGAATTAGAAATTCAGGATGGAGTCACTCGCAATATGAATTACAGATCTTGCATTACTTGTTACCTGTGGCAACGGACAGGACCGGATTAACAGCTTTGGGGGCCTTGAGCACTTACATATGTTGGGGTCCCCTTAACAAAAATACATACACATATGTACACACATTTATACTCATATATGTGTATACACGTACATACACGCATGCGTATATAAGTATACATGTGTGTATATATATATATATATATATATATATATATATATATATATATATATATATATATATATATATATATATATATATATATATATATATATATAGGCCTAAATAGGGTAACAGGGGTAAGATGGCGTACTTTTCACATTTTAGCATATTCTGACAACTAGACGTAATTATGAGAGACCAAACTGGTATCAGTATATAGCTTATCCATTTATCTTACATTTGTGATGTTATTGACTACATACAACTATGTGTAGACAGTAGAATGAGAATTTTCTAACATATGTAAAAAAAAACCATATTGCCCCATTTTTGGGGGCAAGATGGCGCAAGAAAAAAGTTGATACAAACCATTAGAAAATGAAGGCAATTACCTCTGCAACAGGTCTAACTTACAGGCAGTGTGTAAATGTGTGTTGAAAATAGATAGAATAAATATATAGACCTAGTTTTGTAACTTTACTCTGAAAACAACATTTCTAAAAAAATTAGTACATAAGTTCCGTTTTAAAGCTAATAATGCTTTTGTAAGGTTGGTTGATCATTATAACCATATATATCAGTCTCTCTTAGCCTAAGATCAGCATCCATGACATCTGCATTTTTTCCATAACATTTTGAATGAGCCATCTTTCCCAAAATTATATGGTTAGCAACTTTAATAAAATGTCACAACAAAAACTAAAGTATTTTGACAATGTAATGTGCTTAATAACTTAACAATACAATATATCTTTCAGTTTAAACATGTAAAAAAACATGACAGTAATGATAACAGCAGGTAAGGAGTAAAAAGTTGGGAAAAAAATAATTGAAGACCCATGAAAAACAAATTTACCTCATGGTTGGGGTTCACGACTTTTCCGTGAACTGCCAAATTTCGTTGTGTCACAGAATGAACGTTTCCCACCATACCTAGTCATGTGTCCTACCGGAAAAATCCATAGACTCGGAAAAAACCCAAAAAACCGTCTTTCCCCGCGCGCCAGCTTACCCCCGGCTACCCTATTATATCATAGAAACACCGCACGCCCACCTTTTTTGTTTTGTTTTATTTAATTTTTGAGTTGCCCCTCCCGTCTCCATACATCAAGAATCGACATACACACACAGACACAATTAATTACTGATTCCCTATCCAAAAATATCATGCAGGGAACAGTTGAGGGAGCACAAGAGGAGAACAAGAAAGTATGGATTGATAATATTAAATACAGTATTAATTTCTTCACACAAACAAAGAACTGAGAACAGAGAGGCATGGCGGGACCTTTGTATTACTGTTTCCACAGTGGCACCCCTACGGCCCTGAAGGGTTATGGGTGTGATGAAAAAATTATAGAAGTGTTTATCTATAATCATCTATCTATCAATGTTGATGTGTTACAGAATATGTTGTCATTGCGAATCTGTAAGAATCGGTTCTGTGCAAGTTACCAAAGTGTTTTAAAGGTCTTCGATATCCTGTGGCCATTGCTTTTTTGGTCTGCCTTTTGTTCTCTTCCCTGGAACTATTCCCTCCATCATTAATCTTTCTAAATCATTGTGTAGTAATAGGCCCTATGTCCAAAATATGTTAGCTTGCGTTCCTTGATATTTTTGAGGAACCATACTTCTATGCACAAGGCATATATGTCTTTGCTTATTTATGCATTTGTTCGTCTTTCTGTCCATGATACTCTTATGACCTTTCTATAACATTTAGTCCCACAAAAAAGGGAAATGGGAAAAACTAAACACAATATTTTTTTTTCATTCACATAATACCCCGAATCTCAATGGTATGCACTTCTTTGAGAAACCTTTAACTCAAATGGGGTATATGTGTGCATGTGGGGGGGGGGGCACAGTAGCTCAATTGTTGATAAACTGGATTCCCAATCGGGTCATTCAATGTATTAATTTCCAAGTCAATTTAAGATATTTTTAAATCTCATGGTTGCCCCAGCCTAAGGAAATGGGTACCAGATCTTCTCATAAAGTAAATGCAGGGGGGAGGGGGTATGCTGACAAAATTATTTGCAGGTATGCTGCTGGTAGAAGGAAAATTTGGCCTAACACCGTATTCTCCATATATATATATATATAGGCCTATATAATTATCAAAAAGTCAGAAAATATCCAACAGTCAGGTATGGGAAACACAGAAACACAAGTAACAATCAATCAATCAAGTGTCATGCCGACTGGCGTAGGCGATCATGTTTCTCCGCGACTCTCTGTCTCTTGTGTTGTCAATAAGCTCGGTTGGTGAGCTTCTACCGTGCCACGATACACGCCCATCTAGTAACTTTTCTCTTTGTCGACCCCTATCTCTTCTCCCTTTGATCTTTCCAGTGGTTATTAAGTGTTCAAGCTATGTTCTTCTCGGCACATGCCCTAGAAACCTTGACTGTCTGCCTCTAATGTTTGAATCATATTAAACAGTAAATATATTTAAGTGTTACGAATACCTATCACTATTAATAAAAAGATGACGATATACTGTATAATTTGCTATTACTTTATTATTTATTTGTTCAGACGAAGATCTTTGATCGAGACGTCAACTGTTTTCGTCCTTATCCTTTTTATTATAGTTGTTCTCTTTATCTTTTTATTAGTAGTGATAGGTATTCGTAGCACATAATTACCGCATTCCCAAATATACATCAACGCCGTGATGAGAGGAAACTTTATTTACCTTACTTAATACGGTGCACTTACTATACGTATATATGTAGAAGTCATCGCGTCAACCATTTTGTATGAAGACAATCCCATGAAAGTCTACAACCATATGGAGTTATCCAATATTGGTCACTTTTGATCACACACGTGGTGTGATAATGTGTATAAACTTTAATATCCGGCACAAGATCTTAAATTGTGGGAGAAGTGGCTCAAACCCCCGCCCCTAAGGTAATCAGAACATGGCCTAGAGTACTAGGAACGGATCCAAAACGTGCGACCCCACCACTCACACATTAACGACTATTGTGCAAAAAAGTCATTAAAATCTAATTAAAACGAGGAAATTTCACTGAAAATGGACGAATTACTGTTTTTTAAGAGAGAGAGGTAAAATCCCTTCCTCTTACTATCTACGGCCCTGATCAAGCATTAACATATGTAGCACCCTTTTGTCGTCACACTCTTCTACACATCTCTCTTCACACTTTTTTGTTCCGTCCATGATTTCTCATAGTTTTTTTGAACAGCTGATTCCATCTTGGACCACGTGCAGTTATTATTTTCGAACGTAATTTTGTCATCTTCAGGGCTGTACATCTTTTCAGTAAGAAAGAAGTTTTACTTTAAAAAAAAAGTTATTTCGACCGTTTTTGTGTGTAAACAACCGCTTTTATATATGATATGTTATTGCCTTTCTTTTCGTAAAATATCGTTAACGGTGGGTGGGGGGGGGAGGGTTGATGTGTGTTTACCTACATTTTGGCGTAATTCCTAGTGCTAAAAATGTTCTGAGTTGCTGGAGGGAGGGGGGGGGGAAGGTTAGTCAAATCCCTCTTTATCAACGAGCTAGGGCATTTCAATCTTATTATAGACAGCAACACATCAAATTAAGCTAGCACCGTGTATTGCCATTATTTACATTTGTAATGCTTTTTTCAATGTTGTATTTTTTTGTACATCCTACTGTAATTTCTCGTTCTACAATAACGTTTCAGTTATTTTTGCTCCTTTGATGTTTGTTTTGTTTTCCAGACCCGACTGTTTCCATTAAATTAATTGCATGTAGTCTTTGTTTAATTTGTGTGCTCAATTTTTTGTCTGTTCAACCCTATCGTTATAAAGACTATTTGATTGAAACGTTGACCATGTGTAGTGTTCAACGCAAAATTGCTGTTCGACCTTGTTTAATTCTTTTTCAATATTTACATTTTGACCACACAGTCCATTATATTACCCATATTACCCCAAAACGGCTATGGTTCTAATATAGGCCCCACACAAACATCAATAACTGAAAGCAATAAACTACTACGGTATGTTTATTATTGCCAAATTAATTATCTCTCAGAATAATTATTTCCTTATACCACAAACAAAATTCAGAGCCAACTAGTAGATATAAATAAAATAAAATGTGCTAATATCTCATTATGATATAAATAAATGAGGCAGTTGATGCCCTGGCAAATACACTATATAAAATGGAACAATTCAGCTATTATCTGCCGTACAGTAAGACCAAAACACGAATCCTCAACCATTATATGAATATTGATCAGAAACTAGACCTCCATACACCAATTTAGTAGGCAATGAATGACCATCATCTTTCGACTTAGAACTGGCCACTGTAGACTGCAGAGTCTGCGCCTGATCTGGTCCACACAAATTAATGTCCATGCTGAACATGCATATAGAACCCTGAACACATACTCCACGACTGTCCAATTTCTGTCAGATTTTCCACAATAAATTTTCATAGACCTACCAAAGACATCTGGTGCATTTTATTGCGCAGATCACAGAACAATTATTCTTATGAGTCAGATGACCAAGATTCTACTACGCATAATAATGAGGCGTATAAGAGGAAAAATAAAACCAGAGATAGCAGAAGAACAATGCGGATTCGTAGAAGGAAAAGGCACAAGCAATACTCTATATATAGTAAGAACATTAATAGAGAGGGCCATAGAAGTACAACAAGACCTTTATCTGTACTTCATAGATTACAGCAAAGCATTTGACAAGGTGAAGCATTCAGAGATGATAAAACTATTAGAAAATCTTAACGTTGACGGGAAAGATCTAAGAATAGTAAGAAATATGTATTGAAAACATACGGCTGCGATGAGAGTTAACAAAGAGAAGGTAGATTTCAATAAATAGAAATGGGTGTCAGGCAAGGTTGTATAATGAGTTACCGGATCTTTTCTCCCTGTATACAGAATACATTATGCGAAATATAGAAGATATGCCAGGAATAAAAGTGGGAGGATGCAATATAAATAACTTGAGATATGCTGACAACATAGTACTGATCAAAGGAAGCGAACAGGAACTATAAGCCCTGTTAGATAAAGTAGTGAAAGAAGAAAACCGAAATAATGGCTGTCTCGAAGAGACATACACTACCAAGATGCAACATAATAATTAACGACACTAAATTAACACAAGTTGAAAAAGTGAAATATCTTGGCACCCTATTAACTTCAGAAGGTAGATGCTCAAGTGAGATAAAGAGTCGAACAGCACAAGCCAAATCAGCATTCCAAAAAATGAGAACCATTTTGTGCAATGGAAGACTATCAATGCAGACCCGAATTCGAGTGCTGAGATGTTACCAAATCTTTTTTATGGATGTGAAGCATGGACTAAAAACCAAAAAAATTCAAAGCGAATTAGAGGCTACAGAAATGTGGTTTCTGTGAAGAATGATGAAAATATCATGGACAGCTAAGAAAACTAATGCAGAGGTTCTCATTGATGCTGGTGTAAAAAGATCACTCATATCAAACATTAGAGGCAGACAGTCAAGGTTTCTGGGGCATGTGCTGAGAAAAAAACAGCTTGAACACTTAATAACCACTGGAAAGATCAAGAGGAGAAGAGATAGGGACGACAAAGAAAAAAGTTGCTAGATGGACTAGTATTGTGGCACAGTAGAAGTTCACTAGCCGAGCTTATTGACACACAAGACAGAGAATCGCGGAGAAACATGGTCGCCTACGCCATTCGGCATGGCACTTGATTTATTTATTTCCACAAATACAGTTTTAGTATTCTAAGTTAGAACTATCACTCTTAATTTAGAATACGTTGGCTT
This sequence comes from Meghimatium bilineatum, assembly GCA_034231615.1. NCBI lineage: Eukaryota > Metazoa > Mollusca > Gastropoda > Stylommatophora > Philomycidae > Meghimatium > Meghimatium bilineatum. The sequence continues at coordinate 102,218 of CM067319.1, read as the reverse complement.
TTCCTTCCATTCAGGCCAGGAATAAAAACTAGTAAAATCTCATCATCACATCAGGGCCGTCTCCGCAACGAAGGTTCGCTGCACCTAAATCTAGAACAGGTCAGTTTTCGCGCTAAGCTGTCAGAGCCAAAGACTGCAATATCAATTTACTTCTATTGAAGCTGAAATACATTGTCCCATATTTATCATAGATCAAATAGCTACTCGACATTACAGTTGGAGAGTTTTTCTTGAAGCCGAATAACAGTCATGTAGTCGTAGAAACTGTAACAACTTTCTAGAAAAAGTATGATTAATCACTAAAGTGAAAAATTGTCTCCGAAATAACTGAACTATTGTGAGAGAATCAACTCTTTTAAACACATCCACTATTTTCTAAGCTTACATTTGGATTCAGCTTGATTTTATCTCGGAATTTGTAAACTGAAAAGAGTTAGTTAGTTAGTTAGTTTTAGTTAGTTAGTTTCAGTTAGTTAGTTTTAGTTAGTTAGTTTCAGTTAGTTAGTTTTAGTTAGTTAGTTTCAGTTAGTTTTAGTTAGTTAGTTTCAGATAGTTAGTTTTAGTTAGTTTTAGTTAGTTGTCGGATCATCGTCACTGCAAATTGGACACGTCCATATTTGCTCCGAACTCTCCCTGAGTGTATCCGCATTACACTGCTGCTGACAGTATCGGTCATCTGCTGTTTGATCATCATTCCTTTGCGTCCTCTAAAATTTTTACTTTTAGCAATATTTCAAACTCTGATCTTTAATCCTGAGCATTGAAAAGGAATCATCATCCACACTAGTCTCATTTTCGCCTCCTATATCTCTTATGGAGCTCAAAACGTCAGCTTGATCCATTGCCCCATCGCCCTGTGCCACAATCGCGCTTGACGCCAGTTGATCTGCTCTTTCATGGCATCGAACACCCACATGTCCTGACACGAAAATAAATGTAACCACTTTCAACCTCGCTTTTCTCAAGGCCTCAATCCACTGTTCGCGAAAGTGAACGAGGCTCACGTTAGTGGTTGAAAAGAACGTGTGGACCGTGTGCTCATTCAGAGAGTCATCTCCTGCGGGATCCATATAGATGGTCAAGAAAATAATGTCTCTTGGGATCCGTTTATGTAGAAAAGACAATACTTTTCTGTGTGATCCATGCAGACAAACAAGATAATAATGATCTGTGTGTGTCATACAGATAGTCAGGAGCTGAAAGCAACAGTGTTCATGTACTACTGATGGGTAAACTTTGTATAAGATTAATGAAGATCAAGAGAACACCAAGAAATATGAAGTTAGATTTAGCATTATTGAAATCAGATGCTAACATTAAAGAAAGATACGGCATAATTGTACAGAATAGATACAATGTCATTGCAAATATAGCGTGGCTGCTGTCAAGGCACTAATATGTGAAAATGCAGTTGATTCAGATGTTGTGATTTACACGGACGGGTCGGTCATCCGTCACCAACGTTGTGCGTGTGCCTTTACTGTCAGATCGAAAGGGAAAACAGTACACGAAGCCAGTGGTACCTTTACCGCAACAATAGCAGTCTAACTATGGATGTATTCGCCGTAACGCAGGCACTTTACTGGCTGGAATCGCAAACATATTACCATGCATGCATACTAAGTGATTCACTGAATATGATTCAAAAAGTCAAAACGTGATGTACGTAGGGAATGGGCGGAGTCATTGGAGAGAGCTAAAATGTTGGTATCACTACGAAAAATCACGCTTACTTGTGTCCCCAAACACGTGGGCGTGAAGAGAAACGAACGGGCTGACAAATTAGCTAGTCTCGTCACCACAACAGACGGTCAGCCTATGGACCGAGCAGACATACTCACTGCTCTTCGTGAGTTCTCACGATCAGAGGATTTTAAGATGAATAAACATGAGTCAATATCAAGAATTCAAGAATTGGGAGTGAGTATGGGTGTGGCCCGAAGAGAACCCCTAACAAAGATTTCAAAAAGACTAGTGAACCAACAAAGAATCGGAACAATAAGCCGTTATACCCTGAGAGATTTACTGAAGCGGAGATCAGAGTACATATGGAGGTGTCCGGTGTGCGAAGATGATAATCAACATACCTAATACCTAATGCCATTGCAAAGATTCAGAGTATTCAAGATCAATGGGACATGCTGAAACATTCGATAAACAAAACGTCTAAAGACATAATACCAAAAGTAAAACATACATCAAAACAAAAATGGGCGAGTAAAGAAATATTAGAATTAATGAGCTCCAGAAGACAAAAATAAACACAAGATAGAGAAATAACAGAAAATATGTAAGGAGATAAGAGAGAAATGCAAAGTAGAAACAAAACAAAAAAGGCTGAACAAGACATGCACGGAAATAGAATCACATTACAACCACGACACAACATTACTACGTATGCAAATTGATGTGATAGCGGAGAAAAGAACGAAAACAGTTAAAGGGTGTCTAAAATCTAAGACATGGGAGGTATTAATGGGAAAAGATCACATAGTACAGAGATGGTCAGAATATATCAAAGAACTTTATGATGATAATAGACCCGAAATAAACATACAAGATAACGGCGAGGGTCTATGAATACTCGCTCAGAGATTCTCATTATCCTTGCGTTGTGGTCCTCTGCTTGCAATTTTAGTTCTTGTATAGATTTGTATCCCATCGTTTTCCCTTCAAAAGTATGGTGATTTTTTAAAGTAGTTTTAGGTCGTCCTGGTTTTCTTTTCCATTACGGTGTCCACATGAGTGCTTGTTGTTTCAATCTATTTTCATCTAATCTTAGAACGTGTCCTAAATAGTTTCATCTACGTTTTCTTATGACATTTGATATTTACTCTTGGTGTGTTTTATCTCTTAGATCACTATTTGAGACAAAGTCGCTCCATTTTATGTTCGACAATGTGCCATACAAATAGTAAAAATAATAATGTCATACACATGTTTCACACAGATATTCAAGAGAATAGTGCTCTGATGTGTTTCATGCAGACAGTGAAGATAATGTTTCATACAGATAGTCAAGAGAATAACGCTCTGAAAGGCAAAGCTTAGAAGATGGTAATGAAGATTTGTTAATTACAGGGAAACACACACACATCGACACTTGGATCAAAAGGCCTTTATCAAGACTACACACACAATAAAAGTGATGTGCAAGAACAATACTATTATAAGTTCAGACATTGGCGTTTATATTTACGTTTTTGTTGTCTTTGTAGTCTTGATAAAGTCCGTGTGGTCGAAACGTTTTTTTTTATTATGTGTGTTTTCTGTGATTAGCAAAACTTCATTACCATGTTCCAAGCTTTACCAGTTAGATTTCAGTTTTGCTACAGTAAGTACATATACAACTGTTCTGATGTGTTCTATACAGTCAAAGCAATACTTTTCTGTGTGCTCCTAGAATTGGAGATTAACTTCGATAATCTACCTCTTGTATATACAGGATGCATCCACGAAGGTAGAGTGTACAGTGATGGCAGTAAATGGAATTCTCTTGTGGAAGCTTGCCAGGAATGTACGTGCCAGGTCAGTTACCATGAAAATGTCATTTTAATATGAAGTTATGAATCAGCATTATGGCAATTCGTTTGTACCGATGTGCCTAGACTGTAGTAATGCAAAATTAGATAAACAGGTTACTGGGAATACCTAACTATGAACAAATTTAGATGAAAAGATATATAAAATAACATGCAGTAAAACAAAACAGGACAATTTTCTACGTTGGGGTCCTATTGGGACTTTTTTCAAGAAACACAAAAAGACTACAAATAACAACAAACCATAAATATATTTTTTTTTTACTTTTTACTTTGGTTACTGAGGCACCCTCCACATGGTCGGGCACCCTCCGACCATTTAGTTATTTATATATTGCCTAGATTCTAGATTGCAACTCTTCCACACTATAAACCAACTTCAGCGCTAGTCATTTCTCAACCCATTTATTTACTTATCTTTACTAATTAAATATGAAGAGAACAAAGTGTGAATCAATCCTAGTTGGTTCATGGAATGTTCGGACACTTACGGATATCTCAGATGTAAACAGACCAGAAAGAAGAACAGCACTAATTGCTAAAGAACTGGCCCGTTATAATCTGGATATTGTTGCACTTAGTGAAACACGGTTTGCAGATGAGGGTCGTTGACAGAGAGAGGTGGAGGATATACATTCTTCTGGATAGGACGTAAAAACACAGAGAGGTATGAATCAGGTGTTGGTTTTGCTATAAAATCATCTCTGGTGCAGAAACTTCCAGGTATGCCTCGAGGAATTAGCGATCGCTTGATGTCGTTGCGATTGAAAGTGAGCAAAAATAACTTTGCCACATTACTTTCTGCATATGCGCCGACAATGACAAATCCTGATGAGGAAAAGGATAAATTCTATAAAGAGTTAGATGCCGCTATATCTGGTACACCTAGAACTGATAAACTCATTATCCTGGGTGATTTCAATGCCCGAGTTGGCAAATACTTCCAGACATGGCAAGGTGTTCTTGGACCTCATGGGATCGGTAAATGTAACAGCAATGGTTCCCTTCTTTTAAAGCTATGTTCTGTGCACGAACTCACTATCACCAACACTATTTTTTGCCAACGCGCAAAAAGACCTCTTGGATGCATCCACAATCCAAGCAGTGGCATCTTATAGAAAAAAGGAACATCAAAAATGTTCGTGTCACAAAAGCAATGTGTGGAGCTGATCAGATAGACTGATCACCGGCTTATAGTATCCAAACTAAATTTAACCATTGCAAAATAAAGACATCCACAGGGACAAAAGATAGAAAAACGCCTAAACATTGATCAGTTGAGTAACCACAATATAAAAAAATAACCTCTCCAAGGATCTCGACATAGCCTTGGGAGACTTAGATCGTGTTAATGCCACATCTGAAGATAGCTGGGCTTCGTTTAAAGGAATTCTTTACGCCAAAGCGAAGAAACATTTTGGTGTGAAGGTACATAGACACCAAGACTGGTTTGATGATAATAACTTTGAGATAACATCCTTGTTAGAAGAAAAACACAACCATTTCAATAAACTACAAGGGGCAGCATCTTCACCGTCCAAGAAAGTAGCCTATAGCAAGATCCGTAACACTTGTCAAAAGAAGCTCAGAGAGATAAAGGATAAATGGCTAAGTCGAAAAGCTGAAGAAATTCAAATGTTTGAAGACAGAAAGGACTATAAGCGATTCTATGAGGCTTTAAGAACTATCTATGACCCACACTCATCGGGATCACCACCTTTATTAAATGCCGATTCGTCGAAGCTTCTCACTGATAAAAATGACATCTTAAATCGTTGGGCTGAACATTTTGAAGAAATCCTAAACAAACCATCAGTAATAAATGAAGAAGTCATAAACAGAATGCCACAACTTAGTATAAGAGAAGAACTCGATATACCTCCAAGCAGTCAAGAGGTTATGATAGCGATTAAACAAATGTCAAATGATAAAGATCCTGATTTGGATGCCTTAACTGCTGAAATTTATAAAAATGGCGGACCACTGCTGAATAAAAAACTAACTGACATTTTTGGTATTTTCTGGAACTCAGGTACATTGCCTCAAGATCTAAAAGATGCTTCTATAGTGCACCTATATAAAGGCAAAGGTACCAAACAGTCTTGCGATAATCACAGGGATATATCACTTTTGTCTATAGCTGGTAAAATTCTTGCTCGTGTCATACTCAATAGATTAAATCATTCACTATTAAACGAGCTACTCCCAGAGAGTCTGTGCGGTTTTCGTGCAGGTCGTGGTACAGTTGATATGATATTCTCTGCACGACAAATTCAGGAAAAGTCACAAGAGCAACATAGTGAACTCTTAGCAACAGTTGCGGACTTTACTAAAGCATTCTATACCGTTAACAGAGAAGGACTGTGGAAGGTGCTTACAAAGTTCGGATGCCCCCCCAAAACTTGTCACTGGGATACGACAATTTCATGACGGTATGATGGCTAGTGTTATCTGCGACGGAGTATCTCCTGCATTCCCTGTCACAAATGGTGTAAAGCAGGGATGTGTGCTGGCCCCTACTCTTTTCAGCCTGTTATTTACGGCCATGCTAACGGAAACACACCATAATAATGAAACAGCTGGCATAATAATCAATTACAGAACAGATGGTGGTCTTTTCAATTTACGTCGTCTAAAAGCAAACACGAAAACTAAATCTAGTACTGTTAGAGAATTACTTTATGCTGACGACTGTGCATTGTATGCTGACTGTCGTAAAAATTCAGAGCACCATAGACCGCTTCTCACAGGCCTGCAACAACTTTGGTCTCACTATTAACACCAAAAAAACAGAAGTCATGCACCAAGCAACATCATATAGCCAACATACTGCTACTTCCATCATCGTCAATCAGGAAAAACTGCAGGTAGTTGACAATTTTACTTACCTTGGAAGCACTCTCTCTCTCTCTCTCTCTCTCGCGATGTCAACATCGATGTGGAAATTAATAGACTGGCAAAAGCTAGTGCTGTATTTGGCAGATTACGCAACAATGTATGGGACAGAAGAGTATACAAACAACCACCAAACTTTAAGTATATCATGCTGCTGTTATACCAACCCTACTATACGCTTGCGAAACGTGGACAGTGTATGCTAGACATGCAAGAAAATTAAATCATTTCCATCTTACCTGCCTACGTAAATTACTAAACATCCATTGGTGGTACAAAGTACCAGACTACAAGGTCTTGGAAAAATCAACCTCAATAAGCATCCACACAATACTTATGAAGACGCAAGCATGCTGGGCAGGCCATCTTGTGCGTATGGAGAAATCGCGTTTGCCAAAACAAATATATTATGGAGCACTCAAGGCAGGATTTCGAAAAGCTGGTGGACAGAAAACGTGCTTCAAAGACAAGCTCAAGTCATCCTTGAAGCATCTTAACATTGACGTAGGCGCTTGGGAGAGCCTCGCTCAGGATAGAACAGCATGGCGTTACAGCATTAGAACGGGAGCACTATCGGCGGAAGAATCCAGACAAGATACTGCAAGATAGAAGCGGACACGTAAAAAAGAAAAAACATCTCAACCTCACACAGATACCTTCTATTGTTGTCAATTCTGTAAAAGAACATTTTGTGCGCGCATTGGACTTGCTAGTCATTTAAAAACGCACTATTAACTTTATTATTTTATTATTTATTGTTATTATTATTATGGTTGAGTTTTTGGTCATCGTCGATCACGACGGACGAACATCATCATATTATCAATAATGCATCTTTTCACATTCATCCTTCTACGACATTCTTCATTAGTAACCTTTGTTGTCTAAGGAATGCGTAACATTCTTCGAATAAACCATATTTCTGTTGCCTCATTTGATTTTTGTGATGTCTTACTTATTGCCCATGTTTCAATTCCATAGATTAGCACTGGTTCAATGTGGCATTTGAGGACACGTTTTCTAGTATCCATCGATATGGAATTGTTAAATAGGATATTTTTAATTTTATGGAATGCTGCCTCTTCTGCTTATAATTTCGGTCTTGCATTTACCATCTGAAGGTATTAATGTTCCTAAATATTTGAAACTGTTCACCTGCTTCAAGTTTTTCTCATTTAATACTATTTTACTATTTGGTGGGGTACTATTTCTTGATATTATCATTGTCTCTGTCTTTTTATGTTTGAACTAAGACTTTTTGTTTATTTTCTATCATTGTCCAGTTCAACAGATCTTGAAGATGTTCTTGGCTTTCTGCTATCAACACAGTATCATCTGCTTATTGTAGATTATTGATATTGTGTCCTCCTATTTTAATGCCTTACATATTCTTAATTGATCTCAAGATATTCTCGTTGTAAAGAGAACATAAATCTGGTGATAGTACACATCCCTGGCGTACACCTGGTTTTATTTGTGTACACTTAGTTATATTATCCACTTTCATGGCTGCTTCTTGTTGTCAGTATATATTGCGCACAATTCTAAGATCTTTACTGTCCATATTGAATTTTGTAAATCTGGTCGTGTTTTACTTTGTCGAATGCTTTGGTATAATCAATAAAGCAAACGTATATATCTTTCTGAACTTCTAATGATCTTTCAGGAGACTAATAGAAACATCGTAAACTGAATCATGCCAACATTGTGCTGCCAGTGTCAAACTTGGACATTCACCAAAAAACCATGGAGAAAACTTACTATAGTCCGTTCAGAATCGTTTGCCGAGATGTTATGATTTATAATTCAAAAAGTTCTTGATGATTTCACATGAATTTTGGCATACGTTGTTAAAATGTCCATGTCGCGAAAACATATGTGTTACTTGATGTCTAGCTGTAACGGTTATTTGAAAGCGGCGAATTCTTTTGATGTTTGCCCATGTAAATATTATTTCGACCATAAACAAAATATTTTACAGTAATCTAGTGCAATGATGACCCATAGGCGTGTCCACAAAATTTTACATGGTGGCATGTGTAAAAAAAATTTAAAATATATCTTTTTACTATATTATAGGAACAAAATTAAATATTTAAGGAAAGCAGCTAACAAAAGATGAAGAGGTCATGTCATAAATATAGGAACTACAAGAACTGCTGGAATAATGCACATTGGCACATTTATTGAAAAAGAAAGACTTAAATAGTTGGTCATTTAATCAGAATGAATCCTAACTGGCTAGTAGCAAGAGCGTACGACATTAGAATAGAATCACCAAGAGGAAGATGGATTGAAGTCATCTAGAAAACACAAATTTAGTTACTGCATGTTTTCCTGTGAAGAGGTGCGGTGAGGCTTTCTATGGGCTGTGGAAATAAATCCACTTTGCTATAGCAGACGCCGCGAAACGTACACGAAGGATTTTGTGTGTACAGTAGAAATCCGATATCCCGAATTATTTGGGGATCAGGCTGATTAGGATAATCGAAAATTCCGAAAATTGGATATAGCCCAAGAATGAAGCAAAATAGTACAGATACACAAAATCATACATTGAAATAAACTGAATTTTATTGATAAAAGTACATTAATATGTATACAACTATGTATTGCAAATAAACTACACATTAACGGCACTTGTGCACTCCCCGGGACCTCTCTACCGCGTCCGCTAACGCTCTAAAATGATTTAACCCAAAATCGATTCGGATAACTGGATATTCGGTTAATTGGGATTTGGATAATTGGAATTTTACTGTACCTCAAAAGGAAAAATATTCCCCTAGTTGAAAAGTCAACAACATGGTAAAAAGACATGACATCACTGCACATCAAGCGATCGAACATGAAATAAGCCCTTATATAAAAAAACGATCGTCATTTAACCCTGCCACGCCTGACAGCAAAAGCAGTAAAAACATAATAGATAGATAGATCATCACCTAATGTACTGTCCATAAACTACGTTATCATTAAGGGAGATTTGGGGGAGGGGGAGAACTAGAAAATAGTTTGACAGTTGTTGACAGGGGGAGAGCGAGGGGGTTTGACAAAAGTTGACGTGAACGATATCTATTTTTATATACCAATTAAACTGAAAAAAAATAAATAAATGTCAAGTAATGTGAAAAGACATCATGGACTTGTTTCGTACTTTTACCGCTAAACATTTTTAAAGATGGGGAGGGGGAAGAATTTTCTATTTTGGATGGGGGAGGGTCCTTTGACTTTTTGACCACAGTTGACAGGGGTGGAGTCAAAAATTCTCAAAAGACTTGACGTAATTTATGGTAAGCTCTAAACTTGGGATGCCTAACAGAATATAATCAGAGACAGACATAACAAAATTACACACCGATTAAATACTAATGAGACTAGGACAGTTCTATTAAATACTAATGTTCTATTAAAATACTAATGAGACTAGGACAGTTCTATTAAATACTAATGTTCTATTAAATACTAATGAGACTAGGACAGTTCTATTAAATACTAATGAGACTAGGACAGTTCTATTAAATACTAATGTTCTATTAAAATACTAATGAGACTATGACAGTTCTATTAAATACTAATGTTCTATTAAATACTAATGAGACTCGGACAGTTCTATTAAATACTAATGAGACTAGGACAGTTCACCCTTGCGGGAATTCCCGTTCGACGGGGAAAAGTTTTTGAATATACTATCCAGTATATTAGGAAATATCTGTTAGATATAATAATCAATAGTAGGTGGTACTGCTAGTAGAACATAATGGAAAATAATACTCACGTGGAAGACAGGTAATGAAGTCCTACTGAATGACGACTAAAACACTACACACTATCACTAACGGATGTAAATATGGTACATATAACAAAACAAAACACAGAATATAATCTACAAATGACAATACACAGGACAAAGTCGACGTTTCGGACCAATAGGCCTTTTTCAAGATACGGACATAACATACAAACACAAAAAACCCCAAGTAGAAATGAATGCGTATCCGAGTGAAATGTGGTAGTAAGATAGATACCGGAAGCATACGAACAGGAAGTACACAAAGACGATAATACAGGTGGAACGAGAGAAACAAAACGATGACGTCACAAAGACCAATACGACCGAGAACTAAGCGAAACAGTGGTCGGAATTGAGTCCAAATGGCTTGATGGTACCCAACTCGAAAATGAGACGATTTTCAAGGGCGTACCTAGATCTGTCATCGGTGGTGCAGGATCTGAAGGCAGTGACCTGAATGTCAAGGACACCACGGTGGCCAACGCCGTTGAAGTGATTGGCCACAGGTGTGGGTGTTCTGTGTTTGATAGCATGCAAGTGGTTACAGAAGCGGTCGCTCAGTCTAAGGCCAGTCTCACCGATATATTGCTTACCACAGCGTTTACATATGATCACGTAAATAACATTACGGGATTCACATGTAAAGGCCTCATCGATGGAGAAAATGGCCTTGGGGAATGAGATGGGGCGCATCTGAACCACATAGGGACATGTGAAACAACGACCGCGTGAGCACCGCACCGTACCAAAATGGTCAGGTGCAGAGGACCTGAGGTGGCTGTGGACCAAGATGTCCTTCAGATTTTTGTCGCGCCTATAGGCCACCAGAGGTAATTTGTGGAAAGCGTCACGGGTGTCAGAATCAGACTGGAGAAGGGAATAATGTTTAAGTAGAATGCGACGGACAGTCGAGTTATGGGGATGGAAGGTAAGAACCAGTTTAACCCTATCAGAGGAGGAGGAAGAACCCTGGGAATTATTCAAGGTATCAAGGCGAGATAGCTGGCGTACAAGGAGCCAAGCCAATGAAAGAATGCTGTCAGGGAAGGAGCGTCTACGAAAGAACTCATTCATCTCAGAGGATGTTTCGAGAAAATCGTCGTCATCGCTACATAAGCGACGAAGGCGAAGAAGGAGTAAGGTAGAGAGTTACGACAGGCGGGAGGATGAGAAGTGTAGAGCAGAAAGCCATGTGCATCAGTGGGTTTGTAGTAGACTGATGTGCTGAGGTATAGGGGATGAATAGTGACAATGATGTCCAGGAAATGGTAAATGTGAATTTAATAGCGGGGTTGAAATTGTTGATGAAGTTGATGAAGCGAGACAGTTCTGCTTCTGTCATGTCAGTAATTGCCTATCCCATCATCAATGTATCTGTGGAAAAGAGATGGGAATGGGCCATCGTAGGTAGGCCAAACTAGATGTTCTAGATGTCCCATGAAAAGACAGGCATAGCTAGGCCCCATCTTAGTGCCCATGGCCACACCACTGATCTGATCGAAGAAATGTCCATCGAATTCAAAAGAGTTGAGTGTGAGCACCAGTTCAGCAAGGCGGATAAGGGTTGGAGTAGATACAGAAGGATGCGGACTCTTGTCCAGAAAGAACTGCAACGCCCTAAGTCCATAGGATTGTGATATAGACGTGTACAGAGAGCAAACATCAAGCAAGAACAGACGATATGTGCGATCAGAAGACAAATGCACAGAAGAAAAAATGGTGAGAGCATGCTTGGTGTCTTTCAAGAACGAAGGCAGTGCCTCGACTAAGGGCTGCAAAATACTGTCGAGGAAGTCAGAGATGCGCTCTGTAGGACAAGAGCAAGGTGAGACAATAGGTCTGCCGGGATTCAATTCCTTGTGTATTTTGGGCAGCATATAGAAGACAGGTCTGCCTAAACAGCTTTTATCGATACACAGAGACTTGGCAGTGAACAAAGAAACATGTCGCAAGGACCAGAGATGCGTCCTGTTGTCGACGTCTGTTTCAGCAGCATTAGACTCTGAACAACATCAGGTCAGAAAACGTGGTCGCCGCGGTATGAATAACAGAGGGAGAAGAAGGAAGTAATTCATAAGGAAAACCGATATAATACGGAAATATAACATCAACATTGGATATTGGAACTGCAATTGCGCTAAGCAGCGCGGCCCAGTTCTTGAACGTCTCATGTATGACTTCGACCTCTTGTTATTACAGGAGACACAGGCTGCACAGTTGAAATTTATGGACTTCGTGTGCCACGTCAATCCTGTAAACCCAACACACCACGGGCAAGCCATTCTCGTTAGGCAAGGTATACCACACACACTATTGAATTTATCAGCGTGGGATAGAGAGAACAGAAAGCTGCAGGGTGTGCAGATAACATTCCAGGTTAGAAGGTGGAACATCATCAACGTCTACATGGGAAATTACTCCCATATTAAGCCTGACGACTAGGAGTTCATCAGCGAACTTGAGCATCTCCCTGGAGAAATGCTACTGGTTTGTGATTTTAATGCACAAAATGTGTCCTGGGGAAACCCAAACAACAACCATCAAGGACTGGCTTTAAATGAAGCGCTACTCGAGACTGATCTAGCTCTTCTGAACTGCATAAGCATGACTAGATTAGCAACCAAAGAAACAGAGTCCGATTCCAACATTGACCTAGCACTGATTTCAGGTCATGGAGCGACAGATGCGAGATGTACAGCTCTCAAATATCATTAAAGCGACCATTTGCCATGCGCCATAAGCGTTTCCCAAGGGCGTCAAGACAGATTGATCAAGATTCACCACCCTTTCAGATATGCGCGCACGAAAGAATCAGTGCTTAGAAGCTTGAGAAAAGAGGCATGAGAACGCAAGTGGGTGGGACCTAAGATCCAACAGCCCCCATGGTGAAATAAAGAGACAGAGGCAATATGGCTACTCAAAAAGCAAGCGATAAAGGATTGGCAAAGCATTAGGAAGCAAGAAAACATCACACTCAGTGATAGATTGGAGGCACAGAATGCAATGAAGAAGACAATAGAGTCTTTTAAACAAGCTGCCGAAGTAGCAAAGAAGATGTGTTGGAATAAATTCACCGAGGAGGTCACGGTGGACAAAGCATTACACAAGTTTTGGAAACTACATAGTTCAATGAAGCGGAGAACAGAATCGAAACCCAGTACAAGTGTGAGGGACGACACAGGGCAGACATTGATATCAGATGATATGAAAGGTAGAGCTTTCTTTGATAGATATCTTCAACAAACTAACCAGGGTGACTTAGATCAGCGCAAAGAAATGCTGCATATCCTGACATCCATCACGGATTTTAGAGCCAAAGAAGACCAGCTTGCAGATGTTAAAGAAGTGCAACTGGCTATTAAGAATGCATCCGATGGCGCTCCAGGTCCGGATGGAATCAGGTACAGCTTACTCAATGACATTGAGGAGAATATGCTAGCTAAAATAACAGACGATTATAATACGAGTCTGAAAACAGGAGTAGTACCAGAGGAGTCGCTACATAGCTATCTTATACCAGTACCAAAACCAGGCAAAGATTCTACGAACATAAAAGGTTATCGCATCATCACACTGCAGAATGTATACGTTAAGATTCTGGAACGAATTGTGGCTAGACGCATAACCAGGGAACTAGAGATAAAAGGCATTTTCCCAAATAACCTAGGGGCATACAGATCTAGACGAGACACAGTCACAAATGCAGCAGTTCTTGTATATGAAGTTTATGAAGGTTTTCAGAACAAAGAAGAATCTGCAGTTGCAGCGATAGACCTGGAAGATGCATACAATAGAGTTAGCTACACCCATCTCATCGACATGCTAAAGTTTGTTGAGAAATCTTCAGCATATTCTACTGTCACATCGAGCATGAGGATGGAGATAGAGGGAGTTACAGCAGCTCTTAATTGGTTGATAACTGATACATCAACACACGTGGTAATACTCACAGACTCTTCAAGCATGTTGCTCAAGATAGAAAAGTTCATGCTAAGAAAAGAAAGGTGGGACTTATTGAACAACTCAGTTGTCCAGAGCATTACATGGATATACTGCCCTGGTCATGCTGGGGTCAGAGGAAACGAGAGAGCCGACTTACTGGCATGCAATGCGACGATAGACGGCACATTGCTGAGAAGAGTTAAAGCAGATATAATAAAGGCAGTAATAAATTCATTTCAAGATGCAGATGATGTCAATGAGGTTGAGAACGTACACATACAAAGAATGTTAGAAATGGGAGTATTCAGAGGTGAGGGGAGGAATAGTAAATTTTTTTTTGGAAAGTCCCGAAGATCACACAATCAACACCTGACAGGAACTATGAGTCTACATACACTGGGATGGCTGCTGGAGCGGAGGGCGGAGCACTTATGGGAATGTCCCGCGTGCTGTGAAGCCAGTTTCTAATCAAGAATTAAATACTAATGAGACTAGGACAGTTCTATTAAATACTAATGAGACTCGGACAGTTCTATTAAATACTAATGAGACTAGGACAGTTCTAGACCTGCGGCGCTAAAATAGTAAACTCCTCGACAGAGAAAAGGAAAATGACACATTATACTAATGAGATTATTGATAAAACGGCGACGCCAAACAATGGAGAGAGAAGTAAGTTTACTCGGTATAAACATTTTATAATTGATGAGATAATAACATACAATACACGAATAGCGAGAGAGAGAGAGAGAGAGAGAGAGAGAGAGAGAAAGGAGGAGGAGGAGGTTTGTTTATTACGTATACACAAGTTATAGCATAATTGATGAGATAAAACACAATATACGAATAGATAGTAAACAAAACTCTATCTCTCTCTCTATTTGTGATCTCACAATTATACCTGGTTGACTACGTATAAATACGAGAGATAATCACACACAGTACGCAATATAAATATATTTATATGGAGAGAGGTTAGCCTACTACATATGAACCAGGTATAATAGATGAGATTCACACACGATACACGAAGATAGAGAGAGAGAGAGAGAGAGATAGAGAGATGTTCGTTTAATAAGTATAACCAAAATATAATTCATGAAATACTCGCACACAACACACACATACACAGAGAGAGAGAGAGAGAGAGAGAGAGAAAGGTTAGTTTGATAAGTAAAAAGCACCTTGAAAGGTGAGTTAGGCAATTTTCAACCTCAGATGTTAGTCAAATTTAATTATATCAGAATTTAATGAATAGTGGAGTTCACGGTTCTCGTATCCAGTCACAGTGTTCTCCGGTAGCTCCAGTCACAGTATTCTCCGGTAGCTCCATTCACAGTATTCTCTAGTAGCTCCAATCAAAGTGTCCGGTAGAGCCAGTTACAGTATTCTTCGGTAGCTCCAGTCAAAGTGTCCGGTAGAGTCAGTCACAGTGTCCGGTAGCTCCAGTCACAGTATTCTTCGGTAGCTCCATTCACAGTATTCTCTAGTAGCTCCAATCAAAGTGTCCGGTAGAGCCAGTTACAGTATTCTTCGGTAGCTCCAGTCAAAGTGTCCGGTAGAGTCAGTCACAGTGTCCGGTAGCTCCAGTCACAGTATTCTTCGGTAGCTCCATTCACAGTATTCTCTAGTAGCTCCAATCAAAGTGTCCGGTAGCACCAGCCACACTGTTCTCCGGTAGCTCCAGTCAAAGTGTCCGGTAGATCCAGTCACAGTATTCTCCGGTAGCTCCATTCACAGTATTCTCTGGTAGCTCCAGTCAAAGTGTCCGGTAGCTCCAGTCACAGTATTCTTCGGTAGCTCCAGTCAAAGTGTCCGGTAGCTCCAGTCACAGTATTCTTCGGTAGCTCCAGTCAAAGTGTCCGGTAGCTCCAGTCAAAGTGTCAGGTAGAGCCAGTCACAGTATTCTCCGGTAGCTCCAGTCATAGTATTCTCCGGTTTCTCCAGTCACAGTATTCTCCGGTAGCTCCAGTCACAGTATTCTCTGGTAGCTCCAGTCAAAGTGTCCGGTAGCTCCAGTCACAGTATTCTTCGGTAGCTCCAGTCAAAGTGTCCGGTAGCTCCAGTCACAGTATTCTTCGGTAGCTCCAGTCAAAGTGTCCGGTAGCTCCAGTCAAAGTGTCCGGTAGCTCCAGTCACAGTATTCTCCGGTAGCTCCAGTCACAGTATTCTCCGGTAGCTCCAGTCACAGTATTCTCTGGTAGCTCCAGTCAAAGTGTCCGGTAGCTCCAGTCACAGTATTCTTCGGTAGCTCCAGTCAAAGTGTCCGGTAGCTTCAGTCACAGTATTCTCCGGTAGCTCCAGTCAAAGTGTCCGGTAGCTCCAGTCAAAGTGTCAGGTAGAGCCAGTCACAGTATTCTCCGGTAGCTCCAGTCATAGTATTCTCCGGTTTCTCCAGTCACAGTATTCTCCGGTAGCTCCAGTCACAGTATTCTCCGGTAGCTCCAGTCAAAGTGTCCTGTAGCTCCAGTGACAATGTCCGGTAGCTCCAGTGACAATGTTCGGTAGCTTCAATGACAGTGTCAGGTAGCTCCAGTCACAGTGTTCGGTAGCTCCAGCCATAGTGTTATATGGTAGCTTCAGTCACAGTGTCCAGTAGCTCCAGTCACAGTGTTCTCAGGTAGGTCCAGTCACAGTGATTTCCGGTAGCTCCAGTCACAGTATTCTCCAGTAGGTCCAGTGGCAGTGCCCTCCCGTAGCTCTAGTCACAGTGTCTGGTAGCTCCATTTACATTGTTCTCCGGTAGTTTCAGTTACAGTGTCCTCCGGTATCGATTTCTATTATACAATATTTATATTGTGGTATGTCCCCATTGAGGCCATCATCGTGAAGTAGCAATGGGGCTTAGTTCAGCCATCAGGGGTTCCCACTCGATCACGACTACAGTCCAGCCCAAGTAAGCAATGTGCTGAAGACGGAGGCAACCAGCATAAAGGTGCACAATTAATCAGGAGGCCACGCACAAAACACAATGGGAACATGTCTATTTCTAATAATAGTTATGGTGCCTGCTCTGTGGCTGATTTTCAGGCAGGGACGGTGCCGGGCCCTATACCTCGAAAGGGCACAACCTGAATTGCTGGAGTCCTTCTCAATTGCCCCGAGGAGCCAGGAGGCAAAGGAATAAAGCTGCTGGCCAAATAAACCAATGATCAATAAAAATGATGCATGGAATGCCGAGGGTGTCACCAGTAAAAAAAGAGATGGAAACATTTAAAAAATGAAGCTTGAAAATATCCTATCATAAAAGAGAGACTTGTGGTGTGTGGTGACTTCAACAGCACTCTCAAAGCTGGGGCTATGATCAAATGAACAAGAGAGGTGATGAACCTGAGAGCTGGCAAGATGAAAATAATCTCATACTTGTTAATTAGCCAGCAGACTCACCAACCTTCTACTGGAGAGCATGGCACACCACTTCTACACCAGAACTGGCATTCTACTCACCAGACCTTGAAGGGAACATCACACGTGTTGTTGGAAAGCAGCTTGGAGGTAGTGATCACAGACCAGTAATTTTGGAAATCCACAATGAATTTATCAAGGACAGC
Organism: Meghimatium bilineatum; assembly: GCA_034231615.1. Lineage (NCBI taxonomy): Eukaryota > Metazoa > Mollusca > Gastropoda > Stylommatophora > Philomycidae > Meghimatium > Meghimatium bilineatum. Next base: position 84,495 of record CM067319.1, on the reverse strand, counting down.
AGCACACTCACTAGGTGGAATTATAAGAGGGCAGACTGGAAAATGTACCAGCATTTAACCAGTGTTCTAGCTAAGGACATGAACATGGACAAAGACATCAATAGAGCAGTGAGTGATTTAATAAATGCATACTACATGCTGCTAGTAAAACCATACCCTGGGGGCACGCAAAAACTAGAAACCCTACTGGAATGATGAACTGGAGAAGCTGCAATATGAGATGGAAACATCTAGACAGCAGGCTGAGAACAGACCTAGCTAAGAACACCACAACAAATATCAGCATACAAATGCTAAATTTCAAAGAGACACGTTACAAGCCAGATGCAACAGCTGGAAAGAAAAAAAAACAGTCTGTGAACCTAGAAAGAGACACTAGGAAATTATGGAAATTTATAAAACAACTAAATGGTGAAGATACTGGGAGAAATACAAGGATCACACTTTATAACGACAGAAACATTTTAACAGGTAAACTTGCAAGAGATTAATTTGCAGATTTCCTTGCAAAGGACAATAACGTCAAAGTTAGCCCAGACACAAAAAATTTGGTTAGAGAGAACCAGCAAAACATTGAACAACCCGAACCTATACTGGAAGTCATGGAGGCACCAATTATAATAAAATAACTGGAGCATGTAATATCCAAATTTAAAATGCAAAATTTTCCAGGAGCTGATGGAGTGTCCAATGAAATGATTACAAACATGGTAACTGCAGCAATAGCAAAGCTACTGCAGATCTTCAACAAGCTGGACCACAGGTAATTTTCCACAGGAATGGAGGGAAGCAATAATGATACTACTCCTCAAATCAGGAAAATATGGCAACACAGTCTCCAACTACACACCCATCAGCCTCACAAACTGTTTATGTAAAACAATGGAGCGCACTATCAATCTTAGGATGCAGTGGTACCTTGAAAGTGAAAATCTTCTGATATCGCAGCAAGCAGGCTTCAGCCAGTGCTATTCTACTGAAGATCAGGCAACCTACTTCTCCCAAGAGATTGAGGACACCTTTCAAGATAAGAAACTGGTACTAGCAGCACGGATAGACCTCAGGAAAGCATTTGACAAGGTTTAAAGAGAAGGACTTTTAAAGAAATTGCGAGTAATACCACACATACCTCGGAGTTACTTTTGATGATAAGCAGCTGACATGGACGCAGCATATAAACAGAGCAATAACAAAAGCCAGAAGGAAGTTAGCTATCCTGAGAAAACTAAGTGGAACCACATGCGGACTCAATGGGAATAGGGCCTATACTCCGTAATATGTACCAGCAAGGCATAAGACCAAACCTGGAATATGGTCCAGCTGCATGTTGTCCTGCATCAAACACCACATTACAAGAACTAGATAAAGTGCAAAACCAGGTGTTTATGATAATGTTAGGAGCAATGAAATCAACACCCACAGTATAGATGCAGAAAATGGGAAGAATGCAAACACTTGGCCGACGCAGAGACACAAAGGTGCTAATACAAGCAGAAAAGTTTAAGTATATGCCAAGTCATCCAATGAAAGAAAGATTCCAAAATATAGCAATGGGGCGATTGAAAAGAAGCAGCTTTATCCACCAAAGCTAAACGACTCCATAGACAACTTACAGATCTACCTGAAGTTGACAGCCCTTTAAGGTCTGTACCAGAATAAACCCCTTGGAGTGAAAAACATGGAATGCCAATATTTATTCAGACCCATGTGAAAGGAATACTAAGCGAGGACGAACAGAACAGTGTGCAGCGAAGGACAGTCACCCTCAGTTTCATGGACGAGGAATATCATCAATACATATGGCTCAGAGTATACACAGATGGATCAGTACATAATGTAGTGAGGAATGGAGGTGCAGATGTATACATAGAATATCCACACAAGTCTAGAGATACGATCAGAACACCGACAGGGAAATTCTGCAACAATTATGATACAGACAGAAATCCAGGCAATTAGAGTGGAAACTGAAAAACTGCTGAATTATAATCATAGCCCACAGCCTGTTTTATTCCTGACAGATGCAAGGTCAGTGCTTCAAGATCAGATATCACTGTGGAATATCAGGAAATGGAAAAGCAGATCGACTGGCTAAGGAAGGTGCTGCCAAAGACCAACCAGATGTACCAATCACATACCATCCGAAAAAACAGATGATCAAATCAATAAGAAAGCCACAAACACCAGCACAAGATGATTATCACATTATGAACAGATCAGAACAAGTTGTAATTCTACGTCTCAGAACGGGACTCAACCGAGTCCGCAGTCACATGTACACAAAGCTCAAGATTGGCAACACGGCCATGTGTACATGCGGGCAGGCAGCACAGAGTACCAAACATATACTTCAAGATTGTTCTGAGTATGAAACGCTGAGGCAGAGATATTCGCCATCGGAAACAACACTGGAATCAAAGCTCTATGGGTCACCGTATGAACCACAAAAGACAGTGAGTTTTATTAAGGAGACAGAACTACATATATAGACATGTTTCAAGTGAACCAAAGGAGAAGAAGAAGAATTGTGTTATGTTTTCCTAGTTGTCCAAAATGAGGAGTTTTATTGTAGGTACAGGGAATAGTGCAGATATCAATTGCGGAAGGACCACATGTTCAGTCATTTGTCCGTCAAGAAATTGTTAATTTATATCTTTTTCTCCAGAGATTAGTAACTTTACAGTTAGTTAATATATTTTGTATTAGAGATTAGTAGGCCTACCTTTACATTTAGTTAGTATATGCAAGACAGCACGGTATATGCATATACTAGCAACCATTAAGCAGCACCAAAAATGTTATTTGTCAGGCACACATAGGAGACGGTAGGGTTATACGAAAATTCATATTTAAAATTCGGTTACAGTTACATGGCTGTAACTTTAATAGTAGATACCTTAATGAATACACTATAATTATAATGTACACTATTTCTTTCAGTATAAATGTAAATATAAATGATTTAGTCTTGAATATTAAATTTTAATTTTCATACATACAAATGCACGCATACAAATGGAATCATCATCATCATCATCAAGTGCCGTCTCGGCAACGAAGGTTGGCTGCAACGTATCTCCAACATCTCCTGTCTCTTGTCTTGGTGGTACACTCTGCTAGACTGTAACCTGTCCATCGTGTAATGCTACTCTCCCACTTGTATCTCTGCCTACCTCTGGCTCGCTTCCCTTTGACTTTACCCTCAAGTAAGGTCTTCAACAAGGTGTCATGTATTTTAATGTGTCCAAAGTATTTTATTTGCCTGATCTTTATTTCTCTTAGTCCCCATCAAGGCCAGCACCGTGCAGTGGTGATGGGGCTTAGTTCAGCAATCAGGGGCTGGAAACTGACTGGTCGGGCAGTCCCATTCGAGCAGGACCATAGTCCTGCCCAAGTAAGCAGAGTGCTGAAGACGGAGGCATCCAGCCAAAAACTGTGAAAATAGTAAATATACATAGATAGCAATGTTCTTAGTATGCACTATCGGGTGCTATGTAAGAAATATGCATGCGAAATTTCATTTTGAGTACATGAAGCAGGTGGGACCTTTACCGGAACTAAAAACAATCTAATGATGACAGTCAATCCCGAGTGGTGTAGTCGTTCATGCTTCTCCACAACTCTCTGCCTTCTGTGTTGTTAATAAGTTCAGTTGGTGATTTCTTTTTGTGCCACAGTGACAACTTATTCAGAAATTTTTATATTTGTCTTCCTCTGTCTCTTCTCCCCTTGATCTTTCTGGTGATTACTAAATGTTAAGGTTGTACTTTTCTCATCACTTGTCCTAAAAATCTTGAGTGTCACGATGGAAGTATTTGGCGTAAAGCTGTCACTAAACCTGGGATCGCAAGCATATTCCCATAAATGTGTGCATACTATATTTTGTAATCAATGAAAATGATTCCGAAAGTCAAAACATGTGATGTATGTAGGGAATGGGTGGAGTCATTACAGAGAGAGCAAAAATGTGGGTCTCACTGCACAAAATCACGCGTATCTTTGTTCCATGACTCGCGGGTGTGGAGGGAAAAGAATGGACCAGCCAATTAGCTAGCCTCCCATCATAATAGATGGTCAGTCTATGGACCGAGCAACATACTCAGCTCTCTTCATGAGTCGGCATGATCAGTGGATGCTGAAATAAATGGGCGTGAGTAAATATTCAGAAAGCGCGGCTTGAAAGTGAGGATAGGCGTGACAAATAGAAAACATATAAGAAAGATTTAAAAAGTAATAACGAACCAACATAGAACCGAAACCATCAGCCGTTATACTCTGAGAGAGTTGCTGATGCGGTTATCTGAGTACCTATGAATATGTCTAGTGTGCGGGGAAGATAATCAACATACCTAACGTAACCTAATAGTTAATATATTTTTTCTGAAGAGATTGGTAAAGTCAACTTTAGTGAGTATATATTTTCTTTAGAGAGAATCATTAGCCCTGGGCAAATGACACCAATCTTCAGAAACAAAAATGTAGATTTAAATACCAAAATAACCCTATTCAAAACGATTATTATGCCAATGCTATGCTACCAATACCAAACATGGACAACGACAGCATAAGACAAACGTAAATTTGTGACAGCTGAAATGGTATGCTTACGCAAAATCCTAGGATTATCGCTAAAAGATAGAATGAGGAAAGGGGACATTAGACAAAGAACCGGCACCACCCCAATCTTGGTATATATCAAGAGACAACAGATCAAATGGTTTGCACACATCAGCAGACTACCATTAGACAGCATACCACAGCAAGCAATGCTACACAGATACAGTGAAGGCAGACCTAGAGGCGGACCACGCAAACGATGAACCACCGAAATAAAAGAGGTGACAAATTCCGTAATATACCCAGCACACACGCGGGTCCTCTCCAGAAAACTCTACTATCCATGACGCTGAACGGCAACAAAGAGTTTAACGAATAGATAGAGATGTTCATTTATAATTTAGTTAATATTTTGTTCTCCAGAGATTGATAATGGTTGCTATACTTTGAGGTAATACATTTGTCTTTAGAGATTGATAATGGTTGCTATACTCTGAGGTAATACATTTGTCTTTAGAGATTGAAAATGGTTGCTATACTCTGAGGTAATACATTTGTCTTTAGAGATTGATAATGGTTGCTATACTGAGGTAATACATTTTTCTTTAGAGATTGATAATGGTTGCTATACTGAGGTAATACATTTGTCTTTAGAGATTGATAATGGTTGCTATACTGGGGTAATACATTTGTCTTTAGAGATTGATAATGGTTGCTATACTCTGAGGCAATACATTTGTCTTTAGAGATTGATAATGGTTGCTATACACTGAGGTAATACATTTGTCTTTAGAGATTGATAATGGTTGCTATACTGAGGTAATACATTTTTCTTTAGAGATTGATAATGGTTGCTATACTCTGAGGTAATACATTTGTCTTTAGAGATTGATAATGGTTGCTATACTGAGGTAATACATTTGTCTTTAGAGATTGATAATGGTTGCTATACTCTGAGGTAATACATTTGTCTTTAGAGATTGAAAATGGTTGCTATACTCTGAGGTAATACATTTGTCTTTAGAGATTGATAATGGTTGCTATACTGAGGTAATACATTTTTCTTTAGAGATTGATAATGGTTGCTATACTGAGGTAATACATTTGTCTTTAGAGATTGATAATGGTTGCTATACTGGGGTAATACATTTTTCTTTAGAGATTGATAATGGTTGCTATACTGGGGTAATACATTTTTCTTTAGAGATTGATAATGGTTGCTATACTGAGGTAATACATTTGTCTGTAGAGATTGATAATGGTTGTTATACTCTGAGGTAATACATTTGTCTGTAGAGATTGATAATGATTGCTATACTCTGAGGCAATACATTTGTCTTTAGAGATTGATAATGGTTGCTATACTCTGAGGCAATACATTTGTCTTTAGAGATTGATAATGGTTGCTATACTCTGAGGTAATACATTTGTCTTTAGAGATTGATAATGGTTGCTATACTCTGAGGTAATACATTTGTCTTTAGAGATTGATAATGGTTGCTATACTCTGAGGTAATACATTTGTCTTTAGAGATTGATAATGGTTGCTATACTCTGAGGTAATACATTTGTCTTTAGAGATTGATAATGGTTGCTATACTCTGAGGTAATACATTTTTCTTTAGAAATTGATAATGGTTGCTATACACTGAGGTAATACATTTGTATTTAGAGATTGATAATGGTTGCTATACTGAGGTAATACATTTTTCTTTAGAGATTGATAATGGTTGCTATACTGGGGTAATACATTTTTCTTTAGAGATTGATAATGGTTGCTATACTGGGGTAATACATTTGTCTTTAGAGATTGATAATGGTTGCTATACTCTGAGGTAATACATTTGTCTTTAGAGATTGATAATGGTTGCTATACTCTGAGGTAATATATTTGTCTTTAGAGATTGATAATGGTTGCTATACACTGAGGTAATACATTTGTCTTTAGAGATTGATAATGGTTGCTATACTGAGGTAATACAATTTTCTTTAGAGATTGATAATGGTTGCTATACTCTGAGGTAATACATTTGTCTTTAGAGATTGATAATGGTTGCTATACTGAGGTAATACATTTGTCTTTAGAGATTGATAATGGTTGCTATACTGAGGTAATACATTTGTCTTTAGAGATTGATAATGGTTGCTATACTGGGGTAATACATTTTTCTTTAGAGATTGATAATGTTTGCTATACTGGGGTAATACATTTTTCTTTAGAGATTGATAATGGTTGCTATACTGAGGTAATACATTTTTCTTTAGAGATTGATAATGGTTGCTATACTGAGGTAATACATTTGTCTGTAGAGATTGATAATGGTTGTTATACTCTGAGGTAATACATTTGTCTGTAGAGATGGATAATTGTTGCTATACTCTGAGGTAATACATTTGTCTTTAGAGATTGATAATGGTTGCTATACTCTGAGGTAATACATTTGTCTTTAGAGATTGATAATGGTTGTTATACTCTGAGGTAATACATTTGTCTGTAGAGATTGATAATGGTTGTTATACTCTGAGGTAATACATTTGTCTGTAGAGATTGATAATGGTTGCTATACTCTGAGGTAATACATTTGTCTGTAGAGATTGATAATGGTTGCTATACTCTGAGGTAATACATTTGTCTTTAGAGATTGATAATGTTTGCTATACTGAGGTAATACATTTGTATTTAGAGATTGATAATGGTTGTTATACTCTGAGGTAATACATTTGTCTTTAGAGATTGATAATGGTTGCTATACTGAGGTAATACATTTGTCTTTAGAGATTAATAATGGTTGCTATACTGGGGTAATACATTTTTCTTTAGAGATTGATAATGTTTGCTATACTGGGGTAATACATTTTTCTTTAGAGATTGATAATGGTTGCTATACTGAGGTAATACATTTTTCTTTAGAGATTGATAATGGTTGCTATACTGAGGTAATACATTTGTCTGTAGAGATTGATAATGGTTGTTATACTCTGAGGTAATACATTTGTCTGTAGAGATGGATAATTGTTGCTATACTCTGAGGTAATACATTTGTCTTTAGAGATTGATAATGGTTGCTATACTCTGAGGTAATACATTTGTCTTTAGAGATTGATAATGGTTGTTATACTCTGAGGTAATACATTTGTCTGTAGAGATTGATAATGGTTGTTATACTCTGAGGTAATACATTTGTCTGTAGAGATTGATAATGGTTGCTATACTCTGAGGTAATACATTTGTCTGTAGAGATTGATAATGGTTGCTATACTCTGAGGTAATACATTTGTCTTTAGAGATTGATAATGTTTGCTATACTGAGGTAATACATTTGTATTTAGAGATTGATAATGGTTGTTATACTCTGAGGTAATACATTTGTCTTTAGAGATTGATAATGTTTGCTATACTGAGGTAATACATTTGTCTGTAGAGATTGATAATGGTTGCTATACTCTGAGGTAATACATTTGTCTGTAGAGATTGTAACTATGATTAGTTAATATTTTGTTCTCCAGAGATTGGAAGTTAAAGTGTAGTTGATATATTTTTCACTCAATGTTTGTGATTTCACAAAGTATTTTACAAGCAATTGCATCATAGGACTCCCTTTTACATTGTCTATCCAGGGTGGTCGAACAGTTTGTCATTATGCTGTGTGTGACTGCAAGGATTCTAAAGTCGATTTCACCTGCTGTATTACTTGTAATGTCAGTAATACGTGTGCGCACCAGGAACTGAGCACACAACAGCGGAGTGGAGATAGCTGGGTCTACCAATGTCAAAAATGTGAATGTGTGGTGAGTGAAGACATAATTATATCTTATTATGTTTGCTCATGACAGAGTTTTTATGTCTTGTGCAACTTTTCATGTCTCTAATGGAGTTTAACTAGGATGTGTACTAACACCTACCCTGTTTAGCATCATGTTCTCTGCTATGTTGGATGATGCTTTCAGAGATCTGCATTTGGGAGTAGACATCATATATCGATTTGATGAAAAATTGAAAGAATCTTCGGCGTTTCGAAGAAAAACCAAAGTCAAATCACACATCATCAGGATCTCCTATTTGCTGATGACTGTACCCTAAAATGCCACTCTAAGTCTGATCTATAAATTATTATAGACCGATTCACTAAAGCCTAACAAACTTACTATTACCACGGAGAAAACAGAACTGATGTTACAAACAGCACCTGGCAAAATTTATCACGAACCCTGCATAAAGGTAAATGAAGTAGCAGTGAAACTTGTGAACGAACACCACGAGGACGCCATTGTCAACATAGAAATAACACGATCCACAGGTCAGTCAATTTTAATCAATAAATTGTTGTTAGTCATAAACTATATTACACTACCAAAATAAATAAATAATGGAACATAACAATAGAAACAAGGCTAATATCCTTAAATGTAATCCCAATAGTCGAACAAATGTAAATAGGTCAATATTAGAACAACGTGGTAGCAACCAAAGTGCATCCAACGGAAATTAAAAAAGAACAGATCTTTAGCAAGCTGTACTCCAATAATGATGTTCGTCCGTCGTGATCGACGATGACCAAAAACTCAACCATAATAATAATAACAATAAATAATAAAATAATAAAGTTAATAGTGCGTTTTTAAATGACTAGCAAGTCCAATGCGCGCACAAAATGTTCTTTTACAGAAATGACAACAATAGAAGGTATCTGTGTGAGGTTGAGATGTTTTTTCTTTTCTACGTGTCCGCTTCTGTCTTGCTGTTTCTTGTCTGAATTCTTCTGCCGCTAGTGCTCCTGTTCTAATGCTGTAACGCCATGCTGTTCTATCCTGAGCGAGGCTCCCCCAAGCGCCTACGTCAATGTTAAGATGTTTCAAGGATGACTTGAGCGTGTCTTTGAAACGCTTTTTCTGTCCACCAGCTTTTCGAAATCCTGCCTTGAGTTCTCCATAATATATTTGTTTTGGCTAACGAGAGTTCTCCATACGCACAAGATGGCCTGCCCAGCGTGCCTGCGCCTTCATAAGTATTGTGTGGATGCTTATTGATGTTGATTTTTCCAACACCTCGTAGTCTGGTACTTTGTCCCACCAATGGATGTTTAGTAATTTACGTAGGCAGGTAAGATGGAAATGATTTAACTTTTTTGCATGTCTAGCATACACTGTCCACGTTTCGCAGGCGTATAGTAAGGTTGGTATAACAGCAGCATGATATACTTGTAGTTTGGTGGTTGATCTTATACCTCTTCTGTCCCATACATTTTTGCGTAATCTGCCAAATACAGCACTAAAAGATAAGTAAATAAATGGGTTGAGAAATGACTAGCGCTGAAGTTGGTTTATAGTGTGGAAGAGTTGCGCTAATCGTCAACCACACTCTCTCTCCTGAGTTTTATCTTGGTCCAGTGGCAAGACAAAGTCGAGACGACTGGGAGAAAATCAGGTGCAGTGGATGGCCAGCGCGTACTATGTGTCTAACTGTGCCCTATGCTGTCCACACAGCTCTGCTGTTAGCGCCTATGTACCCGTTGAGTTACCTGCCAACTTCTTCCGAGTATTTCGCCGCAAACAGACTTTTTAAGCCTAGGTAGACAAAGCCATTGTTAACAATGCTAGGCTGGCTTATTTCTTAGCACTGTGAGTGTCCATAATAGCTACAGTGTGTCGCCCAATATCACATCGACTGTAACAGGTTGACACCGTGTAAAAATAGGGCAGACCATTTTGACACGGTCAGTGAACCCGCCCCAGCGGCGAGAATAGGTCACCAAATGAGATGTTTGTATCCGATTGACAATAACGGAAAAATCAAGTTTCTCCTTTGTCAGCGCTCGAATCTTGCAAATAGCAACATTAAAGTGCGGAAAAATATCCATTTATCACTTGAGTACACAATTAAACAATACAACTAGCACAATCCACGAAATTCGAATCACATAAACAGTGAGACAAAAACATCGCGACTAGCATGGTCGCCATCTTGGACACTTCCTCCTATGGATGCACTACAAAGTGACCCCAATAATACTACACAGAATAATACACTAAACAAGATCATAATAACCCAAATAGCAGGGCAGGAAGTAACACTGACCTCCCGACCCGAAAATAATATTGTCGATCTTCATAAACGCAATTCATAAAATATCAGTCATTGAAAACTTTATAAGCGGTATTATTGTTACACTCAACCAGAACAATAACACAAAGGCTGTGGTTACAAAAATAAATAAGAACAAGTACATCAGCACAACACTGGCCCACCAAATTAAAATCAAAATGCGAAAAGAAACTAGGCAATTTGGTCAAAATCTTAAGCACGCTAGTTTATAGTTACGTTATATCTCTCCTGCAGCCGGATTCGTTTTTCTAAAAATGTTGCGTAATAGTGGGTGGCTGTTTTGAAAACGCGATATATTCTTTGTTTTTGGAGATATTAAAACAATGTTTGTTGTACTATAAATAAAGAATTGAATTCTGCATATATTGGTGTACGTTTTGTTTGTGTGTGTGGTACGAGACGTGTGAGAAAGTCGTAAAGACGGTTATTCACACAAAAAAACAACGAACAAACAAATTATAACGAAAAATAATAAACAATTTCTTACTATCTTTTGGAAATTTCCTGAGTGGCAACAGTGAATGCAGATCTACTTTGTCGGTTTTTATTCTCATAATTTCATTGGGAATAATGAAAAAACCTAATAGATTTGTCATAAAATCGTTCTCTAAAATTATATCTAGTCCAAAACGGAATCGCTTCAAAACAGTTGATGTGTATGTCTCAAAACGTATTTTCTAATATGAAAACAACTTAGCTCTCAAGAATTCATCATCCGAATCATAATCCATAGTGATTTACTGAAAATACGATAAAACGAGTTCCTGGGCTTTCACGGCTCAAAGATGGGGGGAGACTATCAGAGAGGAAAGTGGTGCATTCGCTCAGACGACAAGCAGTATGACAATGGAGATTCTGGCAGTGACCAAAGCTTTGCAATGGGTCTGCTCACAGACTGTCTGCGAGCATGCCTGTATACTCAGTGACTCCATGAACATGATTGTGAAAGTTCAGGCGGGGTACTTTCGAGAACAGTGGCTGGATGCAGTGAATAATTACAGGGCAGAAATTTAGAATGCCCTACAGGGAAACGCACGAACAAATGACTGTACAATTGACGATGGCTCTTGTTCCATGATTAGAATAAAGGAACTTGGTTTGAAATGTGGTGTCGCTAGAAAGGAGAGTTTTCGTGGGCGGAAAAGAATGATGGTCAATCAACGACGTACTGGGACTGTCAGTCAACGTGTAATGGCGGATAAACTCAAGGAAAGATCTGAGCACCTATGGACTTGTCCGGAGTGCAATGACGATGATCCAACGACTAACTAACTAACTAACGATAAAACTAAAGTCTATACAACCCGATTCACTTTCATGGCGCTGCATAAACTAAAGTCTATACAACCCGATTCACTTTCATGGCGCTGCTCTTGTTTAAGATTGTCAAAATATTGCGAAAATGTCGATATTTCAATGACATTCAGTCCATTTTAGAACTAATCGTGCAGAAAAAATGGAAGTCAATTGAATAACTTGCCAGATTTCAAATAATCTGGTAATCAGAATTGTTATCGAACACACTCCACGGCAGCGTGCTAAAGGCACCAGAATTAGTGATCGGGAAATAATGAAGAAAATAAAACTAGTGAACCCTTAATCTGAAATAATAAAAGCCAAAAGAGTAAATACAAACAATAAAGCATCTATGATGCTAGTTAATAAGGGAAACATAGTACCGCAACAATTGATGTTACTGAGAAGGCTCCTGAAAACGGAAGTATATATCCCAGAGGTACTACAGTATTTCGAGTGCCAGCAATTCTTCCCCAATAAGACAACGTGTAGGAACAGCACCATATGAAGATACTATGCAGGTATAGTAACTAAATTGAAACAATACAAAAAAGGCTTTTTCAACAATAGCTAGGGTGACCAGATGGACATCTGCTGAAACAGTTCAAGAAGCTTTAGGAGTTATGCCAGAGTTTATGCCATTATCCCGAAGAATGAAAGAACTGAGACTTAGCTACTGATCTAAAATAGGAAATGATACCACACACCCAGCATTCAATAGTTCAGCTAACACAGGTAAGTTCTTAACTGAAAGTTATCGAGCACCAGCAGAGTGGCGAACACATTCAGTGCTTGACCACATGTCAGAGCTAAGAGAGCTAATAGATAATCAAAACCAATATAAAACAGTAATGCCGCCATATGGGCTAATAACACCAGAGAATGATATTCTCTTATCTGATATAGTTTTTTTTTCTAAGACAAAAATAACGATGCAGGTAAAAATAAAGCAATAGAACACATAAATGATTGAACAATAAATAATCTTAAAGTATTCAAAGATGGATCTAAAGGAGATGAAGGCCAACGAGTGCATGAATAGTAATACATGAAAGAAATCGCAATAAATGATAATCCTCCTAAAAAAGTAACAATCCTGACTGACTCTTTATCATCAGTTCAGGCTATACAAAATAAACGCGGCAACCAAAGATCAAATATAGTTGAATATATTTTACGCTTAACAACAAACTTATATCACGTTTTCACGTGATATAAATGTAATGTGGATTACAGCCCATGTCGGAATACTAGGAAATGAGGCAACAGACAAGGAAGCTAAAGAAGGACGCCAACATGGAATAGAGATCAATGTACGACTTGGCAGATCTAAAACCAGAATCATAAGAAAGGACACAATACTAAAGGTGTGGACAGAAAAATGTAACAGCAGTGCAAAAGGGAGACACGCACATACTCTGCTAAAGGGACCCACTAGGACCATTCAAATCAAGGAAGAGATGAAAATACCTGCCAATAAGAAACTACTACGACTTAAAATGGGAAACTCATTTCACAATATACTCGAACTAATATGTCAAGACTGTGAAGAGGAGAATACAATTGACCATTTCCGATAGCGATACTGCACTTACTCTTGAAGATATTACAGCCGCACGGAAAAGATCAAGAAACACAGCGCCAGGACCTGATGGCATTAGGTACGACGATCTCAGAGGCAGGTCAGACGAGGACCTTAAGGAGCTGTCAATGTTGTTTAACAAGAGCCTAGCAACTGGCACAATGGAAGAAGACTGGCTGCATAGTTATTTAATCCCACTACCCAAGCCTGGCAAGAGTCATGCGAAGATACAGGGTTTCAGACTCATAACCATGCAGAATACGATAGGCAAGTTGTTAGAAAAGATTGAAAAGCATGGAAATTGTCCCTGCATCTAGAGAGGAATAACAGTCTGCCCTAAACTTTGAGAGGCTATCGTCCAGGTAAGCAGACTTGGCACAACGTCGCCGTATTCGCACAGGATGTGTTCGAAAGTTTTGACGAACGAATGGAGACATGCGCGGCTGCAATAGACATGGAAGATGCTTATAACAGAGTTCCCTTGGATTTCTTGATGATCATAATGCTGCAACTCCAAGTTAGTCCTTGCATTGTCAGATGGATTATCTCGGCACTTTTTCAAAGACAGGTTCTTCTTAAGTGTGGGAGTTGGTCTTCGGCACTAACAGTCATAAACCCGGGACTACCACAAGGGTCACCTCTGTCCCCTGTGTATTATTTAATGTGTATACAGTTCAAATTACAAGCTGTCAGATTGCAGGACCAGGAAGAACTATGTCCTATGCTGATTACATCTTGGTATATAGGCAGGGCAGAGATAGAAAAGCGATCGCCAGGAATTTGCAGAGGGAGCTTGATCGTATAGGGGATTGGTGCAGTAATTTTGAAGCTTTTATTAATCCTTCAATGGCATCGATAACATGGTTTTACCTAAATAATAACATAGTAAACACACCCACGCCATCGGTTACTTTGAGAAGGGATGTCCTCTTGAGAACCGGCACAATGAAATACTTAGGGGTTATTGTTGGACCGCAATCTGAGTTTCAAAGATCATGTTGACCACATCATTATAAAGGCTTATAAAGATCTTGCGGCGATGAAAATTATGGTTGCTGCTCAATTTTAACAGAGACTGCTATTTCTGCTGTATCAGGCATTGGTGGTGGTGGTGGTGGTAGAGTACGCTCTGGCGATTCTAACGCTGAGTCAGACTCAGAAAGATTGGATAGAATCCAGAATGAAGTAATGCGAATCATTTTGGGGTGTACGCGAGATACGTCGGCACGAGCTATGCAATACCTACTGGAATGTCATAGTTCTCAATGCCTGTGTACACTACACCTCTATACCATACGATGTACACTACATCTCTACACTGTATGATGTGCACTACATCTCTAAACTGTACGATCTACACTAAACCACAATGCTGTATGATATATTATAAACCTCCGTACTGCATGACGTACACTAAACCTCTACACTGTTTGGTGTACACTAAACCACCACACTGTGTGTATTGTCTATTGTGTATCCACAGGTGAATGATGGTTCACACTTGCCGTTAAGCGTAGGGGTGGGAGCTTAAACTGTCGTTCCAAGGCCAGATATGTCGCCGTGGTTGCATTTAGTCCATGTTTGATCAAGGTTATCTTGATGTTTTCTATCCACCGTTTTCTTGGTCTACCTTTGCTTTACGCCCCGACATTCTTTCGTTATATGCTCTTACTGGTATTTGGTTTGGATTCATTCTCATGGGGTTATCGAACCATTCTACTTGGTATCTTTTAATGTGTTCAATACATGATATTACACCGCAACTCTTTTCCTAATTTCTTCGTTTCTTATTTCATCTAGTTTAGTAACCATTGCAGGTTTTCTCAGACACTTCATTTCACAGGTAACGATTTCCCTTTGCTATGAGGCTGTTATAAACCATGTTTGACATTGGTAGCCGAGTTTTAGTATAAAAATTTTATCTTTTTTTAAATTTCCATATTGATCTTTTCACGCAGTATGTTGTATAATAAACCACCGCAAGTATGATGCACACTAAAGCACTGTAATATATAATGTATACTACACCAACACACTGTTGATGTACACTAAATCTCCGTATTGTATGTGTACACATTACCACCACAATGTACTATGTACGCTTAACCATCACACTGTATGATGTACACTAAATCACCTCAATGTATGATAATCAATATAAGGTAACTGCGTGAAACGTAACAATAATTGTACTTACGTACAACACAGGTTTTTACAGGGCATTTGAGTGGGTATGCACACAGAAGGTAAAGCTGGTCTGCATTTTGAGTGACTCTATGAGTATGATTAGGAAGGTACAAGTGGGTCTCGTTCGCGAACAGTGGATTGAAGCCTTGAAAAAGGCGAGGCTAAAAGTGGTTACATTTATTTTCGTGTCGGGACATGTGGGTGTTCAAGACAATGAAAGAGCGGATCAACTGCCGTCATGCGCGATTTTGGAACAGGCGATGGGGCAATGGATCGCGCTGAAGTTTTGAACTCCTTCAGAGATATAGCACGCGAGAATGAGACTAATGTGGATGATGATTCCTTTTCAATGGCTAGAATTAAAGATAAGGGATTGAAATGAGGTGTTGCTAGAAGTGAACATTTTGGAGGGCGCAGAAGAATGATGATCAACCAGCATAGAACCGATACTGTCAGCAGCAGTGTAATGGCGGATACACTCAAAGAGAGATCGGAGCAACTATGGACGTGTCCAGTTTGCAGTGATGATGATCCGACGACTAACTAACTAACTAACTAACTAACTAACTAACTAACTAACTAACTAACTAACTAACTAACTAACTAACTAACTAACTAACTAACTAACTAACTAACTAACTAACTAACTAACTAACTAACTAACTAACTAACTAAAAAACTAACTAACTAACAACTAACTAACTAACCGGTTTTTATAACAGTTCCACTCAGACACGATGGACTATCCCTAAAACTAGTGAGTGATGATGTGCACACAAGAAAACATACAAATTACAATACACAAAACATATTCAACGTTTCAACCAAAAGGTCTTTATCAAGATACGCACAAAACATCAAAAGAGGCCGAATGGAAATTATCACAACACACAAATATATCCAAGGAAATATGGAAATGAGATGCTAGAAGGACAGGAAAATATCACCAAATTGTATGTTGTACAATAAACTACGACACTTTATGATGTACACTAAACCACTGCACTGTATGTTCTACTGTACCAGATTACCCTGGCACCTGCTCCCTGGGAACGAAACTATTAGGCCCCTGCTCCCTCGGAGTCAATGATTGTCTAGGTTGAGTCAGCGTAGAGAGTTTCTGAGCAGATTAAAAGTTTGTGTAGAAAGAATGACATGGGAGACGACGTCATGGAGTCAGAAAAAGGATGGCAGAAAAGATGGCAGCGAAATAACGAACTCGTCCATTCGGGTTGCAATAGAACGTCGTGTTTGGGATAGCGTCCACCTCCTGACTCGCCAGTGGTCAGTTGCTGCCACGCTAAACTTGTTTATTGTCAGCGATTTCCAGAGTAACTGTAGTGCTGTCGTCTTTATGACCGGCATTATACTGAATGTACTTATTGTCAGCGATCTCCAGAATTACCACTAGGATTACTTATTGTTGGATTGTTGTAACCGCTTCTATTAATAATGTGCCATTGTTTAAACGATTTTGGTTGTTGAAAATTAAATACAGTTTTGAACGTTCATGACTCAGTTTATGTACATGATTATCGAGAGTTTGAGAGTTTTGTGGAACTATATGCCTATTACGTTCATGTCATATCATGTACAAGTCCACCAAGATGAAGAACAACAGGACAGTTGATAAGAATACTGAGGATCATCGGCCGCCCCTAGTCCCCTGATCACCGAATATTCCCCACCACCAATTCCTGACAACGCGAAGAAGATTCCTAAACAAACATACCCCAAATCCCTACACATGAATCGACCTCTATGGGGATGAACGGTGACACTACACTAAATCACTAAATTGTATGTTGTACAATAAACTTCTGTACTGTATGTTGTACGCTAAACCAGCGTACTGTATCTATCTATCTATCTATCTATTCGCTGAAAATCTTTGTTGCCTTTCGGCGTCAGGGGTAGAAGAGTTTTTTGGAGACGGGCCTCTTGTGTGCTGAGTATATTGTGGAATTTGTCGC
The DNA here is from genome assembly GCA_034231615.1 of Meghimatium bilineatum. Lineage (NCBI taxonomy): Eukaryota > Metazoa > Mollusca > Gastropoda > Stylommatophora > Philomycidae > Meghimatium > Meghimatium bilineatum. The sequence goes on along the minus strand of CM067319.1, from coordinate 66,797 downwards.
CTCTTTTATTTCAGTGGTCCCTCGTTTTCATGGTCGTCATCTAGGTCTGCCTTCGCTGTATCTGTGTAGCACAGCTTGCTAGCATAGCATTTTTCACCCTGTCTCTTAACGATATTCCTAAGATTCTGCGTATGCTTGCCATTTCAGCTGTCACAAGTTTACATTTATCTTGTGCTGTGGTTGTCTATGTTTGCCTTGGTAGCACAGCGTTGGCATATTAATCGGTTAGAATAGTGTTATTTTGGTGTTTAAATATATGTATTTGTTTTTGAAGAGTGCAAATTCTGAAGGTGTCATTTGCACTAGGGCTTGTTATACTTTACTACATATTTTGTGTATTTCTTTGCTGCACTTGCCGTATGTTGTTATATTACTTCCTAGGTATGTGAATTCTGTCACTTTGTTAAGTCTGTTGTTTTCAATATAGGGCCTATATATATATTGGTGTTTCTATCTGTTCTTCCTATCTTCATTACTTCGTTCTTTTCTACATTTATCTTCATGTTAAAGGTATGGCCTATTTGATGTAATCTATCTATTTGTCTTTATAGTTCTTCTTCTGATGATTCCACTAGTGCTTGGTCATCGGCAAATCCATTGGTCATCCGTTGTCTTTGCTATTTTACAGATGTGGTCTATGTATGTTATGAGCAGTAGGGGGGATAGTACAAATCCCTGTCTCACACCCTAGTGAATTTGAAATTTATCGAATGTACCTGCGCTCTTAACTGAGCATTGACTATTGGCGTATATGCTCTGACATAGGTTTATCAGATGTTGGGGAACTCCATATGTCTGCTAGTGTTATCTATAGTTGTGCTCTATCCAATCTGTCAAAAGCTTTCTCTTGGTCTACGAAAACCAAATATAAATCTTGGTTATGTTCTATCGCTCTTTCTGAAAGTTGTTTGATAGCGAAGATTGCATTTGTACAGCTTTTAGTTTTTCGAAAGCCCATTTGTAGGTACTGTATGATGTACACTAAACCACAGCAAACTGTATTATTTTTAACTAAACCATCACACTGTATGATGTACACTACATGTCCGTACGGTAAGATACACATTAAAGAGCCATGTTGTATGATGTAAACTAAACCACCACATCTTACGATGTACACCAAACCTCCGTAATGTATCATGCACACTAAACCTCCGTACTGCATGATGTACACTCAACCTCCGAACTGTATGCAAATCTGGAAACAGTGCAATTTAATTTGCTAATACGTTTTGCTTATCACTGGAAACAGTGTCATGAAGTTTGCTAAACTCTGGAAACAGTGTCATGAAGTTTGCTAATCACTGGAAACAGTGTCATGAAGTTTGCTAAACTTTGCTAATAGCTGGAAACAGTGTCATGAAGCTTTGCAAATTACTGGAAAGACACATGATTGCACACATTTTCTTAGTCCATTCTCAAACATCTGCATATTAGCAGAATGTAGTCCAGAAAATGGAATGTACTGTCATAGTTTACATCTTGCCTGTGATATCTGCACCTTTTGGCGTGATACATCAGGTTTTAGCATGGCCTATGACCATCTTTAGTCGCCTGACATGCTACACTATATCTATTCTTTGCTCCCCGTTCGAACCCCGACTATCCAATGGCTGAAATAAGATTATTTTAAATACAACATATCTCAACCAATATACCTTTATCCAGAAGACAATGTAACACACGCCGAGTAAAGAACGACAATGTTCATGATCACAACAGAGTGAGCTATCATGGATAAATGTCGGAAGAACATGAGTGATGTTAAAAATAAAAGGTTATAGATTATAGGAATGACATATGTTAATCCCAAAAGGCTAAAGTGCATTAAATTGATGGACATACTGGTTCTCAAGCGCATTTTAGTAATGTCGTCCGATTGGCAGTAACCTGGACATCATATATACTCCGATGGTCTGCATCAGTAACAGGATTCCCATACGGATGGTTCATGCTGTGTATACAAAATCCGTGTCTTGGTCTTCTTACCTGCCTCCCAATGCACGCAATAGATGACATTATGGGAAACACATGTACAATTCCCTTCAGTTGTATTCTTCTTCCACTGGCGTTCCATAGATACATCGATACTAGCTATATTAACAGATTGTATATAAAACCAAGCCCTGATGTTTATTTGTGGTCGACTATGAACTATGCCATCACACGCATGTGAAATATTTGCCAATGTTGAGCCTCTAGAGCTAAGGAGAGAGGAAGCTCTCATCCTAGCAGCTGAAAGATTCCTTCATGCCGAAGGAAATCCAAGCAAAGAACTTATACAAATTAAAAAAATAGGATAAAAAAACCACCCTTCGTCAACAAATATCAACAACTGATAATGAAACATTATGTCCCAAAACAAAAGTCAGAGTAATACCAGAATTACAACTACACTATTAATCGAAAACACATATGTCCAAACAATCATCCAAGAAGAAATGGTTAAGACCCTTCCACCCAAATATCTACAAATGCCATGGTGACAATATAATTTATGGAGAAGATATCATTTATGCCTATACCCATGATTCAGCTTTTAAATCCACAAGCAATGTGGGATAACAAAACATAAGAGACAGCTGGTTAGAACAAAGATGAGCTGTCTGAGAAAAGCCACAGGTGTGACCAGAAAACACATAATTAGAAACGAGGTCATAAGAGAAAGAATGGGTGTCATATCAATTCTACAATACATACAAATCCAACAGATACAATGGTTCGGTCATCTGGAAAGAATGCCGTATGATTCATTAGTTTATAAAGCATATGTAAAGAGAGGAGAAGCAGAAAGAATAGCCAGGGGCAGGCCTAGAGTACGCTGGATCGACAACATCAAAGAGACATTTCACAAACACCAAATAACATTATCTGAAGCTGCACAAAAAAATGAGAACAAGAACACTATCTCTCTCGACACCCGTAAATGGTAAAAGAGGAAGGAAAGAAGAAGAATGTGGGATATGGAATCATCATCTCTCCTGATGTAATCGATTCAATCAATCAAAATTGCAGGTCCTTGTGGAGCATTCAATCAAGTGTCATGTCGAGTGGCGTAGGCGATCATGTTTCTCCAGAGCTCTGTCTTTTGTGTTGTTAATAAGTTCAGTTGGTAACCTCTTTTTGTGCTACAGTGGCAATCCATCCAGAAATTGCTATCTTTGTCTTCCTATATATCTTCTCCCATTGAACTTTCCTGTGGTTACTTAATGTTTAAGTTTTACTTTTCTCATTGTAGCATGATTCTAGGTACATTACTCTTGTAGTTTGCCGTTGCTTTCAGGAGGACTCTCATTGTGGAGCGCACTTAAAATTATGAAGCTGATGTGGTTGCTATCTATACAAATTCTACTCAAAATGTATTCATTATTTGAAAACAATGACATAGAACCAAATAATTGTGTAGTTCTTTTTGACTCACTGTCACTGATAATTGTTGTTCTTCTTCTTCTTCGGCGTTCATTCTCAAACTCCCGCTGGATCTCCCTTGTAGCAGGACTATGATGCTACTAGATTTTCAGCAGGATGCAGTCCAGAGAATGGAAATGCGTTGTGTCATCGTTTTATTTGCGCCAATGGCCCGACACATCCGTCTTCGGTGAGGATTAAGTGTTCGAAACCGGAAAATAAGTTCAATAGATAACGCTAAAAAATGATAGAAATATGTCTAACTTCAAGAATCATTAATATAGTGTAATTAATATGGAGTGAATACTCTGAGCATCCTGGTATAATCTACACGGACGATATAGATAAGTTAGCTAGGCTAGGGGCCTCAATGTCACAATTTAAATAACTAGTACATATGACAACAGTAAAACAAATTATTGTAAAGAGGAGTGGCAATATGCATGGGTAACAGCAAGGAATGGGTAACAACTTTACCACCATCTAGAGAAGACGCCATCACCCTTCTTGAACGCAAACACGAAACATAAATATCTGGATTACGGACAGGACATTGAATGCTTAATCACCAGTGAAACAGAATCGGCTCTAAAAATAACGAAAATTGCAGGCACTGCCAACAGGCTAGCGAGATAGTAGAACACCATCTGATATCCTTACCTGCTCTAAAAGATATAAGGCATACACTTTTGCCAAAAATTCCTAAGCATTGCTAACATTTTATATAGAAAACCCTGAATAACTGAAAATAACAGTACAATTCCATAATGAGGAATTGAAGTCATTGATCATCAGTGAATGATGGATTAAAGACAAGACAAGGTACATCGATGATATCGACATCACTGACATGCCCGAGGCCGATCTGTCTCGCTATATACGCTTCATCGACAACTTGCACTCGTCCATCACATTCACATTTGATTATTTTATACCCCATGTGAACTTATCTGACATATGCATTACTACCCAACGCTCCTGTCTTTGTACATATGTACACTACACCGCCTGTTACCCACGTGTATGTCACGATTTTCTTAACTTCTTTCATCTTTGTAGTGAAGAGGAACACTTTCTCAACAAATTCCACGAGATTATAGATTTCTTCCACTGTTGTCTATACAACGACATTGTCCTCAGGTCTGCCCTATTTCAAGTGTGCAACCTCTCCCACCAGGACAACACTAGCAGAAGTTCCTCCATGGGCAAGGTCAAACTTGTTCCTAACTTCCACCCCCATAGATTTGCGGTCTTGATCCGGCGCATTCTTTTTCAGTCTGATTACCAGATGCGAGCAGTGTTCTGTGGCCTGCTCTGGTTGCTTGTAGATGCGACAAGAACCTCATGGTCCACAGGCGCCTGAAACTGAAGCCTCGAGTCATTTTTGGCACTTTCAGCTGAAGAAATAGTAGATACTACACCTATGCCTATGTCACAAAGACCCGTTTAGTCCTGTACTCATCTGACATTGGCATGCAGTTTGATGGTATGCTGTACTCATCTCAGAAGTACATTGATGTAATGAACTCACCTGATATTTGCATGAAGTGCATTGATATACAGTACTTACCTGTACACTCCCGCCGAAGACGGATGTGTCGGAACATTGGCACAAATAAAACAGCAGCACAACGCATTTCCATTCTCTGGACTACATCCTGCTGGAAATCTAGTAGGACCATGGTCCTGCTACAAAGGAGATCCAGCGCGAGTTTGAGAATGAACACTGAAGAAGAAGAACCTGTACACTCATTATTTTGAAACCACTTTCAGCACTGAAGATTTTTTACACGTGTATCCAGTAAAGTTATATATGCCATCTTATGCAAAAGTTGAGTTATGACGTACATAGAGGAAACAGGTAAGAAGCGTGGAGTCAGATTATGCCAAGATCTACTATGTGTAAACCACCTGTCCGGGACTCTTGCTGATGACCACTTCAACAGAGCAGACCATTTAGGTTCCCACGATGTCCAGGTGACTGTCATAAATCGTGCTATTCCATAACAGGACTCGATGTGCGCTTGAGACCTATATATTTAACAATGTGGTACATTACAGACTTTCGGGAATAACATCTGTCAAAATTATGTATAGACATATTGTTATATCGTGTCATGTTTCTGTTTGTTTTCTGGTTGTTTTATTTGTATTATGTTTGTTTCAGTTCATCTCTATCATTAGAACTTTAAATAATGAATACTCTCACAGGACGTATCCCTTTTAGCTCTGATATGTTGTGATCATGGAAAGTGCTGTTTACGGTATTTTGCTCGAAACATCAATTTGTGTGTGTTATATTGTGTATTATGTGTGTCACATTGAGTACTGTGTGTGTTACATTGAGTACTGTGTGTGTTACATTGCGCACTGTGTTACATTCAATAAAAGGTAGTACTGCTAGTAAAACTACGAAAATAGTACTTACGTAGTAATTACGACAGGTAATGAAGTCTTACTTTACGACGACTAACACACTATCACTGTCGGATTCTCACGTGAAATAATGCACAATAAAACACAACATTAAAATCATACAAATAACAATACACAGAACATAACCGATATTTCGACCAAAAGGTCTTTATCAAGATACGCACATAATATCAAAAGACGACATGTAGAAATGACCACACCACGCAAACGTGTACGAGCGAAATATCGATGTCACATCTTGATAAAGGCATTTTGGTCGAAACCTTGAGTATGTTCTGTGTGTTTTTATTTGTATGATTATATCATGTGTTTTGCTGTGTGTATTATTTCACGTGGGCATACGACAGTGATAGTGTGTTAGTCATCAATCAGTAAGACTTCGCTGTTATATTGCGTATTATCCGTTACATTGTATATAATATCGTGTATTGTGTTATATAACATATTATGTGTGTTATATTACGTATTATGTGTGTTATATTGTGTATTATATGTGCTACAGTGATTAGAAAAATGTTGTGTTCCCTGTCGGATTACAGTTTAGTTGTAGTTGTGACCTATTATATGTTTATAAAATGATAATTTTATTAATTTTGCAAAATATGGGACATCAAGCATGGAGAGATAAACTGTTGGCCGTTAGCCTGCCCCAAGCTGACCTGCGAGAACGCTATTCAGCGACCTGATGAATGCTGTCCAGTCTGTACAGATTCAAACCCGTGCGTGTCTTTGACCTTGGAGGTGGGAGGCAAGAACATGTCTCAGAAGATGTGCCTGTATATGGGCATGTATTTTTCACATGGTGAGGAATGGCAACTGGAGAATGATCAATGCACTTCGTGCCAATGTCAGGTACGTACAGTAAACTATTGTATGTTTTCATTCATTCTTTTACTTCTACTGGATTTCTCTCGTAGCAGGGTAACAGACATACACAATACCAGAAGGATGTAGTCCAGATAAGGATTTAGGCTTTCATTAACAAATGCTACAATCGTTTATTAAGAATTAGCTATAGAGAACTCAAGGCAAATATATTTGTCCAGCAGCAAATAAACAAACTTGCAGGTTATCAAGAATGACTTTTGGCAGTGGTAAAACGGTGTAAACTTGTTTGGTTTGAACATGTGATGAGACATGACATCACTTCCTAAAATTATTCTGCAAGAACAATCGACAGTGGAAGGAGGAGAGGAGGGCAGAGAAAATTCTCGATTGATAGCATCAAGGAATGGTCTGGGCATTATTTTTCGTCACTCCTCCTAATGGTTGAGGATAGAGATGTTTGGAGAACTTTTAGTGCTGATGTATCCAGTTTGACACTTCCACAACCCTGACGCGTTATATTCAGTGTGGCACCTCTACGGTCCTGACGAGCTATATCCAGTGTGGTACCCCTACGACCCTGACGGGTTATATCCAGTGTGATACCTCTACGACTCTAACGGGTTATATCCAGTGTGGCACCGCTGACGAGTTATGTGCTGAATGTATCCAGTGTGGCACCGCTGACGAGTTATGTGCAGAATGTATCCAGTGTGGCACCGCTGGCCAGTTATGTGTTGAATTTATCCAGTGTGGCACCGCTGACGAGTTATGTGCAGAATGTATCCAGTGTGGCACCGCTGACGAGTCTTATTATTATTAGTCCAGATAATGGAGATTAGTTCAGTTGCTTTTAATATGTGCCAATGTCCCAACACATCCGACATTGGCTGTAGTGCATTACATCAATGCACTTCTTAGGTGAGTCTATTGTCTTTCCCCAGGTGATTTGTTATTCACTCTTGCCGTTAAGTGTAAAGGGGTGATTGGAGCTCGAGCTTGTGTTCCAAGGATAGATGTGAGATGTGTTGCCTTGGCTGCGCTGAGACCGTTTGTTCAAGATATCCCTGACGTTTTCTGTCCATCTTTTACGTGGTCTTCCTCTGGCTTTGTACCTTGATCTCATTTGGTTATATGCCTTCACGGGTAACTTGTGCTGCATTCTTATAATGTGACTAAACAACTTTATCTACTGCCTCACTATGTATTTTGTGCAAGATTTTATACTGTACTTATACTTCCCTGATGTCTTCATTTCGTAATCTGTCAAGCCTGATGACCCCTGCGGCCTTCCTCAAGCACCTCATCTCACATGTCACTTAAATTTATGTAGTGTGAAATAAGAGAGACCAGGTTCTTAGGTGAGTACAGTATATTAATCAATTTTTCTGGTGAGTACCAATACATCAATACCATGACAATGTCATGTGAGCACCGTATATCAATACAATTGTACCAATGTCAGATCAAAACAGTACAACAATGCACTTCATGCCAATGTCAGGTGAGTACTGTATATCAATGCACTTCATGCAAACAGCTGGTGAGTACATTACATAAATGTACTTCTCAGGTGAGTACAGCATATCAAACGTCTAGACAATGTCAGGTGAGTACAGCATATCATCAAACTTCATGCAATGTCAGGTGAGTGCAGCATATCATCAAACTTCTAGACAATATCACAGGTGAGTACAGCATATCATCAAACGTCTAGACAATGTCAGGTGAGTACAGAACATCATTAAACTTCATGTCAATGTTAGGTCAGTACAGTATATCAGTGCAATGCGTGCCAATGTCAAGAGAGTACAGTATATAAATGCACTTCATGCAAATATCAGGTGAGTACATTACATTAATTTATATCTCAGGTGAGTATAGCACATCATCAAACTTCATACCAATGTCAGGTGCGTACAGGACGTCATAAAACCTCATGCAATGTTAGGAGAATGTAGTTCAGCATTGAATTGTTATCGCTGATATTTTACACATTCGACTTGTATTGGCACTAAAGACTGTACAAGTGTGTTCTATAAAAGTACGATAAGGTGATCTGGCGTAGTGGACTAAATAATTCGCTATGTACTCAAGAGATCATTGGTTTGAAACTTGCTCACAATGTCTTCTTTATAAAGTGTATTTTTTAGGATATCCATGAGGGCTATAGCTTGCAGCTAAGAACTGCGTGCTATGAGTGCTGTTCTCGGCAGGTAGTATTCCGCTTCGTTAGAAGGGACGGAGTACATATGGTGTAACCCGAATGCAATGACGCCAATTCTCTAAACATTTTGAGTCTTTGAACCACACTCAGCTCATTCATGTTAGCATACGATATTCAAACTTACTGAATATGTCAAACACCTTTGTAAGACAAACACAGTCCCATATATGATGATGATGTTCGTCTGTCGTAATCGACGATAGCCAAAGCTCAACCAAAATAATAATAATAAGTAATAAAAGTCCAATGCGAGCACAAAAAGTTCTTCCACACAATTGACATCTGTAGAGGGTGTCTATGGGACGTTTTGTCTTTTCTACTTTTCGCTTCTGTCTTTTCTTGCCTGGTCTCTTCCGTCGCTAGTGCTCCAGTTCTGAGACTGTAACGCCATGCGCTGTTCTATCCTGAGCGAGGCTCTCCCAAGAGCCTACGTCAATTTTAAGATGTTTCAGTGAGGACTTGAGTGTGTTTTTGAAACGCTTTTTTCTATCCACCAATTTTTCGAAGTCCTGTCTTGCGAACTCCATAATATATTTGTTTTGGTAGACGCGAGACCTGCCCAGTGTGATTGCGCTTTCATATGTAATGTGTAGATGCTTGTTGAGGCAGATTTTTCCAATACATCGTAGTCTGGTACTTTGTGCCACCAATGGGTGTTTAGTAATTTACATATGGAAGTGATTTAGTTTTCTTGCATGCCTAGCATACGATGTCCACGTTTCTCAAGCGTATAGTAGGTTGGTATAACAGCCGCATGATATACTTGAATTCTGGTAGCTGTTCTTATACCTCTTCTGTCCCTGTCCTGACATATATTCTGTCAATGTAAGACAAACACAGAACTATATTTATCCTCATGGCTTTTTATGAATTTTTCTTGTAACAAAAATCAGTCAAAGAAGACTGAACATTAAATTTTGAGACTTCCCGAAAGACAAAAACAAACAGTTATCTGCTCAATCAGGTTCCATTCCTTGAAATAAACCCAAGCTCTAGCACAAACAGCTTCATTGATTCTTTGACAATACTTCACATTCTAACCATTACTACATGTAGGCCATACATCAAATATTTTTTCTACATTTTTTTAAATTATATGTCCAGGCAGGGCATATTTGCTGTACCTTCAGTCAGACATGTACAACACCTTACAGTTTCAAGTAGCAGATCAGTGTCAGTCAGACATGTTCAGCATCTTACAAGAAACATGTCACTTCCAGTCAGACTGTTTCAATATCTTACAAGAAAGACATCACGTCCAGTCAGACTAGCTAAACATCTTATAAGAAACACGTTGTGTACAGTCAGACTTACTAAACATCTTACAAGAAAAACATCACGTCCAGTCAGATGTTTTTAACATCTTACAAGAAAGAGGATCACGTTCAGTCAGACTAGCTAAACATCTTATAAGAAAGACATCATATCCAGTCAGACTAGCTAAACATCTTATAAGAAGCACGTCATATCCAGTCAGATGTTTTCAACATCTGACAATAAATTTCCTGTTCTAAGAAGGACAGTCAGACTTGTTGAACACTTCGCAAGAAACATATCAAAGTCTGAGTAGAAGTTTGTTTTGTGCAAATAAACAATATAACAAACAATATGTTAATGATTGAAAAGTTTCTAGAATATAATTTTAGTTGATCTACTAAAAATGTGATTGTTTCTTCTACCAATAATAAAATAATTTATTGGTTATCCATAAATTTCACCAACAAATCTTTTAATTTGTGTGTGTGTGTGGGGGGGGGTGTTTTGGAATAGTGTAACAATTATTAACAGGGGGGATAGGTGGTGTATTTGATTAAAGATGAAGAATATTAAAGACTTAATATTTGTATTCATTAATGAAAATGTTTAAATACATATTCCACATGCTAAACTATACAATTATTTTTCTTAATAAACTATACCCGTAGTTGTATTGTACATGTCATGAGATACACTGTATTGTCTTCACACTCGGCAAGTAGTTTCTAAATGTTAATGTCATAGTTATGATAAAGCTGCAATTGCCAGGGCTGAGGGTGAGGATACACTTTTAACTTCATTTGAATGCTCTGGCAAATCCAATGGCATATATCTCGTATAGTCTCTAGCAGTAAGTCTATTTCCTGGCCTGCTAGTGACATAAATGTTGTAACTAAATAAAGAAAAAACAAATGGTGAATCTCTGGCACCTCAAAAGAAATATTTCAGGTAGATGAGGCTTAGCAGCTTAGGAGGACAACTCATCTAGATGAAGGAAACTGATTTCAAAACATTTCCTGCCTTGAAGGCTCAAACTTTTCAGCAATAGCCTAGCGGAGCACACTGCATACAAGCAGACACAATGCTAGGGGAAACTGCAATGGTATTTTTCCCAAGAACAATGATGAATCACCACAACAATGAAAAGAATCCAGTCTAACTGATCTCTATTAACAGTAGTCAGGAAAGGGTACTTACATACAGTGACTTGTATCATATAGAATTGACTCTTGGACAATAAATAAACATACAAATGAAAAATAGAGGTCACATAGATGTGGTTCTTAAGAAGAATGCTTAGAATCTCATTGACAGCTAGAAAAATCAATGAACATATACTGAAGGAGATTGAAGCTGAAAGGAAGTTACTTATCAACATCAGAAAAATCCAGTTCATATTTATTGGCCAGTTTGAGATGATGAGGTTTAGAATACAATGTAACAACAGGCAAACATGAGGGGAAAAAAGAGACAGGATGTCAAAGAGAAAAGATTGGATAGTTTGACATTATGGTGAGGTCCACAGTAGATCTGATATACAGTTCTGCAGATATAATGTTGTGGAGATCAATGATTGCTTAAGTCATCAGGCACAGCACATGATGATAACAAAATATGACAGACATCATGATTGTAACTTTCAGTATGCAAAGTTCATACATTTTTGCTAGACTCTTGGTATGGGTCATTCAATTTTTAAACTATTCATTGCAAGTAAATAAGATCATTCAATGAGTCATTCGCTAGAGTCATGGTATGATTCATTCAATTTTGTAATTATTCATTGCAAGCAACAAGAAGACTGAGTTAAAATTCACAGAACATAACATCATGCAAGCATTCATCATCTTAGTCCATAAATAATGTTAATAGTTTTAAGTCAATTTTTGTATTCTCCTCTGTTAATAATTGAGCACAACCCACTGAAAAAAACCCCACCAAACACTGCAGAAATACTGGGACATGATTTATTTCACATTCTAAAAAAGCGTTTCAAGTTCATATATAAAATCAAGATAAGTGGAACAAAATACTTTAGGCTAGGTTAACCATGCATGCTCCTTCCTCTCCCACATAACTAATAAAGATTTACTTTCAGTAGGTAACAATATGCACGATCTCTGCAGATAATAGATGCACAATCCCTGCCATTTATAGATACATAACATCCATTAGTCATAGATGCAAAGTCTCTGCCGTTCATAGATGCACGATCTCCGCTGTACATAGGCCTAGTCTTTGTGTTCTATAATTTCCAAGTGTTTTGAAGTTTTTGTCAATTCCTCGTTGATTTTGTATTTATTTGTTTTACCTTTCTTTGTGCACCAGCCATATTGCACCTAAAAATGGGGGCAAGAGAGTTTGTTTTTTTACACATGTTAAAAAATTGTCATTCTACTGTCTACACATAGCTGTATGTTTTCCATAACCTCACGAATGTAAAATGGATGGATAAGCTATACACTGATAGCAGTTTTGTAGATCATAATTAAATCTAGTTGTTAGAAAACATGAAAAGTGCACCATCTTGCCCCTGACTACTCTAACTATTAAAGGTTTACTTTCAGTGGGTAATATAATTACTAAAGATTTACTTTCAGTGAGTAACATAACTATTACAGATTTACTTTCAATTGCTAACACAACTACCAAACTGTATAAGTTGTTGGTGCTTTCTGTTGTGCTGTATGGTTGTGAGAGTTCGACACTCACTGCAGATATGGAGAAACGATTACAGGCTTCTAGTATAAATGCTACAGATTAATTCTATGAATCTCCTATATGAAACATAAGACCTGCATACATAAGAAATAAAGTAGAGATGTACGCAGGTGTACAAGAACCATTGTTTTCAATAGTGAAACAAGAAAACTAGCATGGTTTGGACATGTATGTAGACATGATTCCTCGTCAAAAATAATACTGCAGGGAGCTGTCAAAGGGAGAAGAAGCAGAGAAGGGAAAATAAAGACATGGACAGACAACATCAAGGAATGGATAGGGCAAGATATTTCCACACTCATCCACATTGCTGAGGATAGAAATTACTGGAAGACTCTGTGTGCTAAAGCATCCAATGTGGCACCCCTACAATCCTGAAAGGTTACGGGTTTATTGACTACATAACTATTAATGATTACAGAACAATATATTTTGATGGGTAAATTCAACATAAGTAAAAAAGTAAAGTAACCCATAACATTTATTAATCCCGTAGGGGTGCGAGATGTTAGCGATCTCACATTTCAGAGGCTCTGCAAATGAGGGCGGTAGCCATCTCCTCTCCCTCACAGTCTTTACCTAAATTCAACATATTTTTCAGACAATTCGCTGATAATGGCCAAATTTATATTCAAAATATATACATTTACTTGATATCTCAAAAACAAAAACAGATAGCTTAAATGCACCTCTCGCCTGTGTGTTGCCATCGCCCGATAAGGGAGCAAAGAATAAAAACACTGCTGGCTACTATGCATGCATAAGAGGTGACTAAGGGGATTATGGGTTGAAGTTGGCTGTTTCAACACATAGAGGGTAAAGATGACTCGGAAGCAATGCTGCAGTCAGATGTGTCAGGACAAAAGTTTGTAAATGACTACAGAATAAAATGCACTTATATGAGGTATGAAACAAGATTTTGCTTAAAATATTGATAACATTAATAACTTGTTGATACATCAAGCTTTCATACACTACACCATCTATAGAGAATATTAATGAATTACCACATGAATAACTTTGTGAAAGGTATACTCTCAAGAGTTCCTCCTCAACAATACTGGTCATCGTAACCATTGTGAAAGTTATAGGTTCAACTCCAAAGAACCCTATTTCCTGACCATATTGTTTATTAAATATTAATATTGATAGGTCACATAAGATACAAGAGAATAATCCAACCACTGACGTATTTAGGCATACATAATTCAAACTATTTTCAAAGAGTGTCTATATATCTAAATCCTATTTATTGCATAAATAAGACAATACGTATCTTTAAGTTTGATCCGCATGTTGTGTCGGCCTTCTTCCTGTATTGATTGTTGTTCTCACCTGGTTGTACCCATACTGCTATCCCTCAGTTTTCAGGCTGTCCAGCATTCAGTCGGTTTCATGATAAAGCTTGGTAATTAATTCATACACATTTGGTCTCCTTGCAACATCAGAGACAGCACAGACTATACATCCAGTAAAACTCCAAGTATCATATGTCAAACAGTAAAACTCCAAGTATCACATGTCAAACAGTAAAACTCCAAGTATCACATGTCAAACAGTAAAACTCCAAGTATCACATGTCAAACATTATTGCTGTTCCTCAGTTAATCTGCACAGAAATTTAACAAATATATTATTTCACCAGAATGCCTGCCTTATTAAATAGGAGGCTGTACTAAATTAATCAATTCCTTTAGGAATCAACTGATCTAGTCATAGTTTATAAGTTCATGAAGGAACATTGTTATTAGAAATTAGTCACCACAAGTGTTTATTTAAAAGTATGTACTGTCCTTTGAGAGAGAATTATATTTAAATGTATCTTTATCCAGCTATTGAATTGTTAAATATGCAGCACTCACAAGTTGTTCATCGTAACAATCGTAATCAGATGGCAGGTTCTCCAGTAAGATAAATAATAAGACAGTACAGGTCAAATCAACATTTAAAAAAATGAGAAACATTCTATGCAATGCAGAAATATTAATGCATACATGAGTTCAAGTGCTAGGATATTATATTGAGTCAATCCTTCTTTATGGAAGCACAGCATGGACAGTAAACAAAAGTATGCAAGATAAGCTGGAGGAAACTGAGATGTGGTTTTTAATAAGAATGATGAAAATTCCAAGGACAGCCAAGAAAACTAATGTAGAAGTTCTTAGAGATGCTGGAGTAAAACGACAAATTATAGAGGAAATTATAAACAAACAATCAAGATTTTTAGAGCATATGATAAGACAAGTAAAACTTGAACATTTAGTAACCACTGGAAAAATCAAGGGGAGAAGAGACAGGAAGACAAAGAGAGAAATCTCTGGATGGGTTGTCACTGTGGCACAAAAAGAAGACACCAACTAAACTTATTAACAACACAAGAGACAGAGAGTTGCAGAGAAGCATGATCGCCTACGCTACTTCGAATGGCACTTGATTGACTTCCTTCGCTAGTCTGCTTGTAGTTGCGGTAAAGGTCCCACTTGTTGGTACTATATATAAGTAAATAGTATAGTATTGTTGACATCAACTTTTGTCACCCACCTTTCCCTCATCAACAGCTGTCAAACGTTTCCTGAACCCCCCCCCTCCCCCATGTTGATGTAAATTATGGACAGCCACTTCTGCTGATATACTGGACCAGTGGAATTCCTCAATGTCACAAATTTGACAATAGAACAACACTTTTCAAAATCCCCAACAATATTTATTCTCTACTGTTTATACATCAACATGGGGGAGGGGGGGGGGTTCAGGAAACGTTTGACAGCTGTTGATGAGCTGTGTGGACAGCATAGGGCACAGTTAGACACATAGTACGCTCTGGCCATCCACTGCACCTGATTTTCTCCCAGTTGTCTCGACTTTGTCTTGCCACTGGACCAAGATAAAACTCAGGAGAGAGAGTGTGGTTGACGATTAGCGCAACTCTTCCACACTATAAACCAACTTCAGCGCTAGTCATTTCTCAACCCATTTATTTATTTATCTTTATTAATTAAATATGAAGAGAACAAAGTGTGAATCAATCCTAGTTGGTTCATGGAATGTTCGGACACTTACGGATATCTCAGATGTAAACAGACCAGAAAGAAGAACAGCACTAATTGCTAAAGAATTGGCCCGTTATAATCTGGATATTGGTGCACTTAGTGAAACGCGGTTTGCAGATGAGGGTCAGTTGACAGAGAGAGGTGGAGGGTATACATTCTTCTGGATAGGACGTAAAAACACAGAGAGGCGTGAATCAGGTGTTGGTTTTGCTATAAAATCATCTCTGGTGCAGAAACTTCCAGGTCTGCCTCGAGGAATTAGCGATCGCTTGATGTCGTTGCGATTGAAAGTGAGCAAAAATAACTTTGCCACATTACTTTCTGCATATGCGCCGACAATGACAAATCCTGATGAGGAAAAGGATAAATTCTATGAAGAGTTAGATGCCGCTATATCTGGTACACCGAGAACTGATAAACTCATTATCCTGGGTGATTTCAATGCCCGAGTTGGCAAAGACTCCCAGACATGGCAAGGTGTTCTTGGACGTCATGGGATCGGTAAATGTAACAGCAATGGTTCCCTTCTTTTAAAGCTATGTTCTGTGCACGAACTCACTATCACCAACACTATGTTTCGTTTGCCAACGCGCAAAAAGACCTCTTGGATGCATCCACGCTCCAAGCAGTGGCATCTTATAGACTATATCATAACCAGAAAAAGGGACATCAAGGATGTTCGTGTCACAAAAGCAATGTGTGGAGCTGAATGCTGGACTGATCACCGGCTTATAGTATCCAAACTAAATTTCACCATTGCAAGAAAAAGACGTCCACAGGGACAAAAGATAGAAAAACGCCTAAACACTGATCGGTTGAGTAACCACGATATAAAAAATAATCTCTCCAAGGATCTCGACGTAGCCGTGGGAGACTTAGATCTTCTTAATACCACATCTGAAGATAGCTGGGCTTCGTTTAAAGGAATTATTTACGCCAAAGCGAAGGAACATTTGGGAGTGAAGGTACATAGACACCAAGACTGGTTTGATGATAATAATTTTGAGATAACATCCTTGTTAGAAGAGAAACACAAAGCTTTCAATAAACTACAAGGGGCAGCATCTTCACCGTCCAAGAAAGTAGCCTATAACAAGATCCGTAACACTTGTCAAAAGAAGCTTAGAGAGATAAAGGATAAATGGCTAAGTCGAAAAGCTGAAGAAATTCAAATGTTTGCAGACAGAAAGGACTATAAGCGATTCTATGAGGCTTTAAGAACTATCTATGGTCCACACTCATCGGGATCACCACCTCTATTAAATGCCGATTCGTCGAAGCTTCTCACTGATAAAAATGACATCTTAAATCGTTGGGCTGAACATTTTGAAGAAATCCTAAACAAACCATCAGTAATAAATGAAGAAGTCATAAACAGAATACCACAACTTAGGATAAGAGAAGAACTCGATATACCCCCAAGCAGTCAAGAGGTTATTATAGCGATTAAACAAATGTCAAATGATAAAGCTCCAGGTTTAGATGCCTTACCTGCTGAAATTTATAAAAATGGCGGACCACTGCTGATTAAAAAACTAACTGACATTTTTGGTATTTTCTGGAACTCAGGTACATTGCCTCAAGATCTAAAAGATGCTTCTATAGTGCACCTATATAAAGGCAAAGGTACCAAACAGTCTTGCGATAATCATAGGGGCATATCACTTTTGTCTATAGCTGGTAAAATTCTCGCTCGTGTCATACTCAAAAGATTAAATAATTCTCTACTAAACGAGCTACTCCCAGAGAGTCAGTGCGGTTTTCGTGCAGGTCGTGGTACAGTTGATATGATATTCTCTGCACGACAAATTCAGGAAAAGTCACAAGAGCAACATAGTGAACTCTTAGCAACATTTGTGGACTTAACTAAAGCATTCGATACCGTTAACAGAGAAGGACTGTGGAAGGTGCTTACAAAGTTCGGATGCCCCCCAAAACTTGTCACTGTGATACGACAATTTCATGACGGTATGATGGCTAGTGTTATCTGCGACGGAGGAGTATCTCCTGCATTCCCTGTCACAAATGGTGTAAAGCAGGGATGTGTGCTGGCCCCTACTCTTTTCAGCCTGTTATTTACAGCCATGTTAACGGAAACACACCATAGTAATGAAACAGCAGGCATAATGATCAATTACAGAACGGATGGTGGTCTTTTCAATTTACGTCGTCTAAAAGTAAACACGAAAACTAAATCTAGTACTGTTAGAGAATTACTTTATGCTGACGACTGTGCATTGTATGCTGACTCTGTCGTAAACATGCAGAGCACCATAGACCGCTTCTCAAAGGCCTGCAACAACTTTGGTCTCACTATTAACACCAAAAAAACAGAAGTCATGCACCAAGCAACATCAAATAGCCAACATACTGCTACTTCCATCATCGTCAATAAGGAAAAACTGCAGGTAGTCGACAATTTTACTTACCTTGGAAGCACTCTCTCTCGCGATGTCAACATTGATGTGGAAATTAACAAGAGACTGGCAAAAGCTAGTGCTGTATTTGGCGGATTACGCAAAAATGTATGGGACAGAAGAGGTATAAGAACAACCACCAAACTACAAGTATATCATGCTGCTGTTATACCAACCTTACTATACGCCTGCGAAACGTGGACAGTGTATGCTAGACATGCAAGAAAGTTAAATCATTTCCATCTTACATGCCTACGTAAATTACTAACCATCCATTGGTGGGACAAAGTACCAGACTACGAGGTCTTGGAAAAATCAACCTCAATAAGCATCCACACAATACTTATGAAGGCGCAGGCACGCTGGGCAGGCCATCTTGTGCGTATGGAGAACTCGCGATTGCCAAAACAAATATATTATGGAGAACTCAAGGCAGGATTTCGAAAAGCTGGTGGACAGAAAAAACGTTTCAAAGACACGCTCAAGTCATCCTTGAAACATCTTAACATTGACGTAGGCGCTTGGGAGAGCCTCGCTCAGGATAGAACGGCTTGGCGTTACAGCATTAGAACGGGAGCACTAGCGGCAGAAGAATTCAGACAAGAAACTGCAAGACAGAAGCGGACACGTAGAAAAGAAAAAACATCTCAACCTCACACAGATACCTTCTATTGTTGTCAATTCTGTAAAAGAACATTTTGTGCGCGCATTGGACTTGCTAGTCATTTAAAAACGCACTATTAACTTTATTATTTTATTATTT
This sequence comes from Meghimatium bilineatum, assembly GCA_034231615.1. NCBI lineage: Eukaryota > Metazoa > Mollusca > Gastropoda > Stylommatophora > Philomycidae > Meghimatium > Meghimatium bilineatum. The sequence goes on along the minus strand of CM067319.1, from coordinate 47,693 downwards.
ATTGTTATTATTATTATGGTTGAGTTTTTGGTCATCGTCGATCACGACGGACGAACATCATCATCATCATACTGTACATAATTTCTCCAGCAGAAATCACAGTAATATTTCATCTAAAGTTAGACAATATGTTGTTATACTGATGAGATTTCACTGTATATCAAAGACCACATGAATTGCGAGTTTCACACATTCCAAAAGATGAAAGCACCAAGTTGGTCAAACCTGTGTTTGATTTATCTATGGATAAATATACTGTATGAAAACCTGATGTATCAACAAGTTATTGATGTGCTAGTTCATCTGTACAACCTTTATTTATTGCAAGAAATACATCTGGTAGAAGTTCATTTAAACACTCTAGTTTAAATGCATTAAGTGCATTTAAACAAACTAGCATATTTTTAGGTTTTTTACATTTAGTTTGGTCTACCTATGATGGCCAGTTCTCATCTCTTTTCCATAGATACATTGACGATGGGATAGGTATCACGGACATGTCCGAAGTGGAATTCATCGGCAGTTTCAACTCTGCTATTCAATTTACATCTAATATGGGTCTTGTATATCAATTTACTTCTTGCCTCGATACCTTGACTAACTCTCAGGGTTCTTCCTCCTCCTCTGATAGGGTTAAACTTGTTCTTACTTTTCATCCCCATAACTCTTCGGTTCGACGCATGATGCTCAAACATTATTTTCTTCTTCAGTCTGATCCTGATACCCGTGACGCTTTCCATGACTTACCTCTGGTGGTTTATAGGCCAGATAGAAATCTGAAGGACATCTTGGTTCATAGCCACCTTAAGTCTTCTGTTCCTGATCATTTTGGTACTGTTCGTTGCTCACATGTCCATTGCTATACATGTCCTTACGTAGTTCAGATGCGCTCCATTTCATTTCCCTAGGCCACTTTCTCCATCGATGAGGCCTCTACATGTGAATCCCGTAATGTCATTTACGTGATCATATGTAAACGCTGTGGCAAACAGTACATCGGGGAAACTGGCCTACGATTGAGCGATCGCTTTTGTAACCATCTTCATGCAATCAAGCACAAAACACCCACTCCTGTGGCCACACACTTCAACGGTGATGGTCATCATGGTGCTTTGGATATTCAGGTCACCGCCATCAGATCTTGCACCACCGATGATAGATCTAGGTATGCTCTAGAAAATCGTCTCATTTTTGAATTGGGTACCCTCAAGCCTTTTGAACTCAATTCCGACCATTCTTATGTCTAGTACTGGGTTGGTGTGGTCTTTGTCTTTATTCTTTTTGTTTCGTCATTTACTCATTTTTTGTTCGTTTCGTTTCCACATATATTTACATTTTTTATGTACTTTCTGACCTTCCGGCATATCATTTCCATATTTCCGTTGGATGTTGTGAAAATTATTCCATTTGTTGTCTTTTGATGGTTTGTTTGTGTCTTGATAAAGACCTTTTGGTTAAAACGTTGAATGTGAATTATGTATTGTAATTTTTATTATTTCTTGTGTGCTCATCATTGCCCATCATTACCCACTAGTTTTAGCTATAGTCTGTTGTGTCCCATTTAAGCAAAATATAAACCTGTGTTTTACGTAAGTCTAATTATTGTTTTAGGTATCAAGTAAATGTCATGTGCATACATTTGACTCCATTCAGCAAAATAATATCAAATGTATAGTTTAGCAAATTGTTAGAAAAATATGTTGCATTTACTCTTAACAATATATTTTCCTTAAATCTTTCTTCTTCTGTGTACATTTGCAAACTTCTGCTGTAATCATGCAGTGATAATGACAATTTTTTTACAGTTGAAATATTGTCATCCTATCCCCTAACTTTCCTTAGTCACCTGCTGCATGTCTGGGTAAGGAGATAGTGAGCCTATTCTCTGCATACTGAAATAGAAGTGCAGCCACAAGGGAGATCATATAAGGATAGAACAAAGCACAATCTTTTGAGTTGGAACCAAGAACATACCAAAAAAAAACAAAGCAACAAACACTACTTTATAATACCACCTCATTACACACTATCCACTATCATTAAACTGATGACCACCCAATTCTTTAGGTGTCACATGCTGGACAATGTCACTGTCTTCTTTCAACAAGATCAGATAAATGCCACATGAATATATAGACCACAGCAGAACACAACATATGCATATACTATTAAATAGCATTGAACTGAAAGGCAAGAGTTCAAACACTGTTGAATCATTGAAGAAGAGAGAGAATTGAAGTCAATTTGATTGACAATTCTGTATTAATTCATATTCAGCTAAGATTACCTACCAATATTTAATAATATTGTTTGAAATTTCTAGAAGCTACCACCTTAACATATAATTTCTAAAGAAGTTACCAACTCAACATATAATTTCTAAAGATGTTACAAATATATAATTTATAAAATGGCACAATTTATAAAGTGGCCACAAACTCAACAAATATAATTCCTAAAGTGGCCACAAACTCAACATAGGCCTATAATTTCTAAAGTGGCCACCAACTCAAAATATAATTTATAAAGAGGTTACAAATATATAATTTCTAAAAAGGCTACAACTCAAACCATATAATTTCTGAAGTGGCCACAAACTCAACTTATAGATTCTAAAGTGGTCACCAATTCAATATATAATTTCCAAAGTGGCAACCAACTCAACATGTAATATTTAAAGTGGCCACCAACTCAACATGTAATTTCTTAAGTGGCCCCCAATTAACTCAAAATATAATTTCTAAAGAGACTACCAACTCAACATATAATTTCTAAAGAGACTATCAACTCAACATATAATGTACATGCCACTTTTATTCTGATCACACATATATCTCTACAAATATTCAAACTGTACATTTTACCTCTAAATATGTCTTTGAAATAGTCACATAATTTGAGGTGCATTTGATGCCTTCTTGACTGAATAATGTATTGAGGTCACTTGAGAAATTCACATTGGAATTTTTTTTAAAGGGGCACTGTTGTAAATCTCTTGGTCAACATGGATTTGACAAATCTTAGGGAATGATAGGTATCACTGGAAAATATCATCCACTTGCAGCTAATCCCTCAATTCTGAAGCACCTAACCCCATTCCACACACACTTCCACTTAAACCAACCCACATCAGCCATTTGCAGCTAATACTTCCCACCCACCCCAAAACTGAAGCACTTAACACCAAATCATTATACCCCCACATACTTCCACTTAAACACAAGTCTATTATAGTAAATGTTGTTAGTTTTCAAAAGTTAACATATCTTTAAAAGGAATAGAAGGTTAAGTGTTAAAGGTTAACAATCTTAAAAGCTCAAATAATATTTTAGTGATGCGTATCACCCCTAAGATTGGTCAAGTTCATGTTGACTGTGAGACTGCAATGATGACAACAAAAATAACAACACTAGAGAGATAAATTTTGACTGGAAGACTGCAATGATAATACAATAGTACAAGAGTGATAAATGTCCTCAAATCCCATAATAGAAAATCTCTCTCAAAATCTCTTGTGATAATTAATCAGGTGGTCAAGGGTGAGAATTTTCTGACTCTGTGGCACCATATCTGAAAAAAAAAAAAGTTTTATTTTTAAAAATCCAAACAAGGTGAATATCAATTAGCATTGCTTCATTTTTCTGTAGGATATGTTGTATTCCCACCATATTTTCTGGAAGATATACTGTATTCCCACCATATTTTTCTGGAAGATATACTGTATTCCCACCATATTTTTCTGTATATGGTGGGAATTATATTATATACTATATTATACTGTATTATTTATGGTGGATACACATACCTGTCAACCAGATGAGACTAAAACCTTACAAGAACTTCAAAAAAACCATACAAAATCAAGAAAAAGGTTACAATCCTGAAAGGGGTAGGGTTTATTTTAAAAAAAAGTCTTCCAAGTGAAAAATCGGTGGGGTGTGGGGAGGAGATGTTTGCCAACTTCTGCTAAGTCAATTAATAGTAGCCTACTTAAATTCATTTTGTACTTTGCTAAAGGGGGAAAGGAAGTCCTCCTATCTTCGGACTTGTCGGGGCATGTCATTGGTCGTATACAGTTTATTTTTTTTAAAATAAACCTTAATACATTTTTTATCAGGCACTTCCATCTAGTCTTTGGAAGATTTATAGCTGCTTTGGCACGCCTTGCTTGTCGATCAGCATAAATGTCATGACTAATTTACATGGACTCCTCCTCTTTACAAAAAAGGTTTTAATGACACCAAGCATCACAAATAACTTTGCGTTTAGCAAATGTTTTTGTTACATACTGTCAATAAATAAGTACACAAATCTGATTTAGGCCATAATACTAGTAAGAGTAATAATTATAGGCTAATAGATATTTCATCACAGATCTAATGTATAACATTTCCATATGCTGCAAATAAAGCGTGATGCTTCATTACCAGCATCATATGAGAGAACAAACACACAATGATGTATTCAATTTGTTGTTCTATCTTTTCCAGCAGCAGGTTTTCTGTGTCTCTATCAACTCTATGCCATGAATAATTTTAAACTAGGTTATATGGATTATTAAAGTTATAAGCCTAAAGATCAGATTTAGGCTGTACATATTTAATTATTTAACTTTAGGCCTACACTATCTGTGAGGAAAACAAAAACTTACAATATAAATGACGTATACACAGAGAAATATGTGTTGTTTGGCTATCAATGCATGTGGACAAAACAATAATTTTTAAGTGCGGTATAAAGACAACTTAACAATCATAGGGAATAATGAAAGCACTGGTAATGTGATTAAAAGCAGTGTTGCCACTAAAATAAATGTTAAAACCCACAAAAACCACTGCTGTCAAAATATTAAATAAAAACCACACAAATCACTATTGTGAGTAAAATATATCATCCATTAGGTGCTATGCTGGCTGGCATAGGAAATCATGGCTCTCCACAGCTCTCTCTATCTCCAGCATTAGGTATCAAGATAGTTGTTATTTCCCTGCCATCCCAGGTTGTCAAACTGTCTAATCTTTTCTCACGCTGTTGCCCTCTGTCTCTGTTGCCCTCAATCTTGCCTGTTGTAACTATGTTCTCCAAACCTACCTGTCTCATGAAGTGGCCTAAAAATAAAGATTGTGTTTTTCTTATATTATTGATTAAGGTCCGTTTTGCATTTTACTCTTTCAACATCTCCACATTAGTTTTTCTGGCAGTCCATGGTACTCTCAACATTCTTTTATAGAACCAAAACTTTATTCTGCTTTCTGCCATGCCATGAGCAGAATATCATAGAATGTAGCCATATTTGCGCAGGATGTTTTCTCCATGCGCTGTCACAACAGATCTTGAGGATGCTTACAATAGGGTGTCCTTGAATGTCTTGATGGACCAACTGTTAAATCTTGCAGTAAATCCTTTTGTCGTATGGTTGGTTGGTGCGGCCCTTATGCACAGGATAGTAGTTCTTAAGTGTAGTAACTGGGTATCGGCACCAATGGTTAATAGCCATGATCTGCCACAGGGATCGCCTCTATCTCCTGTGCTTTTCAATGTATATACAGTACATATCACTAGCAATCAAATCACAGGTGCTGACAGAACAATGTCGTATGCAGATGACATCCTTGTGTATAGGCAGGGCAGAAATCGAGAAGAGAGCGTCGTGGAATTACAGGAGGAGCTGGACAGACTGACGAATTGGTGTCGAGATACGGGAGCAGTAATAAATCCTTCTAAGGCATTCGTGATGTGGTTTTCCTTGAACAATCACATGGTAAATACACGCATGCCACATGTTTCGTTGGCCGGGAAAAATTTAGAAAGAACCAGCATAATAAGATATCTGGGTGTGTTTTTTGACTGAAGGCTAAGTTTTAGGGAACATGACAATGTTATCATAAGGGCAGGCAAAGGCTTAGCAGCAATGAAGGTAATGGCTGCTATGCAGTGTGAGCAGTGGTTGTTATTTCTTTTGCATCAAGGTTTGGTGGTGGCTGTGGTAGAATAGGCACTGGAAATTCTGACTCTTAGCCAAACTCAGATCAAAAGACTGGAAATAATCCAGAATGCAGCAATGCGTATCATTCTTGGGTGCACAAGAGACACATCGACAAGAACTATGCAGTACCTACTTAACCTTTAGGACCCTATTGGTGCAATATTGCTACTGTAGTGTACACTCCGGGGTTCCTGTGGTCGCAATATTGCTACCATACGATATCGCCCGATTCCAGAGTACGGAACTTCACGAACTTAAGCTCATGTGACGTAGAATTCCCGCCACACAAAGCTAGGAATACGTCACAGTCTAAAGGTCAAATTCCTTTACACATTACAATTGTAAGAAGGAGAAAGTCAGATGATTTTGTCAACGTATTTCTGGAGCGACTTTGGCCATTTTCGTTGCCGTATTTTACTATCAAATTGAGTACTGCGTGGCATGGTAAGTGATCAGGACTACATGTTCTAATTGTTGTTTTTTGTGTTTAATATGTTGTTATTTGATAAGTATGGTTGTGTATTTGCTCAAAAACACAAAACAATATGTATCAGGGGTGCCACGTGTGTGCATGGACAATAATTACGTTGTGTATCGGCCTAGACCTAGTGTTGACCGGACGGACATTAGGCCTATATGCGATTTATTTACGTTTTATTAGTCCATATTATATTAGTTTGGATATGAAACAATATATATACAACAAGTAAATTGTAAATAAATTGTCAACAATGCTGTTGATTTTGTGATGAGTATAGAACAACTTCGTTATCTCTACATGGGATCACATTCTTACTGTAGTACACACATCCTTAATACATAAATTTACTACTTGGTGGTCTATTCTTATGGCTACTGTGCATAATTCTCACATAATTCTGTAACATCAATGAGTGATGGATAATGAGACAATTCTAAGATATGTATTGTCATCTGCAATATAACCAGTTCTACACTGGACACATGACCGGTCTTGATCATAACATTTGTCCCAGCAGATTTGTGCTCTCAATGAAATACCCTAATTGTTCAATGATAATAACATCAAATGAGAGTTTATAACTTGCTATCTCGCAATCACCATCAGAAGCCAACCTGATTAGAAAATGCTAATCATAGGTCTATCTATTCAACATTGAGTGTGCAAAATAGGTATAAAATAAGGACACTCACGTAAACAGTGATATGGCCATGCCAGATATATGAGCACTGTTGCCACAATCCGTCAAAATCAGGCAGAAGTGAATGAGATATTTGTAAGGCTGGCTGCTTTGTGGACTATGTGCTGATGATGAACTTTAACATCTGAAAGCAGAAAAATTACAGAAATAACATTTGTTGGAAATATAGCTTCAACCAATCCTATGTGTATACAAGGAATTATGTGCCTTATTTTTCACTATAGAAAGCAATGCCTGCCGTTGCTCAGGAGAAAAAAAATTGAATATATGCGGATAATTTTCTTATAATGCAGCGATGACTTTGATATGTTTCAGACTAAAAAAAAATGTATAACAAAGATTACCTTTTGGATCGACCCCATGGCCACAATCCTTCCCACAATATATTTCATGCTCATACAAAATGAACTTTTGAGGACATATGAAAATAGCAAAAAATTATAGTTTTATAAAAAGTTGCTTACTCTCATGTGTAGTGAACGCAGAAGATGTACTCTCATGTGTAGTGAACGCAGAAGATGTACTCTCATGTGTGTCATGTAATGTTTTTTTTCCGGAATGCATGACTTCAATGTTTCCAAAGAATGTGTAACACCCGATCAATTAGAATTTACGAATACAACAGATATGCAGTTGTAAACAGTATTATACGATTAATTCATGGACAGAATTATACACAGCATCATAAGACATGTAGAAATAATATTAAACCCTTTAAAAAACAGTAAATGCCCTTCAGATGACAAAAAAATATTTCTAGGCCTAGGTATTTGTTGACAGTTGTTTGAGCAGTGCGCAGAGGTCAGATGTAAAAGGCTAACTAATCATATCCATTCAGTGAGGCAGTAATGTATGAAGGTTAAGATCAAGAGAGTATGATGTACTAAGAGACTATTGCATCAATGCTAGATCAATATCAATTTTGATAGTTATTATAAACTTTTAATAGCTCTCATAATGACCACAGGGGGTCAAATTACCTAAGCAAGCATTCTGCCAATTTTCATCCGTCTACATGCTAAATTTGAGAAAGCTATGCATTATAGGAAAAACACAGTTACGAATTACTTCTTTAATATATATATATGACCTGAAGCAAACTTGTATCAATTGGAATTAACTCCCTTAGTACTATGCACTCCTGTAGCTGATCCACTATTCTTCAAATTGCAGCACATTTTATAGAAGCAAAGATGCTTAAAAAATGTTTTTTTATTATGGTAAAAGAAAACCACATCAAATAATTTCTATTCCCAGGTGTATGATGGTCAGAATATCCACGCTTGCCATTAAGTGTAGGGGTGGTGGCTGGGACTTTAGTTGTCTATCCAATGCCATATCTGTAGCCTTAGCTGCTTTGAATTCGTATTCATTAAGGGTTGTCTTTAATTCCAATCTTTTTTCCATGGTCTTCATCTTGCCTTGTATCCAGATATTCTTATGTTATATGTTCTTGTCGATAGCTATCTATAGTTGGTAATGATTCATTCTCATAAGGTGTCCACACCATTTTATTTGTTGTTTATCAATGTATTCTGTGCATGGTTTTATACTGACTCTTCTGATTTAGTAATTTCTCATTTTGGTCACTAGTTTGGTCACTCTTGCGGCTTTTCTCAGGCATTTTATCTCACATGTTGTCAGTTTTATCTTTTGGACTGTTGTTAATGCCCATGTCTGGCATAGAAAAGTAAATCAAATATTTATAATTAAAAAATAGTTTTTCCAGTACGGTATAATTGTAACTTACCACATATTTTTTTATGCGAGAATTTAACTCTTCTATTTTTTTTAAATTTTTACAAATTCTTGATAGAATTTTTGTTGGATTCTGTTATATTAGATTCCACCATTCTACAGTTATCTTATTTGATTGTTTCCGTTTGTTTATATTGCTCAACTGTTTCTATGAGCGCTCTTTCTTTCAGGGTTACATGTTTGTATTTATTTGCATGCAGAGTTTGGAGTTGTTTTCAGATACAAATCTCAGTGGATAGTTCTGTACTCTAAGGGGTCATAGTGTGTTCACTTGTTATGGTGTGGAGAGAGAGACAACTATCTATTGCAGATCTGACATAGGAAACATAGGTTCAAGAACCATATACATTTGATATTTCATGGTTCTATGTTTATATCTATTTGCATGCAGAATTTGGAGTTGTCTTCAGATACAAATCTCATCTGATAGTTCCCTATTGTGTCTAAGTGTGTTCACTTACTATAGCGTGGAGAAAGAAAGAGAGAGAGAGTGTGTGTGTGTGAGAGAGATATCTTAGATATAGCCAACATAGGTACATGAATTGTACGTCTCTTGCGAGGCCTGAAAGGGGAGCAAAGAATAGCAACACTGTTTACCTTCCATTCATGTCATAAAAGGCGACTAAGGAGGTTATGGGATGGAGTTGACTGTCCCATCCCATATAAGGTCAGTGACCCAAAGCCATGATGAAGTCAGATGTGTCAGGCCGAAAGGCGCAGATATCGCAGCAATGCTGTAAACCATGACACAATGCATTCTGTTCTCCAGATAAACTGCAGGAGTTTGAGAACGAGCGCAGAAGAAGAAGAAGATAGGTACATGAATCATATAAATAGGAAGAATCCAAGAGTTCTAGAAAAATTCCAAAGGCAGAATACAGGATTTGAACCATGTCAATTTAGCTGCTACTTATTTGCTTCAAAATTGTATACCTTTTTTAAAAATTTGAGCACTGAAATTTGAAATTTGGTTAATTTCAACCCACGTGGTCAAATTTGGGTAACGCATTGAATCAAAACCCATAGGCAACATAAAGCTGTCTAAGAGTATTCTTATCTGTACACCAAGTGGTATTGACCAGTCTCTTGCCTATTATAAGCTTAACCTTTTTGTAGCCTTTTCTGATAAGTTGTTGATGTACCCAGGCATGTTCATTTTGTTTTGTCTATTTTTGACTTTCAAGTACATTGTGTTTTCACCTTTGTCCAATGGTACACCAATATTTGTAATATTTTATGGGTGGAATTTCAAAGCCCTGTCATAAAAGATGGACAGCCTATGACCATGGAGCAGACATAATCACTGCTATTCGTGAGTCCACATGATCAGATGATTTTGCAATAAATGAGCGTGTGTAAATATCAACAATGAGCGAATTGGGAGTAAGGATAGGCATGGCCCGTAGAGAATACTTAACAAATATTTTTAAAAGACCAGTGAACCAACATAGAGCTGCAACCATCAGCCGTATTACCCTGAGAGATTTACTGAAGCAGAGATCTGAGCACCTATGGACATGTCCAGTGTGCGAAGAGGGTACTCAACATACCTAATACCCAATGGTGTAGCTACGTTTCTGCTCACTTACATGTGTTTCCGAAAGGTGTATTATTGTTATTTCCTTGTAATATGGCTATCTTGCCAGCTTTTGTCATGGTATAGCAGAAATTTTGATAAGCAGTATGAATATCTTCATGACAGGTCTTATTTAAGTATGTCACCACAGCCTTATTTTGGTTGATCAGTATCACAGAATCATCACAGCAGGAGATGATACGGTCTAGCTAAATTCTGCAGTGATACAACAGTTTCTGTTCTGATCCTTCCCTGTCTGTATATCATCCGCAAAAGAGAGTGTTCTACCTCTTCCTCGCACTGCTGTTGCATGATTGCCATGATGTTGACATTGAATAATACAGGTGATTCCAGAGAGATTCCAGTGGTAGACCTGGGTATTATGGGTTCAGATGTCCAACAGACGCACTTGAGAGCCTCCTTCCTCTCAAGCAATACCTCTGAAATCCATCTGATGACAAAAGGGTCAACATTAAAGAGCAAGACATGCTGATGAGGTACTCGAAAGGCACTCTGTTATACACATCCTCCAAGTCAATCATGACAGCACATGTTTCCAGACCTGCATGGAAGCCCTCGATACATCATAGGTTAAAGCAACAGCGGTGTGCCATGTTTCTTTCAGATGTCTGTAGCCTGCATGGGTTCCCTAGAAAAATGCGTCTCTCTTCCAGGTCTCACGCGAGGTGGTGTGCAACAATCTTCTCAATATGTTTGCCCATGGTGATCTGTATCATTATGATTCAGTATCTGTTGATCTGGGCGTAGTTTTTATTGTCTTTAGTAGCAATAGGTAACTGTGCAGTCATTCTTTCTTGATAATACTATTCTTGATGCTTTCATTAAACTCATGAACCAGGTCATTTATGTCATTCTCCTTAAGGATGGCAAAATCCTCATATCGTATACTGTCAGGGCCTGGGACGGTGTTCTGCGACCATTTAAGAGTGGTCTGGACAGTCTCTGCAGTGATGTGTATGCTCTCATTCCACTCTGTACATAGACCAGATAGCATGGTAATAATCCTCCACTTGACATCTAGTTTGTTTTGGACCGTCAGTTGAACATAATGCTCCAGGAAAGTCTCCCCCTTATCTTCGTCTGATGTTTGTTTTGTCAGATCTGTGGACTGAAAATCAGGGATACTGAACCTAAGGACATTACCAATCATGCTCCACTGAAAAAGCAAGAACATCCTAAGAAATTTGTCTGAATTGATCTGCTTGCAGAATTTATTCTGCCTTTCTTTGGCTTGCTGAGAGCAGGTCTTGAAGAAGAACATAATTATGGCCTGCTTCCACGCCGTTACATTATTGAATGGTGCGCAGTCAGAGTTCCATGCTTTCTGCCATGCCTTGATGGCCTGCTGTTGGTTTCTTCATGCTTACTCTATGTCGTCACTCCATCATGGTGGCTGGTTCAGCTTACTGCACCTTGAACGCTTGGCCTGCAGTTTGCTTCACCTAATTTTGTTTATAGCGTCAAGGCCTGAGTCATACTGGAAGGTTTGCAGCATGTGATACGCTTCCCATGGTTGTGCTTCTTGATCAGGATAGTGCACAGGTAGTGCTCGATTCTCTCTTAACAATCACATCATTCAGTATGAGAGGGTACAATGCTATCAGAACGTTATCCTTACAATACTTGGGCGTGCGATTTGACTGTAGTCTATGCTTTCGGGAACCGTTGATCATGTTATCACAAAGGCCAACAAAAATCTTTCAGCTCTTAGAGTGATGGCAGTGGCTGACACTAAACAATCACAGCCTGTAATCGTATATGAGGTTCTTGTCCTCCCACTATTGAATATACAGGCGCCACTATCACTTCCACTCATACAGATTGAGAGATTGGAGAGAATTCAAAATGAAGCTATGTGGATCATCCTTGGTTGCACAAGAGACACACCCTGTATGTCTATGAGATTTCCCCTTGATTTTCTGAGCATATCTCATAGAATTGATATGTAGCATGCCTATGCATACCCCAGAGTGAGTTCTGATATAGACCATCCACTACACTGTGAGCTTCGTCGTGTGAATGGAAGCAGGCTCAAGAGAGGCAAATCTTGGATGGGAGATGCTGAGGATACCGTTAAACAGATTTGCATCCCAGAAGGCATAACTCCTGGTGAGGAATAAATACCTATTCCTATGTTCTTTCAAGAGACAGTCAAGACTGTCATTACCCTCAATAGAGAGTGCAGGGAACACAGCTCCGTGAGCAGGCATGCTGAGGTCAAAGCACTAATTTGCAAGGTTACCGACTAGACAGATGTTTTGATTCACATGGACTGGTCGGTCATCCGTCACCAGTGATGCGCATTTGCCTTTACCGCCAGATCACAAGGAAGAACAATACACAAAGCCAGTGGTGCCTTTACCGCAACAACAAGTAGTCTAACAATGGGAGTATTTACTGTAACGCAGGTACTTAACTGACTGGAATCGCAAACCTATTCCCATGCGTAAATACTAAGTGACTCACTGAATATGATTCAGAAAGTCAAAACAGGTGATGTACGTAAGGTATGGATGTAGTAATTAGAAAGAGCTAAAATGCGGGCATCACTGTGAAAACAGACATTTTGTCTCCAGACATGGAGGTGGAGGGAAATGAATGGGCAGACCAATTAGTTAGCCTAGCCACCATAACAGATGGTCAGCCTATGAACTGAGCAGACATACTCATTGCTCTTCATGAATCCTCACAAGCAGAAGCTTTTGTGATTTTCTTCTTCTTCTTCTTTCATTCACTTGAAACATGTCTATATCTGTAATTCTGTCTCCTTAATAAAACTCACTGTCTTTTGTAGTTCATACAGTGTCCCATAGAGTTTTGATTCCAGTGTTGTTTCCTCTGGCCAATATGTCTGCCTCAGTATTTCATGCTCAGAACACTATTGAAGTATATGTTTGGCACTCTGTGCTGCCTGTCCACATGTACACATGGCCGTGTTGCCACTCTTGAACTTTGTATTCATGTGACTGCGAAGTCGGTTGTGTCCTGTTCTGAGACGTAGAATTATAACTTGTTCTGGTGTGTTCATAATATGATAGTCATCTTGTGTTGGTGTTTGTGGCTTTCTTATTGACTTGATCATCTGTTTTTTCTGATGGTTGGTGATTGGTGTATCTGGTTGGTCTTCTGCAGCACCTTCCTTAGCCAGTTGGTTTTTTTTTCATTTCCTGGTATTCCACAGTGAGAGGGTATCCACTGCATGGTTACCCTATACTGGTAAGACAATTCGCTAAGTAGTTTTTTTCAAGTCTGTTAATTTTCAAGACTGGAGAGCTTGAAGCACTGACCTTGCATCTGTCAGGAATACCACAGGCTGTAGGTCAGAGTTGGAGTTCAGAAGTTTTTTAGCTGCCACACTAATTGCCTGGATTTCAGCATCATAATTATTGCAGAATTTTCCTGTTGGTGTTCTGATGGTATCTCTAGGCTTGTGTGGATATTCTATATATACACCTGCACCTCCATTCCTCACTGCATTCTGTGCTGACCCATCTGTGTATACTCTGACCCATATATCTTGTGGATATTCCTCATCCAGGAAACTGAGGGTGACTGTCCTTCGCTGCACACTGTTCTGTTCATCCTCGCTTAGTATTCCTTTCACATGGGTCTGAATGTATATTGGCATTCCATGCCTTTCACTCCATGGGGTTTGTTCTGGTACAGGCCTTAAGGGGCTGTCAACTTCAGGTAGGTCTGTAAGTTGTCTGCGGAGTCGTTTAGCTTGATGGATAAAGCTGCTTCTTTTCAGTCGCCCCATTGCTAGATTTTGGAATCTTTCCTTCATTGGATGACTTGGCATACACTGAAACTTTTCTGCCTGAATTAGTACTTTTGTGTCTCTGCGTTCGCCAAGTGTTTGCATTCTTCCCATTTTCTGCATCTCTACTATGGGTGTTGATTTCATTGCTCCCAACATTATTCTAAGTGCCTGGTTTTGCACTTTATCTAGATCTTGTAATGTGGTGTTTGATGCAGAACACCATGCAGCTGAACCATATTCCAGGTGTGGTCTTATGCCTTGCTGGTAAACTTTACTGAGTATATTCCCACTGGCTCCCCATGTGGTTCCACTTAGTTTTCTCAGGATAGCTAACTTCCTCCTGGCTTTTGTTGTTGCTTTGTTTATATGCTGCTTCCATATCAGTTTATCATCAAAAGTAACTCTGAGGTATGTGGGTTGTTTGTCTTCTTTCAAGTGTTCTCCATCTATTTTGATATGACCGGCTTTTTGTTTTGGTGAGAGGGTAAAGAGTGCAGTGCTGCACTTATCTGTGTTAATGCTGACGCACCATCTATTTGCCCATAAGGTAATCGATAGCTCTTTGTATTTGTTTAGTGGCCACTGTTGCATGTTCTTCCGTGCAACATATCACCAGGTCATCAGAATACATTGCCACTTTGATCCCATGTGGTAGTTCAGCAACTAGGTCATTGATATAAACCAAGAAAAGTGTGGGTGACAGGACTCCTCCCTTGGGGACTCCATGACGCAGTAGAACTTTCTTGCTCTTGCAACCATCTAATTGTACCCTGTCTCTTCTATTATGCAGGTATGCAGAAGGTGAGCCCTTCTTTCCAGACCTTATCAAATGCTTTCCTGAAGTCTATCCATGCTGCTAGTACCAGTTTCTTATCTTGGAAGGCATCCTCAATCTCTTGGGAGAGGTAAGTTGCCTGATCTTCAGTAGAGTAGCACTGTCTGAAACCTGCTTGCTGCGATACCAGAAGGTTTTCACTTTCAAGGTACCACTGCATCCTAAGATTGATAATGCGTTCCATTGTTTTGCATAGACAGCTTGTGAGGCTGATGGGCCTGTAGTTGGAGACTGTGTTGCCATCTTTTCCTGATTTGAGGAGTGGTATCATTATTGCTTCTCTCCACGCCTGTGGTACATTACCTGTGGACCAGCTTGTGTTAAAGATCTGCAGTAGCTTTGCTCTTGCTGCAATTCCCAGGTTTCTAATCATTTCATTGGACGCTCCATCAGCTCCAGGGGACTTTTTCAAAATGTTTCTATCTTTATAAAGTGTGATCCTGGTATTTCTCCCTGTACCTTCATCATTTAGTTGTTTTACAAGTTTCCATAATTTCCTTTTGTGATGAATGATCATGAGTCAACATAAAGAATGTGTGAATTGGGAGTGAGGATGGGCGTGGTCCATAGAGAACCCCTGACAAAGATTTCAAAAAGAGCAGTGGACCAACATACAACTGGAAACCATCAGCCGTTATACCCTGAGAGATTTATTTAACCGGAGATCTGAGCGCCTATGAACGTATCCGGTGTGCGAAGATGATAATCAACAGACCTAATACCTAATAGTAACTACCAAGAAATGTCTTGGGGTGGCCCTGTTACCAGCAACCATGCCTTCTATTATGTGATTCTGGGTGAGTTGTTGACATGTAGCAACCAAGAAACTCTATGGAAATATCAATGGTGACCCTGTTATCAGCAACCATGCCTTCCATTATTAGTTATTTCCATGCTCATATGTCTATATGGTGATATAAAACCTCAACTCTCTAGTTATACTTAGGAGCCTACCATCTTTCACAGTTAACGTTCTTGATTCGGCTTCTCCGCTGCCCATGGTATTCTCAATATCCTTCTGTGACATAGCATTTTGAAGGAAGCAATTCTCTTTGCCACTTCTTGATTAAGTGTCCATGATTAACAGCCATAAATTACTACTTGTTTGTTATTCAAAGTATCCATTCATAATATATATGCATAAGACACCTGTAGTTTGAAATTGCTTTCAGAAGAAAATTGATCAGCAATAGAAAAACATTATAGAACAAAATAGTGTACATTAGTGTACAAAATAGAATACAAAATGGACTGGATCAATTGTCGATATGGTGCAGAGCATACAATGCTGTGATCAATCCCTCAAAAGCAAAGGTCGTCTGGTACTCCTTAAATAATAATCTGGTTAATGACACACTGCCAGCTGTTAGTTGCATGGGCTCATTCATTGAAAGAGAACAGGACCTTAAATATCTTGGGATAATCTTTGATAGAAGTCTCTCATTCAACAAGCACGTCACAAATATGATTCACAAGGCTAGAAGAGGGATCAGTGTTATCAAGGTTATGGCGACCTTCGACATGCAGCAATGGGTACTTTTTCTGCTCCTGCAAGTGGTGGTGCTATCTGTAATAGATTATGGCCTCGACCTACTAACTTTGTCACAGACACAAGTCGATAGATTGGAAAAAGTTCAAAATGAGGCAATGAGAGCGGTACTGGGGTGTACTAGAGATACACCCATCTCTGCTATGAGATTTCTGCTTGATCTCCCCAGCATTAGAGTGCGACATCAAGTAGCACAAGTTAAGTCGTACCTTAAAGTGACAGAATACAACCACCACCCATTACACCATCGTCTAGATGAGTCAAAGGGAAAACGTATTAAGCGTGGCAGATCATGGATGGCAGAGGCTGAAGACACACTGCGAATAGTATGTGAATTGGAAGAAATAGGAAAGGGCAGTGAATGGGTGGAGGTAGACACTGAGAAGAAATCACTGATAAAAGTAATAATACAACTAGATCAAGCGTGTCGAAAATGGATGGCAGTCAGGGCTCAGTATACAGTGCAAAACCTCGCCCAACTACACTCGAAACCACAAGACATAATTATATACACAGATGGATCTGTTAGCAGAAACACAAATAAAAGCGGTAGGGGTTTTGTTGCCTACAGAAATAGCGTGAAGTTTGTTGAGAAATCTTCAGCATATTCTACTGTCACATCGAGCATGAGGATGGAGATAGAGGGAGTTACAGCAGCTCTTAATTGGTTGATAACTGATACATCAACACACGCAGTAATACTCACAGACTCTCAAAGCATGTTGCGCAAGATAGAAAAGTTCATGCTAAGAAAGGAATGGTGGGACTTATTGAACAACTCAGTTGTCCAAAGCATTACATGGATATTCTGCCCTGGTCATGCTGGGGTCAGAGGAAACGAGAGAGCCGACTTACTGGCAGCCAATGCGGCGATAGATGGCACATTGCTGAGAAGAGATAACACAGATTTAATAAAGGCAGTAATAAATTCATTTCAAGATGCAGATGATGTCAATGAGGTTGAGAACGTACACAGAGAATGTTAGAAATGGGAGTATTCAGAGGTGAGGGGAGGAAAAGTAAATGTTTTGGAAAGTCTCGAAGATCACACAATCAACACCTGACCGGAACTATGAGTCTACATACACTGGGATGGCTGCTGGAGCGGAGGGCGGAGCACTTATGGGAATGTCCCGCGTGCTGTGAAGCCAGTTTCTAATCAAGAATCAAGAAAAACATTCATTTTCACAAGCCATTTTGAAATGAGAAAAAACTCTATATATTTTCCTGTGACTAGTATCCATAGTCTGCTGAAATAAGAGTGGTAGAAAGACAAATTTAACTAATAAAGGTTTATATATTAAACATATTTCTGACCTGATGGTACTTATCACTGTTGGAGCTAATCACAAGGGCAACACTCTATACTTGGCAGGTCCACAATGAGTGGGGTCATATAATCAGAGTGTTTGACTCCAAAACTATATTCTGGATTCCAATGTTGTACTTGTGCCTATGGTAACAAACAAATCAGTTATGTGGGTGTCCTCAGTACTTTTTAGCATTTAAAAGCATCGTAGGGTAGATACTCTACTAAACTCTGAAATCATGTCAAGAGATTGAGATGTAAAGGAATAAGAACAATGTGTAGATTGCACACACTATGAATGCTTGGTACTATAAGGTGACGGGGTTATAATCTGTAGGGAGCCTACAAGAAAATTATGGATACTTATTATAGGCACAGGAAAACACAAATATTGTTGGCAATTCAAATACTGGGTTACTACAGTGAAAATGAATAATAATTTTTAAAAACTTGTTTAAATGAGAAAGGACAGTTTTATAACAGTACATAATAAAATAAGCAACAGATTTGTCAAACACATTAAGTCTGGGAGCTGTGAATAAGAACATTTATCACTTTATACAATGACATTAGTTACAAACTGATTGTGCTACTACAACTTCTGATTAAGAATTATAAAAAAAGAATTCAAAACACAGCACATGCAGATACCATTAAAATAGCATTTAACAGGCTCAACTGAGATATTCCAAATGTCTGTCCATCAGGTGACTCTGGTAGATTAGTTTTAAATATGCAATTGGTAGGCATCTGTGGCTATGTTGATAGCAATACCTACAGCAGGTAAAAAAACTCAAGCATGTTTGACTGTGGTTAGCTTTGAGGTTGGTGTAGAGTGTGCAGTAACTGAACCAGTTATTTCATATGACTAGTCTTCTTTCAATATAGCAAGAAACATCCACCATTCAGTGGGAAGTGGTAAAAATGCTGAATGTATTAGTTACTACCTTGAAGTTGAATGTATCAGCTCATTGGTGCAAATATAATGGTGACACAATGCATTTCTGTTCTCTGGACTACATCCTGCTAGAAATCTAGTAGGACCATTCTACAAGAGAGATTCAGTGGGAGTGTGAGAATAAATACCAAAAAATAAATTGTCCAAAGAGCACCACAACATGGTCAAGTATCTCATAATTGACCTGGGAGCTGAACTCCTTGGCCAACTATTTTGAGATTGACCTGGAAGATGAAGTCACTGGGCAACTATTTTGAGATTGACCTGGAAGATGTACTCTTTAATAAGCAGACGAAATTGACTTATGAAATAGACTGCATTGTAGTCATCTGTGATTACACTCTATCTTACCAAACATAATATTGTGAATACAGTATAATTAGGATATGCTGTAGTACTTTAAGATTTATGATCTGAAAACATTGAACAATACCAGCACAATGAAGGTTTGGTACAAGTTTATATATCTACAATAAGATTGTCTTGATGACACGTGTCAGCTGACAAAATTGTATTGAGAAATTTCTGTTGTTCACAAGATTCAGCTGATGCTAAGTTTTGCTATATACGTTGAATATATGAATAACAAATGTATTGTTATTAGAGTCTATTCTAAAAATCCTTCTTAATAGATTAAAAAAAAGTCTGAGGAATTCCTAGCTAAAGCACAAGCTTTCTTCTGTAAAAATATAAAGCACCATAAAACACATTTACATTTTTAGAATAGTAATAGAAAAACATTAACAACATTAACATGTTTTGTATCATGATTGATTTAACAAAGACATTTAACCATGTGTGGTATCATGATTGATTTAACAAAGACATTTAACCATGTGTGGTATCATGATTGATTTAACAAAGACATTTAACCATGTGTGGTATCATTATTGATTTAACAAAGACATTTAACCATGTGTGGTATCATGACCTCTGGTGAATGAGACAATGCAATTTTAATACCAATATCACAAATATTATTGAAACACTCTACAGGGATGCAAGTAATGCTACTTTTTACTTCAAACAATGTAATTGGAAAATTCTTCAGAATGGATATTGGAGTGCATCAGTGTTGCATGCTATCCTCATTACTTTTTAGCATCTATTTGGAACATATAATGCAGGAGGCACTACAGGATCACAGAACATCAGGATCAACTATTGGTGGTAGACCACTCTGTAACTGTGTTACGCAGATGATATTGATATATTGGCCGGTTCTAAACATGAACTAAAGGAACTCGTCTCAAAATTGGAAAATGTTAGTGAAAATATGGTGTGGAAATGAGTGTAGATAAAAGATATTGGTGACTAGCAATATCAAGCAAGATCCCGCAAACATCCAGTTATAACTGTCAAAAACTGAAAGAAGTTACCACTTTAAAATATCTTGGATAACAAATTTGTCATGATGACAATTAAAGGAATGAGATCAAGATAAGATTCAATATGACAATGGTTGTCATGGCAACGTTGAATATGATTAGGAAAAGGATGATCAGTATAACAGTAAAGGTTAATCTGTACAAACTGCCTTTTCTGATGCATGCAGTGAATTTGGATTAAAACCAGCAAAAAAGAAGATACAAATTGTGATACAGACTGTCAGCAAGTAGTTGCAAACTGTCATTGATTGTGATGAGTTAGGGGTAATAGATCACTTGACATATCTAGGATCCTCAGTCAACAATAAATTATCCCTGAATCAAGAAATCAGCATCAGCACTGGCAAAGTATCTACAACAATGAACAGGCTAACAAACAAAATTCTGGGAAAACATAAAATTAACTATAAAAACTAAACTTCTAGTTTACCAGGCTTGTCCTCAGCACTCTCCACTATAGCAGTGAAAAATAGAAACCTATATGCACCTGGAGAAATGACTAAACAGCTTTCAGTCATTAACACTGATATATTGGAAACTATAGGCAATATCAGTTTTTTCTATGCTCAGTCTGTGTAGACTCCAATAACTGGTACATGCTAGGAGGATGGAAGATGGCAGAATACCAAAGGATGTACTTTATGGAGAATTACAGACTGGGAAAAGATCTCAGTCTACCACTACTTTGGTACAAAGATGTATAAAAAAAGTGATATGCATGATACATGCATTGATACAGAATCATTGGAACAGGATGACATGAATCATATTTCATGGAGGAGAAAGATCAGGAATTGTTTAAAGACAAAGGAGAAAGTAAGCAGATAGTTCAGTAGATAGCAGATAATAGCATATAGTTCCAAGGCTGCACATCTAAATAGACAAACAGCACATAATGGTATAGTGGGTCTGTGATTACTTGTACATACTATGGAAGAGTCTTTGTGACTCAGATTGATGACATCTGTCATCACCATAGATCGTAGATTATATTTCTTATAGCCCAATAACTAATACTATCATCTGGAAAGCTGCCTACTACTACTGAATCCAACCATAGCTAGTGCTAGCTATTGTTTTATATGGATGTGAGAGCTGGATACTAAATGCAGACAGGGAAGGATTCAGGCTTTTGAATATATGCTCTAAAGACATATAAATCAGTTATGTAGAGCAAAAGACAAATATATACGTTTGGCAACATATAGACAAATTTACAGGTTATCAAGAACCACTTGTGCTGGTAGTGAAATGGTGTACGTTGTTTGGTGTAGATATGAAACAAGACACAGTTCACTTTCTACAATTATTGTGCTGGTAGTGAAATGGTATAAGTTGTTTGGTCTAGATATGAAACAAGACATGGTTCACTTTCTACAATTATTGTGCTGGTAGTGAAATGGTGTAAGTTTGTTTGGTGTAGATATGAAACAAGACACAGTTCACTTTCTACAATTATTGTGCTGGTAGTGAAATGGTGTAAGTTTGTTTGGTGTAGATATGAAACAAGACACAGTTCACTTTCTACAATTATTGTGCTGGTAGTGAAATGGTTAAGTTTGTTTGGTGTAGATATGAAACAAGACACAGTTCACTTTCTACAATTATTGTGCTGGTAGTGAAATGGTGTAAGTTTGTTTGGTGTAGATATGAAACAAGACATGGTTCACTTTCTACAATTATTGTGCTGGTAGTGAAATGGTGTACGTTGTTTGGTGTAGATATGAAACAAGACACAGTTCACTTTCTACAATTATTGTGCTGGTAGTGAAATGGTGTACGTTGTTTGGTGTAGATATTAAACAAGACAACAGTTCACTTTCTACAATTATTGTGCTGGTAGTGAAATGGTGTACGTTGTTTGGTGTAGATATTAAACAAGACACAGTTCACTTTCTACAATTATTGTGCTGGTAGTGAAATGGTGTAAGTTTGTTTGGTGTAGATATGAAACAAGACATGGTTCACTTTCTACAATTATTGTGCTGGTAGTGAAATGGTGTACATTGTTTGGTGTAGATATTAAACAAGACACAGTTCACTTTCTACAATTATTGTGCTGGTAGTGAAATGGTGTACGTTGTTTGGTGTAGATATGAAACAAGACACAATTCACTTTCTACAATTATTGTGCTGGTAGTGAAATGGTGTACGTTGTTTGGTGTAGATATTAAACAAGACACAGTTCACTTTCTACAATTATTGTGCTGGTAGTGAAATGGTGTAAGTTTGCTTCTTGTGGATATGAAACAAGACATGGTTCACTTTCTATAATTATTTTGCAACAAATAGTTAAGTAAAGAAGAAGAAGTGGTAAAAAAGAAAATCTTGGATCGACATCAAGGAATGGCACAGGTGTGATTTATCTACACTCATTCAAATGGCTAAGATGTGAGTATTTTTTGCTTGATGTCTGTAATGTGGCACCCCTACTACACTGATGGGTATATGTTTCTTATTTTTATTCTCTCTTATAAATAGAGTTAGACTATAATTTACCTTATTTGGCATATGAGCACCAGGTCCTGGTTTTTGGTCTCTGTTTCCTGGCATCAAGTTCCGGCTGGTTAAACTATATAAGGGGGCCCTCTTCTTGTAGATACCAGGATCAGTTGAACTATACCTTCCAGGACCCGGTGTCTGTAATGCAGAAACATGACTCAGATGCTCTTAACAAACATCATAAATTCTGAAATAATGAAACTAGATTTTGGTTGTTTTTTAAAATTACAACCAAAAGCACTCTTGTATTCTTGTCCAATTTTATGTGTGTGTGTGGGGGAAGGTGGGGGAAGTTGAAGGTACTTCTACAGAATTTTATTTCATGATTAGAAAATTCCCATTCTCAGTGATGTGCATTTCTGTGAGAAAAAGTCTCCTCTGAAAGGAAAACATAATGATGAAATGCTGTAAGACTTGCACAAAAGAAAATCCTCACTATATAATATCATATTTTAATGTTTGCTATTGCACGGTGGTTGATCTGGCAAGACCTGCATGAGCGACATCACATTTTTAAAATATGTTTGCTGTGCACGGTGGTTGATCTGGCGAGACTTGCATGAGCGATATCACTTTGATATGAAGCATGTAAAATCCTCACTATATAAGCATCTTCTAATGTTTGATGTTGTACTGTGGCTGAGTCACTGGCGAGACCTTGCATGAGCGACATCATATTGATTTGAAGCATGTTCAAATGAAACCAATCCAAGTAGGTTTATTGTGATGTTCATCCGTCGTGATCGACGATGACCAAAAACTCAACCATAATAATAATAACAATAAATAATCAAAATAATAAAAGTTAATAGTGCGTTTTTAAATGACTAGCAAGTCCAATGCGCGCACAAAATTTTCTTTTACAGAATTGACAACAATAGAAGGTATCTGTGTGAGGTTGAGATGTTTTTTCTTTTCTACGTGTCCGCTTCTGTCTTGTAGTATCTTGTCTGAATTCTTCCGCCGCTAGTGCTCCCATTCTAATGCTGTAACGCCATGCTGTTCTATCCTGAGCGAGGCTCTCCCAAGCGCCTACGTCAATGTTAAGATGTTTCAAGGATGACTTGAGCGTGTCTTTGAAACGCTTTTTCTGTCCACCAGCTTTTCGAAATCCTGCCTTGAGTTCTCCATAATATATTTGTTTTGGCAAACGCGAGTTCTCCATACGCACAAGATGGCCTGCCCAGCGTGCCTGCGCCTTCATAAGTATTGTGTAAAGGTTTATTACAAGATAAGGAAAGACACATCAGCAGTTGTCACCTTAGGCATACAAATATGCATCCCACTGTTTGGGTAGATAATTAATTCCATCAGAGATGAAGAACTTGTTTGCTCATTTAAACCATTTGGTCATCACATCTTCATCTGAGTGGAATTGTTATCCCCATAGATCACGGGTTCTCAACCTTTGCAGATGTTGCCACTGTTTGTATGAGAGCACCAAGGTTTTAGCAAGCACCAGATTGTGAATACATAAGATTGTGAACTACCGCTTCAGAGTTTTCCTTAAGAGTCCAAACAAATGAAAGTCACTAGATCAGGGTTGTAGGCTTGACATGCAGAACTTCTCTTTTTTTTATGCTGATGCTTCCTGCACAGCTTTCACAACATGCAGGTGAGCATTGTCAAACAACAGAACGACACAACATGGCAGCATGATGGAAGACTTATTCTTGTTGGATGTATGCAGCTTGTCTAGTTCTTGTAGCCGAAAGCACTATGTTCAAACTAGGCTCCTCAAAGTCCACAAACAAGAGTCTTTCTTGGTCAAAATAACAGTAAGCATAACCTTCCATGCAGAAATCTGTCATTTAAATTTTTAGCTCTTTGATGGTCAGAGATGTTTCTATTGCATACTCGTTACTTTGCTGCATGGCTCAAACTGGTGACATCAGAATTGGTCACCTGCCAGTATTTGCAACAGAAATGAAGCAAGTTCTGCATAGTGACACTACAAATGGTTCAAAGTCAACTCCATTTACTCTTGTTTATGGTGGTCAGTCAATAACCATGGTACCCAATGCGCACACCGTAAGATAATTCAGTTTCTTCCGAACAATCACTTAAACTGTCCACAATGACACAGAGAATTGATCAGCTAGCAAATGCAAGCTCTAGCAACATTCAATCCATATAACTGCATCCATCTTGACAATAGCTTCTTCTGTCACAACATGTGCCTGACCTGGCTGTGGAAGATAATATGTTACATGTTACCCTGTAAATGCTTCTTAGAACTTAAGCATTCTTAGACCTTATACACATAGCACTTTATCTGTAAAATTATGTTTCCTTTTGTGGTGCAACATTTAGAGAACCCAGCATTGCACAGCACACAGGAGTAACCAGATGAGATCAGCTGCCAACAAGTACGTGATGCCCTGGCTATTAACAGATGGCACATAGGGTGTGGTAAAATGCAATTCTCCTTGGAGGGCGCCGCAGAATCAGGCAAATATATTAGCCTTGCATAATTGGAGAGCTAGTGTGGATGGTGTGGAATACACAGCTGGTTTCCCCATACATCCTAATGATCATAGCCCATTGATTTCTATGGACACCCCTGAAAGAAGGATGATGGCAGGAGAGCTGAAGCTTGACTCCAACTTTGCTGCAGTAAAGTAGAAATGTCACAAAACTTCTAAAATTTACCCACTCTCAAAGGATCCTCTCAAAGATTGTCATACTGCTGAGAGTTGAAGTCTTCTAGGTATGAAATAAAGCTGGGGGAACTTTACTATTGCACAGAATGAAACAAGAGCTCTATTGTTTCTAATTTATGTTGATCAGTCCAAACAAAGAAATCTCTATGCAATTTATTAACATTTTAATTGCCTCTATTAGGACTTAGAATACTTCTTTCAGAAAGAAATAGTTCAAGTTAGGTTATCTAATGTGTAAATTATGCAGTAAGGGATATAAATACCTTTGATGAAGCAGCTGTAAATTTATCCAAATTTAATCGACCTTTTAAGCTATAGCTTGGTGCTTGAGGCTTGGCACTTTGCACAGCTGGGTTAGGCAAACTGTAGCAATTGGAAGCTGCAGAAAAAAATAGCGGTGAACAATGTGAATTGAACAATGTCAAAGAGATACTTGTAGATATATGTCCTGATAAAATGGATCACTGACCATGATACATTGTTTGAGCCAGAGTGCAGTGTTCTGGAAAAAAGAATTAAGAATGGATGTATGCTGACAGAGCTCAAAAAAGCAGAAAAGTACTGTGACCTGCGGTTCATATTGAAAAGAGGGGTTTTAGAGGTGGGGTTTGCTGTGACATCTCATAATGGCTGAAAGTGACTCGCCGTAACAGAGAGAAGCATTTCACACTGGCTCAAAGTAAATCAGTATAAAAGTGAGATGGTAGAGTGGAGTTTTAATAATATGGTTTTGGCAAATTTTGTGCTCAATCATTTCCTTATACAATTAGAGAAAATTACCATTCCAGTTAGATACCAAGAATTGACCTTGACTAATACAAGACTTTGCTGGAAGAGTGAATTCTGAGACAGGATTTATTTATGGTCAAATATTTGAAGAAATGTATACTGGAAAGGTGGATTCTGAGACGATTTATTTATGGTCAAATATTTGGAGAAATGTATACTGGAAAGTTGGATTCTGAGACAGGATTTATTTATGGTCAAATATTTGGAGAAATGTATACTGGAAAGTTGGATTCTGAGCTAGTATTGCTATAGTCTGATATTTGGCAATCATAAATAGGTCAAGAAACAGATGATCCTTTTATTCCTGTATGGTCTTGCAGCGTAATGGCAGGTAACTTATTACTTAAAGTTTATCACCAATTTGATTAGGGAAATTTTGGTCAAATTCCATAGATCATGTGAAACTACGAGTCAAGTCAGATAGACACAAATACTTAATTGGTAATATTTTGGAATGGAAATCATGCAGATTCCAGACATAAAGGTCAGCCTTTCGTGCATGATCACATGTCCTGCAAAAAGTAGAATATTCTCGAGTCATCCCATGTGTCATGTTATGCAAGAGTTATAGAAACACAAGTTACCGAGAAGGCATCACACAGGAAACATACCTGGAAAAATATGTTTTAGACATATCTGGAATATTCTAGATGTCATGAGAGAATCTCTTTAAATACCATGAAAGGCCAGACACTTGCTTGCTTCTTTTTCAACAACCACATTCCTGAGTTAACTATAAGGTAATGAGATTTCCCCTCCTGAGTGAGAAGAGGTCTGAGAGATAGACCTTTCATGACAAAACATATTACATGAGAGGACTATTGATTTAAGACACTAGATGGTACACAGAGAAATCGAAGAGACAAGACTCAGAGTTACAAGGAAAGGTATTTATTTATAAAAGACAGTGAGTTGAGAGACTATACCAGATCAACAGTATTAATCACTGAAGTTTCTTCCTCTGCAATAATAACAATAGCATTCTACAGAAAGTGACATTAAACTGTATTATGTTAGCTATCGTACAATCAAAGTTTATGTGACTGTATTTAAATTTCATTCAGATACTGAGCTTAGAGAAAAGTGGATTAAATGTATCCCACTAAAGGACTGGACACGAGCTAAATCAAGTGTGGTATGTAGCAAGTATTTTCTGTTAACTGAACTGAACGTATTCACAGACAAGTATAGTGTTGAACATGTAATTCCATGACTAAAACCTGCTTTACAAAATAATACATATCCAACTGTTTCTCCTGGTGTATATTCTACCTTTAAATAAAAAATAACCTGAGCTTCGTAAAGATCCTGAACAACGTATTGCACAAATTATTAGTATTCATGAGCAGAAAGTTAATAAATGGTTGTCTTTAAATGTTATTAAAGATTTTCAAGATATGCAATCACAAGTAGTAAATAAATTGAAAGAACAGTTAGGGATGTGTACTATCCCCCTATTGTTCATAAAATATATATATCACATCTACAAAGAAGCAAAGACAATGGAAGAAAAAAATCTGAAGGATAACTTGAATGAACTGCTATTTGCAGATGACCAAGCACTAGTAGAATCATCAGAAGAGAAAAGACAGAAGTAATGAAGATAGGATGAACAGAAAAAAACGCCAATATATATATTGGAAACAACAGACTTGAACAAGTGACAGAATTCATATATGTAGGAAGTAATATAACAACAGACGGCAAGAGCTGCAATACACAATAGATGTAGTAAAGCATACCAAGCCCTATGGCAAATGACACCAGTCTTTAGAAACAAAAATGTATATTTGAACATAAAATAACACTATTCAAAATGATTATTATGCCAACACTGTGCTACCAAAGCCAAACATGGACAATGACAGCACAAAGCAAACATAAACTTGTGACAGCTGAAATGGCATGCTTACGCAGAATCATAGGAATATCGCTTAGAGACAGAGTGAGGAATGAGGACATTAGAAAAAAAACCGGCACCACCTCAATATTGGAATATATTAAGGGAGAACAGATCAAATGATTTGCACACATCAGCAGACTACCATCAGATAGCATACCACAGCAAGCTATGCTACACAGACACCTTGAAGGCAGACCTAGAGGCTGACGACAAAAACGATGGAATACCAAAATAAAAGAGGTGAGAAATTTCACAATATACTCAGCACCCAAGAGGGTCATCTTCAGAAAACTCTTCTACCCCCGACACTGAAAGGCAACAAAGAGTTTAGCGAATAAATAAATAGATAGTTAGGGTAAACGTGTAGCTATACTGCTGTTGATAGAATCTTAGCATGTGTAGTGTATATAATTGATGCAGAACCAGACTTTGCATCTTCCACAGTAGTGAGTGTACAAGTAAAGCCTGATATGACTCGGCAAGTTTTTGTTCAGAATGAAAAAAATTGAAGATGAACATCTTAACTGGATTATAGATAATAAACTAGAGAGATGGTCACAGCTTGAAAATCTTTTAATTCACTACAGTGATTAAGAGTGTATTCAAACTCAACACAGGAATACCTTCAAGGATTTCATTGGAATAGCTAAAAGTAATTGACAAAGTGCTGCTGAACAACAAATGTTTCATAATGAGGCAGATGCTGAAGTAACTGAGATGAAAATCAGATTTTTCAAAGAACAATTTAATTTGTTCATTGCTGCAAAATCACAAATTAGTCTACTCGACCGAATCACATTACGAAATTTAAATTCTCCATTGTTAGCTTCTGTTAATAATGGTAGCATATCTCAGCACCTGAAATTTGAAGACCTTACGAATACAGCATAAACAGGCAAAGTGATTTCTTGATGAGACCAAAAAAGTTATTTGTGTGGCATGACGTGACAAAAAAAGGTGAAGAAACCATGCATCTTGGCTTCTACAGAAACAACAGCAGAAAATGTCCAGAACATGATAAGCTACTTGTTGTCCACATGTACAACAGATCAATGAACGGTTGTGACCAAAACTGACCATAATATTGTTTACTATGACAGTTTTAGACGTCGTTCAAAGAAATAGTGGAAAAATATCTTTCTATGGCTGCTTGAAATTGCACAGCACAATGCTTTCATCTTGTACAAGCTGTTTCATCCGGATGATAAGAAGCACATATTCCACGATTTCAAGTATGAACTTGTGAAGCAGCTCACAGAAGGCATAGCACAACATACTGCTGAACCAGCTCAGCCAATTCCCAATGTGCATGTTAGCAATGCTGCTGCAAATGCTATACATTGTTTTCAGTATTTTGATAAGGACCGCAACTGTGTGTATTGCAGTATACTAGCAAAGAGACTCAGTATCAAATACATATGCAATACATGTAGCGACAAGCCTTATCTGCTTCCTTACAACATGCTTTTTGGAATATCACATGCGGATGGAAATATTCAGATTTGTATATAGAAATAGAATAATTTGTGTTTGCTTATATACACACACACATATATATATATATATATATATATATATATATATATATACACATACACACACACGCACACTGGGATGCAAGCTTGGGTATGTACAAATTTTTCGTTTTTTTCATACAATTTATTGTTGTTTTTTAATGAAATTTTCCACAACTAACACAATATTGTATGCAAGCAACCAAACTCAACTAATTATTATTATCTATTCATTTCTGAACATTTTTATGTCAGAATTGTTCACGTGGACATAATAGTGAGGGAGAAAATGGAAAATACAAATACTACCAAAATTTACTAAAAATATGGAAAAAACTTGCTCCAACTTAGGCATTTATCCAAACATCAACAGCCGTCAAAGTGTTTGACACCTTACTCAAACCTTGCGGAAAAGGCCAACAATTGCTTTGAAAAGTATCATTAAAAGTATCACTGCCAGCTGTTAGTTGCGAGGGCTCATTCATTGAAAGAGAACAGGTCCTAAAATATCTTGGGATAATCTTTGATAGAAGTCTCTCATTCAACAAGCACGTCACAAAAATGATTCACAAGGCTAGAAGAGGAATCAGTGTTATCAAGGTTATGGCGACCTTCGACATGCAGCAATGGGTACTTTTTCTGCATCAGCAAGTGGTGGTGTTATCTGTAATAGATTATGGCCTCGGCCTACTAACTTTGTCACAGACACAAGTCGATAGATTGGAAAAAGTTCAAAATGAGCCAATGAGAGCGATACTGGGGTGTACTAATGATACACCCATCTCTGCTATGAGATTTCTGCTTGATCTCCCCAGCATTAGAGTGCAACATCAGGTAGCACAAGTAAAGTCGTACCTTAAAGTGACAGAATACAACCACTACCCATTATGCCATCGTCTAGATGAGTCAAAGGGAAAACGTATTAAGCGTGGCAGATCATGGATGGCAGAGGCTGAAGACACACTGCGAATAGTATGTGAATTGGAAGAAATAGGAAAGGGCAGTGAATGGGTGGAGGTAGACACTGAGAAGAAATCACTGACTAAAGTAATAATACAACTAGATAAAGTGTGTCGAAAATGGATGGCAGTCAGGGCTCAGAATACAGTGCATGAACTCGCCCAACCACACTCGAAACCACAAGACATAATTATATACACAGATGGCTCTGTTAGCAGAAACACACAAAAAAGCGGTTGGGGTTTTGTTGCCTACAGAAATGGCGTGAAGTTGGTTGAGAAATCTTCAGCATATTCTACTGTCACGTCGAGCATGAGGATGGAGATAGAGGGAGTTACAGCAGCTCTTAATTGGTTGATAACTGATATATCAACACACGTGGTAATACTCACAGACTCTCCAAGCATGTTGCGCAAGATAGAAAAGTTCATGCTAAGAAAAGAATGGTGGGACTTATTGAACAACTCAGTTGTCCAGAGCATTACATGGATATACTGCCCTGGTCATGCTGGGGTCAGAGGAAATGAGAGAGCCGACTTATTGGCAGGTAATGCGGCGATAGATGGCACATTGCTGAGAAGAGATAAAGCAGATTTAATAAAGGCAGTAATAAATTCATTTCAAGATGCAGATGATGTCAATGAGGTTGAGAACGTACACATACAGAGAATGTTAGAAATGGGAGTTTTCAGAGGTGAGGGCAGGAAAAGTAAATATTTTGGAAAGTCTCGAAGATCACACAATCAACACCTGACCGGAACTATGAGTCTACATACACTGGGATGGCTGCTGGAGCGGAGGGCGGAGCACTTATGGGAATGTCCGCATGCTGTGAAGTCAGTTTCTAATCAAGAATCATTAAAAGTAATCCCCATGCTATTTCAAGGAACGTGTACAGTATTTTAGTTATATTTTAATTTTTGTAACATATTTGTGTAGGGCCTATAGTTCTCGAATACTTGAAACAATGGCATGGTATAGATGAGCAAAAGTCAACATTTTCTTTTCAGTTTTTGTTGCAATTTTCTCATATAAATATGCATTTACATAACATTATATACTGGGGTGCAAAGGGTACCACATTGTTCTTGCGGACCCGGGGTTAACAGATAACTAAGATCCTGAAAATACTTATCGGTTGTGCACTCTGAAAACAAAATTACAGCCACTCTTGCTGTCGTCCTACATGTTTGGCAAAGCAACATCTCATCTAGTATGGTATATCAACCCTGAGTCTAATTTGTCTGTCGCTATTACCCAACACGGCTCAAACAGAAGAAATTAGATCTGCCACCTAGGGACACAGAGAGTGGTAATGAAATGATCTTCCTCCATGAGGAATAGTTCGCCGGCTGTGAAGCGCCTCGTTGCAGGAAAAATGCATATTGGGTCACACAAGCATAATATCAGCTTGTCTCGTGACATAGGCCCTATACCCCCTTTGAATAGAAGACTCCAACAATAGGCATTGTACTAAGCTGAAAGCTGAAGTCTCCTGGGTATGAAAGAAAACCCAGAAAAACCACTCCACATAGAAAGTAAGAGCTAATCACTCGCAATTCCTGGGGTTCTCAAACAAACAAACATTATATTATTAACAGTATCCTTATGTTTAACCTTTGTAAAAACACATAATATTCATCCCTGAACATTTCCATATACAGATTATGTTTTTTGAAATAATATTTGAGCAACTAATGACCAAATCAGAGACATGATTGTGTATAACACTTCATTTGGAAAAAGACTACACAAATGATAACATGACATGCACATTGTAAATTCTAATACATATTTTTTTTATTAGTTAAAAACTTGTGAAACTGTCCTAGAATGTGTGTGTATATATGGATATATTTCTACAGTTACTGTACTCAATTAAATATTATTGTAACAAGTAGTTACATGCATTCGCATGTATATCAGGGGCCTTATTGCATAATGTCACGTACCAGATACACACCTTGTGTAAAGGTCTTATATATTGCCAATCGTCACACTCAAACACTAGACAGGTGGTGTTTAAAAGTTGTATCCTGTGTAATGTCTGATGTGATAAAACTTCTATTTTTAAAGACTCAATAATTAGTATGGCAACAAAGATCAAAGGATTTCATTCAGAGATTTATTGTGTCTTAACCACAAATAATATCATATGCAAAAAAATGGCACTAATACATTAGATGGTTACTCAGATAATGACATTTGTTTGAGGGCAAAGCTAGTGAAATGCGCTATAGTTGTTTGTTCATTATCCATGTTTCTGAGTTACAAAGTAGAATAGATGTAGCATATCACAATTCTCAATTCTAGTTGGTCATTTTTTTACATATTAATGTTTTCCTTATGCCATTGACATTACTTTTATCCACTCCTCTTCGCCTTTTAACTTCTGTTTCACATCTACCATCATTGGTGATTATGTACCCAAGATATTGACCTGTTGTAGCATCCAGGTATTTTTATGTCTAGCACCTTTTCCTCTGTGATTTTGCTGATTATCAGTTTTTGTTCTTTTGTATATTTATTTCTAGTCCAGATTTTTTACTTGATTTATTGACTTGATCTATTAGTATGTAGCTCCTTTTCACATTCTGCTAAAAGAACAGTGACATTTACATATCACAGATTGTTATTATTTTTCCACTGATCTAGAGTCCTCGCATTCCTTAACTATGTTTAAAAATGTTCTCTGTGTACATGTTAAATATGGCTGGGTGATAAAATATATCCTTGTCTTACCCCTCTTTTTATTTCTATGTATGTTGATATAGTTGAACATAAAATGGAGCAATTGTCTCAAATAGTCCCTAAGAGATAAAACACACAAAGAGTACACATAAAATGTATACGAAAACTTAGATGGGACTGCATGGGACACATCCTAAGATTAGATGAAAATAGATTGAACCAACTAGCACTCATGTAGACACCAGATGGGAAAATAAGATGAGGAAGTCCTAAAAACTACTGTAAAAATACCATACTTAAAGAAGGGAAAACAATGGGCTGCAAGTCAATACAAGAATTACAATTGCAGGCAACGGACCGCAACGCATGGAGAATCAAAACCTGTGCCCTATGTGCCATGAAAGGAATGCACTAACTAACTAATGGTGAGTAGCTGTTTTCATACCTTGCTGATGCAATTTGTTCCCAATGTATATCTGTAATCAATCTGATACCTCTTACATTTAAACCATTTCCATTTCAAGCATTCAAATTTTTCATTTTGGACTCTGTCAAATGACTCACCATAGTCTAAGAAGCATATGTATATAATTTCCTGGATTTCTATATATTTATCCACCAATATCCAGTAGTCTGATACTAAGTATAGCATCTCTGGTTCCTTTCTTTTTTTTTCCAGTTATTAATTATTGTAAGGTTTCAGCTTATATATGCAGAGAATATGTAAGGGCACACTGCAGACATCATCATCTTCATAAATTGGTGGAAAAAAAAGACAATATAGAATACTGGCAACAGAGAAAGAACTTACCAGTGCAAAAAGTCATTCAAATCCTGCAAAGTCACAATCACTGTCTTAATTCTGAAAATGTTTTGAATTTTATCCTCTGTCATGGGAACATCTGAGTGGATATCATCAGTTTCGATATCACTGTTTACATGTACATTGTTATTGTTGGCATCGTCCTCAAAGATAGCCACCCTCACTTCCATTCATTGTGTTACTGATGGAGCCCTTTTTTTGAAAGATTGAACAATTATTTCAGAACATCAGACCACGAACATTGATCCACTTTAGCGATATTGCTGTCAGCTTTTTTTACATTGTCACCCCATCACAGCTAAATCGGATGACATGATCCATTCCATTTTCATCAAAGTCTGTCCTAGAAGGAGACATCTAGTGGTTGCAGAAGGGAGGTGAGGCTCCCAAGAATGACAGATACAGACAGCCCCATCTCAAGTCATCATTTTTCAACTTTCTCTGTAAGATGTGCCCAAAACGAGTCCCATACAAAATCAAGAGAGTTTTTGCCCTAAATAAGGTTTCCGTCCTTGCCTAAGACACCTGCGATACCTTTAGATAGATGTACTGCTGCAGTCAAACTCCCCGCCTGACACTGACTTCAGAGCAGATCGTGGCTGATGACGAGCGCTGGTTGCTGCTTAACTCCAGAAGCAAAGAGCTTGTGCCCCGCTCTCCGCTTGACTGAATAAATAAAGAAATGATAAAACACAACAGATTAAATGGTATACACGCAGCATCAGACTATTAACAGATAGTCTTCACCAAAGAACAATGCTATATACCCAGTAGATATAATGGATACAAAACCAAAGGCCAACCATGCAAAACATGGATTATAGTAATAAAAGAACCCATGGAAACAAGCATATATGAAGCATACAGAAAGGTAATCTCCAGAGTACTCTTCTACCACTTATTCTGCAAGGTATAAAAGATGAAAAGACAAGACTCATTAGCCACACACCAGTCACCATAATCCTCAACATCATCTCTATCTCATTAGAGCTCAATTGGTCTTCATCAACTACAATACATCAACAACTTACCAGGAATTTTTTCCATACGGTAATGTCGATGACGGCTGCCAAAACTGAAGGCTGGGTAGTGAGGGTGAGTAGCGCAGACTGCATTTTCTATGGTGTGTGCACCAGGGCCTGGTGTCATGAAGCCTCTGATATCTTTTTGTCGTGAATAGAGAGAATAATAGGGAGTTCCTTCTTGACCATCACGATGTACCTGTTATTAAAATCCAGATGTTAAGACCCTAATCAGAATTATTAATCCCTAACTCTTTATGGATACATCACCCGAATCTGGAAAACCATATTCTACACATGATTTCTTTCATCTTCATGCTATTCTGTTCATCCGTCAAAGTCAACGTTGACCATTCAGCTCAAGTGGGATGACGATGAAGGTGTGTCCTACTGTGGCTAATGAGTACTGTGCATGTTTGAAATTGTCTACCACACTCTGGGCATGTGTGAAAAGTATTTGTTAAAACTGTTTTCTTTGTCTGTATTTTCAACTATAGTCCGTTCAGATTCGTTTGCCGAGATGTTAAATTATTTTTATCAAAAACGTATTGTTCATTTGGATTGATCATTTGAAGTTAGGTTTAGAATAATAATGTCGCTATAGAAATATTTTTTTATCAAAGAAATGTGATCCAGTATCAAAGATACCTTATTTAACCTATATTAAAAAAAAGTTAATCTAAATTATAAACAATCGCTGGATTATGTAGATGCTTACATCTCACAGCTGATTATTAAATATAAAGGCATGACCCTCACGGTAGAATGTGCACCGTTCTAAAAGTAGTTGTTTCCACTGTACATTTGTATAAAGCAATGTTACATATGGAAATTCCCGTTTAGCACCAAATATTATTTTTCCTGAACTTAGAATTATGTGAAATCAAAAACGGCTATTGACTCGATTTCAAGTCACAAGTCAGAGGCACGTCTCAATATTTACAGAAAGTAGGCGGCACTAAGCATATTACCTTCTGCAAGTCTATGTGAGAATGAATCTGAAAGCGAAATATTTTACTGAGCATAACATTGCTATAAAGATTTATCAATACTTCTGCAGAGAGCGTAAAAAGGGACATCTTTATTGTTCTTTATCAAATCCTGAGAAGAGAACAATGCATATTTTAGGTTTGTGTAAACGTTCATTTGATCGAATAGTGGAAGCAAGCGGATATTTATTGCCAACAAATTCACGAAAGCAAGGAAGGAAAGAAAAGATAGACAGTTTCGATAAGGACCTAGTAAAAAGAGAAATATGTAGAATGTTTGATAAAAACGAAGAAGTGACACTTAGAAAGTTGAAGATTTGGCTGAAAACTAATAACGACATTGAAATATCAAAAACTTTATTATGGAAAACTGTAAGAAATGCAGGCTTCACCTTTAGAAAGTATGCTGGTGGAAAAAACATTATTTGTGAAAAGCCACATCTGGTAGCTCTTAGAAGCAAGTATTTACGTGAAGTGAAGGGAATGCGCGAGAACGGTTATGATATTGTGTATTTAGATGAAACTTGGATCAACGCTCATCATACAAATGAAAAGGAATGGCAGTTAGCAGATGGAAGTATTAAAAGATCAGTACCAAGTAGTAAAGGGCAACGTTTGATAGTTGCACATGCAGGTAGCAGACATAATGGGTTGTTGCAGAATGCTCATCTAATTTTCATTTCAAAATCCATTGACAATAGAGACTACCACTCCGAAATGAATGGGCACATATTCGAAGACTGGATCGAAAAAAGTATTCTTCCAATATTAGATAGACCTTCTTGTCTGATAATGGACAATGCTTCATACCATAACGTAGTGAACGTAGAAGATAGAATCCCAACATCATCAAGTACAAAAGATGCAATCAAAACGTGGCTCGTAAAAGAACACATACCAGTTACCGACAGGTACTTGAAACCCGAATTGCTTAACCTTGTAAAACAGACACAACGAACAAAGATATTTAAAATAGACAAGTTAATTGAAGAACATGGTCATAGATGTTTGAGACTACCTCCATATCATGCACACTTAAATCCTATAGAGCTAATTTGGGCAAAAGTTAAAGGACACGTAGCATCTACAAATACAACTTTCAAATTATGTGATATTGAGACACTTACAAATCAGGCTCTATCAAATATACATAAAGACTACTGGGTGAAATGTGAGGATCATGTGTTACGCCAAGAAGAGGAATATTGGAAAAAGGAAGGTTTGTTGTTTGTTCAGCCGAAAACAGTAATCGACCTATTTGACTCGTCTGATTATGAATGATCATTACTCTGATTAAGTCTACACTAAAAAAAGTTTGATTTGCAAAATTTACAAGTTGATTTGTAAAACATTTCATTGCTCAATACCACTCAAGCAATTCAAAAAAATGTTATAAGCAAACCATCAACCATTACTTATAAAAATTAGCCCGCTTGATTCAATACAGAAGTTCAGATATCTTGGATCAACTATTACAGACAAAATTTCCTTACATGAAGAAATATATGTACTTATTTCAAAGGCAGCGACAACATTTGTGAAACTCACACCAAGAGCATGGAACAATATCAAATTGACTCTACGAACAAAAGATATATTTTAAATTTTTTTACACCTGCCACCATGTAAAATTTTGTGGACACGCCTATGGGTCATCATTGCACTAGATTACTGTAAAATATTTTGTTTATGGTCGAAATAATATTTACATGGGCAAACATCAAAAGAATTCGCCGCTTTCAAATAACCGTTACAGCTAGACATCAAGTAACACATATGTTTTCGCGACATGGACATTTTAACAACGTATGCCAAAATTCATGTGAAATCATCAAAGAACTTTTTGAATTATAAATCATAACATCTCGGCAAACGAATCTGAACGGACTATAGTACCTGGTTTACGGTCTGCTGTCGTTTTGAGTGGTTTTTTTTCCCCGGATAGGTTATTTATTAGCTTCCAGGCCCTCCTGCTGCAAGTACGAAAGTTGAGCTTGGTACAAGTGTCTGACATTTCGTTGTTTTGCATCGTTTGTTTCTAGTTGGATCATTGCAGTTAATTTATTATATTCTGTTTTGTTTGCATGTGTAGGAATATTCTCTGCTTTCTTGCTTATCTCCTCTTTTCGACAAGCTTCTCAAGTTTCCAGAATGGGCTATTTTCTTTCTGCTTCCTCTGGGGATTGTTCTGTAGGCTGCATTTTGTATCTTTTAAGGTGTTTTAAGGTGTTTGTTTATATCTGTGTTTGTGTCAATCTGTAATTTTATCTGTGAAGGTTTTGAATTATTTCATCTGCTCATTTGTAGTTCCAGCAAGGTGTTTTTCATGTTGGTTTGTTTCTTGTTTTTGAGATTTGAAGGAGTATGTGGTTGTGGTCACTTCCTATGTCACCATAGACTCTCAGCGTACAGTCTGTCTGAGATATGATGGTAAGGCTGGGTCTAAATGTTGATTCACTAGCTCTGTGGAAGAATATTGGTGTGGATGAGGAACCTTGTAATATTATTAAGTTGCTGGTATTGCATAGTCTCTCTATGTTATTTCCCATGGTGCTTCTGTCCTTGCATCCTGTGGCATGTATGTGTGCATTGAAATCTCCCACAATGATAGTTCTCTTGGCATCTGTGATGTTGATATCTTTTTGTTTTAAAAATTTCTTACAAAGTTGTCATGATGTATCAAAATTGAAATTTTACTTTAAACTAAAATACCCCCCCCCCCCCATTAAAAAAATGTTCCATGTCAATTATTTAAACCTCCTCTCCTGTGGAAATTCCTCCTGGATGCAAGAAAGCAGCTATTGACACAGTTATACTATTCTACCTTGACATGAATATATATATATATCTTCATTTCTCATAACATGATAAAGTTCGCAAGGAGATAACACACATTTTATGTGATGAATACCGGTACTTACTTTTGGGTTGGGGAAGTGAC
The DNA here is from genome assembly GCA_034231615.1 of Meghimatium bilineatum. Classification (NCBI taxonomy): domain Eukaryota; kingdom Metazoa; phylum Mollusca; class Gastropoda; order Stylommatophora; family Philomycidae; genus Meghimatium; species Meghimatium bilineatum. The sequence goes on along the minus strand of CM067319.1, from coordinate 8,572 downwards.
AGGGTCCAGGGCCGTAGTTGTCCTTGAACCTGCCATGTCTTATTCCAAAGGAAAAGGCTGGATTTTTATGGTGAACACTTCTTGGATCATGAGACTTTTCTCCAATTAGAGTGGGCAGCGGGTAGGCTGGACCAGGAGAGGTGAACATAGGGGCAACAGCCATCCGGGGCTTTGTTGGCTCATACACCATGATGAAGGCAGTGTCTAGTTTTAGTAGACCTCTACCTTCTGTCTGTTCTGAAAGTATAAATATACAGAGGTGAAACAAATGTACAAGCTTCTACTGAACATGGTAACAATATCAGAATCCTTTAAAGCTTACACTCATGTGTGATCTCTGGTGAGCTACACATATAGACTGGTAACACAAGTCCTTGATGAACAAATATGAAACGAAGTTTATTCACAAGGAATATATACATCAATAACATAAGTACACTGTCTCAAGAAAAGAATGGTAGAACAACTCAATTGCCCAGAACATACTGCCCTGGTCATGCTGGGGTCAGAGGAAACGAGAGAGCCGACTTATTGCAGGCAATGCGGCGATAGATGGCACATTGTTGAGAAGAGATAAAGCAGACTTAAACAAGGCAGTAATAAATTCATTTCAAGATGAAGATGATGTCAATGAGGCTGAGAATGTACACATACAGAGAATATTAGAAATGGGAGTATCTAGAGGTGAGGGAAGGAAAAGTAACGTTTTTTGGACAATCCTGAAGATCAGACACTCAACATCTGACCGGGACTCTGAAAGAGGCCAACCTCCTTGAGGCTATAATAAACTATCAAAAGCGATAAGGCAATAGGAGTAGACAACATTCCCACTGAAATCCTAAAGGACAACAGAGATGTCCTCATCCCCCATCTGTACTAACTACTTATAACGTGTTGGAGGGAAGGCAAAATCCCCCAAGATTTGTGAGACGCAACAATAGTAAATCTCTACAAGAACAAGGGTGACTGCAATAACTACAGAGGCATCTCCCTTCTCAGCATCACTTGGAAGGTTTTTTACATGTATCTTGCTAAATCAACTCCAACTGCTTGCTGATAGTGTCCGGCCAGTAACAGTGTAGTTTCAAAGCCAAAAGATCCACTTCCGACATGATCTTTACCCTTCATCAACTACAGCAAAGTGTCATGAAAAGGGAAAGCCACTCTTTATGGCTTTTGTAGGTCTAACTAAGGCTTTTTACACTGTTAGTAAACCAGCTCTACATAATATTCTAAAATGTACTGGTTGTCCACAAAAACTACTGGATTTGGTTATTTCCTTTCATGAAGACATGCGCACAAATGTATCATTCGAGAGCAATACATCTGGTAGTTTTGTAGTAAAGATTGGAGTAAAGCAGAGGTGTGTTCTAGGCCCCACCCTCTTTGGAATCTTCTTCGCAGTGCTTCTGAAACATGCTCTTACAGATGCAGCAGGTGATGTTTTCAACCGCACCCATTATGATGGATCACTCTTTAACTTAACACATCTCAGAGCGAAGATGAAAACATCAGAGAACATCTCTTCATCAATGATTCTGCCCTGGTGACACACAGTGAGCCCACCTTGCAGTTCCAAATTGACAACATGGCAAAGGCCTGCGAGCTGTTCTCTATGACAATAAGCATTACTAAAACTGTGGCATTGTGTCAGGGATATATAGTACCAACAAGAAACACCCATATAAAACAAGCCAATTAACTTTTTTGCTACCTAGGATCCACTACCATTTTTGGCAGACTGTCAAATCGAACTTGGAGAAACCATTAGCTAAAATTGAAAACAAAGATACAGATCTATCAAACATGCATGCTGAGTACACTATACTATGGATCTGAAACATGGACTACCTACACCAAACATGATAGGAGACTTAACATCTTTCCTCTAAGATGTCTCCACAAGATCTTAAACATTAAATGGTACGACAAAATCCCCACCATGGAAGTGTTGCGCCACACTCAACTACCATAGTAACACTCAATATAAATAGACTGCGTTGGCTGGGTCATGTCTGCAGAATGCCAAACTGCCACATCCCAAAACAAGTACTATTTGGGGAACTGGCTGAAGGCTATTGAGCCCAAGGTAGATCAATAATATCCTCAAGGAAAGGCTTCCATGTAGAATCCATAAATTGGGAAAATACGGCAGAACTCAGGAAGTCTGAAAGCAGTACCTGTGTGAGGGAGCAGCATTGTTCAGAAATAATGTTTAAACATATGGAAGAAAAACGAGAAAGATGCAAACAAAAATCTCACACTGTTGTGATATGATTGCTTGAAAAGTCACATTCATGAGAAAATATCCAACGGATTGCTTCTTCTTATTGAAAATGACCATCTGTAAAACGAAAGAGGTCATAGGTCCTACATAGAGGAGGCATAGACCCATCTATCTCTCTACTCCAATAAATCATGCTAGTTAGCAATATATTTGCAAAGCTGAGTTCCTTCTAGATAATATTATGCAAGAACTCAACAAAATTAGAAAGCAAGAGCATACAACATGAACACAGAGGAAGATCAAAAAGAAGGTGGCAACATTCTGACACTGCACACTACTGCACAGTATTTAGGCATTAGCATGTAAGATAATTTTAGTAATTTTGTGATAAAATGGGTTAAAGTGAGTATTACTGAATTTCAAACGACCAAACGTGTCATAGCCCGAATAACAATCGTCATTCAATCCTGCAACGCCTTACATCAAAATCAGAGAAAAGACAATAAATAGATAATAAGAGTAAATTTCCTACGTTCCTACCTTAAGTAAATATGTTGGTTATCTCTCACTTCTGGTTTCACATAGATGATAATAGGCACAATTAAATTATGAGGTGGTTTCGGTGACCGGCGATGCAATCTCCAGTGTCTTTTCATAATTACCACCAACTTCTAGTCTTAGTGACCTGTCCTAGTGCCATAAGCAGGCTACTTTGTTGATTATCTTTCGTCATGCAGGAATACACTGGTTAAAAGTAAATAAACGGCCCCAGTTTGTGTTTCCCCGCTGCCTATCAACCAACGGTCAAGGTTACCACTGATGTTTTTGAAATAACCAAGATTTTCTTGAGGAAAAAAACACAGAAAGACCCCTTATTTGTATGCATAAAGTGCCATGTTTTGTATTTTCTACAGAACGTTGTATTCTTAATGCACTGCCTGAACCCTACTCTGTCTTGGGCCGTGCGACTTGAATTTTCCAACGACGTATTCATATTATCTTTTATGTTGTTAGTACATCGCCTTTTTGGGTCTTATCTTCCTCCTTCTCTAAAGTGTTTTACCCTCCATTATTTGTGTTTCTAAACAGCTGTGTCTCTTTATATAGGACTAACCAAACAGGTGTAGTTTTATTTTTGCTATTGTGTTTAGTAATCAACACTCTGGAATCTCCAATTCTCTGTGTTTATAATATCTGTTTCTCTTTATTTTTTTTCTTCCATGATATACTAAATATCTTTCTGTAGCATTTCATATCAAAGGCGTTGGTCTTCTTTGCCGCTGTTTTACTTAGGGTCCGTGTTTCACAGCCGTATGTTGCAACCGAAAAAATAAATGTTGTTGGTATTATCATTTTCGTTTCTATTATGTTGTTTTTCCATATAATTTTCAAACGAGTTATTTTAATATCAATCAATCAATCAATCAATAAACCCATAACCCTTCAGGGTCGTAGGGGTACCACATTGGATGCTTCAGCACACAGAGTCCTCCAGCGAATTCTATCCTCAGCGATGCGGATGAGTGTGGAAATATCTAGCCCTGTCCATTCCTTGATGTTGTCTGTCCATGTCTTTATTTGTCCTCCTCTGCTTCTTCCACCCTCGACAGTTCCCTGCAGTATTGTTTTTGACAAGGAATCGTGCCTGCATACATGTCCGAACCATGCTAGTTTTCGTCGTTTCACTATTGAAAGCAATGGCTCCTGGACACCTGCACACATCTCTACTTTATTTCTTACGTACACATTGGTCTTATGTTCCCTATAGGAAATTCGTAGAATTCTTCTGTAGCATTTATACTCGAAAGCCTGTAATCTTCTCTCCATGTCCGCAGTGAGTGTCCAACTCTCACAACCATACAACACAACAGAAAGCACCAGCGACCTATACAGTTTGATTTTCACTCCAACACTGATGTTATGATTATCCATTGTAGTATTTCAGTGGGCAAAAGGTTTAGCTAGTGGTGCCCATCTCCTCTCCAGCTGTCCTTCTAATGATTTTAATATATGCAATTGCCAATCTCTCCCTTATCTCTACCATGCAATCTTCTGCACAGTTGATGTTTGATCCTAAGTATTCGAATTTATCCACACATTATATCTCGGTATTGTCTATTCCGACTTTTGGTTGTTGTGCCATTATATCTGTTGCTAAAATTTTCTTTATGGGCGCGCGCGTTTAAATGTAAGTTTTGTGATTCGCTGTATTTCTTTGTTGTATTTATTAGTTGCTCCAAGCCCTTTATATCATTTGAAAGAAGCACAGTGTCATCTACGCAGTTCAGGGATTTCAAAACCCCCGATGTTTTCTGCGTAAGAAGTTGAACAGGTATGGGGAGAGTGTGCATCTCTGCCTTACTCCACTCTGTACAGCAAACCACTATGACAGATCACCTTCTAACTTCGCTGCAGCCTTTTGATCTTGGTAAAGTTCTTCTATTTGATAAACCAGATGTCTTGGGAAACCCATGTTGTTCATTATCTCCCATAGTTTCTGGTGTTGGACGCAGTCGAGCGTTTTTGAATAATCTATGAAGCACATGTTCAGGTCAGTTGAGAATTCACTACACTTTTCTATGATATGTGATCTCTTGTTCCGCTGTGTTTCACAAGTTGTTAGGGTTAGGGTATAGGTCCGATCTCAATCCGGTCCTAGTTTCGTTTATCTCCATGCATATTTTTTATTTGATTCTTTGCATTATGATGTTTAGAATTATTTTACTTGGTTGACTTATAAGGTCTGTAGTTCGGCAATTTGAGAAAATCTCAAGGTTGCTTTTTGGGGGAGGAGTAATAAAATATAATATTGTTTTTTTCCATTCCACCGGTCATGTTCCGCTTTCCCATATTTTGCAACAGAGTTTGTGGTAAATCTTGCTTCGGCTACCATTGTTGCCTGGGGCTTTTCCTTTCTTTCTATTTAGTATCTTACTTCTTCCTTTGTAGATTCTGGCTCTTTTTCATATTTATTTAGCATGAGCCAAAATGTTATAGCCGATATCCGTGTTGACATTTGGTTGCGAAAGTTGGAAAATGACAAAGTTGCTGGAGAAGAAATTGAACTCATTTGAAAGTAAATGTCTTAAAATACTCTTAAATATTGGTTGGAAAGAATTCAAGTCAAACATACAAGTAAGTAAAGACACCAAACAACAATACGTTTCTACAGCAATAAGAAGAAAACGATGGACTTATATCGGACATGTACTTAGAATGAATGAAGACAGAGTGCCACTACAGGCATTAAAATTGGTACCAGATGAAAAAAGAAAAAGAAGAAGAAGAAGACAAAGAGATGCTCTTCGCAGAACAACCATCAAAAAGGGTATGACCAGTGCAGGATTTACCCATAAGCTAAACAAGCTATAGCTTAGGGCCCCCACTTTTTGAGGGCCTTTAAAATTTATTTTTTAAAATTCACTATCTATATCCAATATCTCAAATAGCTTATGGCCCCATATCTCAAATAGCTTAGGGCTATATCAAATCTAAATCCGGCCCTGGGTATGACTATGGGTATCTACAACATACAAGAATTACACACAGTAGCATCACATCGTTCAAACTGTAGAGCTATGTTTTCTGCCCTATACCCGGTGTTTGGCGCTGAAGGAACATATATAGATATATATAACATTTATGATCGCCTAAAGTGTCGTTTGACGAGAGATATCGAATAATGCATAAGTCGCTGGAGAAGGCAGGACAACTCGTCCAAAACCGAGGAAATTTCAGGAGATTCATAAGGAAGACAATGTTCTGGAAAGAACATGTCACATAACAACTATATAAAGCATCCACACAATATATTGTTTATCTGTTTAATTTAAACATCGAAATATAGCTTTAAAATGTTTAAGACTTATGGACTTCCATTGGTAATCACATAGATACTGAAAATAAATATTATACTTCAACTAAAAGAATGTCATTATGTGGTATTCGGTAAGATTTATATTTAGCTGGAATAAAACATATAGCTATACAATTATACATTTATTTGCAGTTCAATCTATTGACATTCGCTTGTTGCAGGAAAACATATACTGCACGAGAAAGGTGTGGTTTTGAAAGACAATAGCGTGTAGTGCTGAGATGGCAAGACGCATTACAATTTGTCATGGTAGCAATCGATTCCAAGTCATATGATAGAGAATAATTGTACAACATAATATTTTTTTTTAGTTTTACGATAATCAACAGACTATTGGACTATATGGTATATTTACAAATACATACAAATAACTATAGGTGCCTATACCAAAGAAACAGTGAAACAAATAATAAAAACAGTAAAAAAAAATGCTGCTATCACAGAGGCATGCTAGTACACATGATAGAGATGGGTTAGATGGAATAAAATTATGTCTCCCCCACATCACCACTAGATATGTTACATTCGGGGGACTGTACCATCACTAAAGCGTTCACCGTGATGTCTCCATACTCTGATATGTTCACCTGTAGGCTCTAAGACAAATAGGCACTCCTCCGTGAGCATAAAGTTAGCCACTGTACAAGTCGCCAATGCACATGCTGCATACACCATGCCTGAGTGAGCTGCTCTGTGGGCAGCAACCAAGTGTGGTCGAATGGCTGAACAACAAGCACGAAGGTTGAAGGGCGAATCGAAATCAAATACCGATCGATAACTACAGTGTTGGCAGTATATCTGAGGAACTGTTTGATAACAATTTACACTTGCAGTTCTCTGCTGTAGTGCTTCTTCTGAACTAAGCAATAATTTTGAACGCTAGGACAAACCTGTGCTTTTCCGCATCTTGACGATCCTAGTCTGGCACTAACTTATTGAGCTACTGCAAGCACGTGGGGACACATTTCAAATAGTAACACCTTGGTGCAACCACGCAATTGCTCTTCATTTATCCACAAAACTCAGTTTTCGCCGTTGCGGCATATTTCTGTGCACTGGTTATGCTGCGGTTGTGATGCTTATAAAGACACTTTTGTGAATACAACTTAAGACCAACAATATGTATATAGTCTCCCAAAAGCATCAAGATTTTAGGTTTAGCACATATTTTTTTTCATGCTCAAACATAATTACTTTTAGCCGCTCCACAGCGTTTTTTGTGTAGTATGTTAATACTTGATGATATTCTTTATTATTTTTTTATTACTTAATGTTATTATTATGTTTGAGTTTTTGGTCATCGTCTATTACGACGGACAAACATCATCATACTTGATGAGTTTAACACTAGCCACATGCTCTGTTGGTGGCACATGCAGCACGTTGTTGAATATCAGTTTTTTGTAAGACGATTTCAGATAAAAATATTATTGAATAAAATTGTTATATCTTTTACAATTATTGATTCATTTCCAGCGTTTTTTCAAGAGTATAATCATATGTAATATATAATTGTCAGTTGAGGTGAGAGAGTTCTTATAACCAATTCTGATGTATGGAAGTTAATCTTGGAAGCTCAGCAGAACAGTGAAAAGGTATATTGATGATGCAGAGATGTGGTTTTATAGAAGAAATGTTGAGAACAGCATCATCAACGTGTGACATATTCTTTCGAGAAAGTAGTCTTCTTTATTGACCTTCTTAACATCTTGGGCAAGTTGACCTGCCTCCTCATGGACATGTTTAAACAGATGTATCATTTGTCCATCGTGGTATTGGATGGTCTCTTCCCCTATTGCCGTTTACTCTGCTTTCTGCTATAAATTCTTATCATGACATTATGTCTCTTTAGAATTACAAAAAACGTTCAGCTTACTTGTTATGATGTTCTTTAGGAGCGATCCCTCTTCCTTGATTATAATACTTGTTTCTTTGTCTTTTTATTTTGCTGTCCATAGTAATATGCAAAATTTCTCCTTAGCATCTTAAATCGATGGTTGCAGTGTTCTTTGCCACTGTTTTTTATAGCCAAAGCCTCACAGCCGTTTATTGCAATCGTGTATACGCATGTTTTTTTCATATATAGTTTTACTTTGATATTTATACCTTGCCAGAGATCTTTCATTTTGACAAGTTTCAAAAAACGTCATTGCCCTCCTTCTCTTAATTTCTACTGCGCAGTTCCCTGGAACTATTATTTTTCTACCCAAAATATCGAAATTGATACGTCTTCCAATTCATAGGTACCAATTATTATTTTTGGTTGAAGTCGTAGAGGATCATCAGTTGTCATAATTTTAGTTTTTCTTCATATTCCGGAAAAGATTTTGAGCTTCGCTGTAATTTTTGTAGATATAATCATTTGTCTTAGACCGGCCTCATGTAATATTAAGAGGGCTGTATATGAGAAACACCATTAACATATAAAAAGCGTAATGATTTTAATTCAAAGAGAGAGGCTGCTTACT